>JAJLWF010000009.1:0-518966 GCA_030570555.1 Sugiyamaella valdiviana | reverse complement strand
ATGTCTTCAAGTTCCGGACCCGGCGAGTTCTCTGGCCAGGCTACCTTCTACGCTCCTGGTCTCGGCGCTTGTGGCATCACAAACACCGCCTCGGATTTCATTGCCGCTCTCAACGCTCCAATGTTCGGTAACGTGCCCAATCCCAATGACAACCCCAACTGCGGCAAGAAGGCCCAGATCTGGCGCAACGGCAAGACCGTCACCGTCACAATCGTCGACAAGTGCCCTACCTGCGCATCTGGCAACCTCGACCTGTCCCCTGCTGCTTTTGACGTGATTGCTGAGCCTGCCGAGGGCCGCGTCGAGATCACCTGGAGCTGGGTCTAAGCGGCATGCAACGTCTAGTCGTTCTGCGACTGCCAGGCTCCCTCGCTGCTGGCCGACGATTGAGCTTGCCAGAATACCACATAGCACAATGCACCAGACTGTTACAAAAGATTCCCTTTGCAAACTCTCAAGGCTGTAGTAGATGGATCATCATATCATGATCCGAGTCCATAGTACTTGCTTGATACACCGAAGTTCCCCAAACAGTAGTGATACCTAATGAGAGGCATATAGTACGAAGATGTGAGAACTTGTGGTGCAGTTAAGAGCCGTATTTCACAAGTTATATCGAGGGTACCATGTTAAGAGCTTGGCGGCAGATACGCATGTACCCTGAGATATATCACAACAAAAAATCCATTTAGCCTTGAAAGTCTACAAATACTCCTATATGACGATGAGTCCAGGTGATCTCCTCGACTACCGCTGAATGTCCAGCGCGTCAGCTACTCCACTTTAGGCTTCTTCCTGGACCCCCCGTTCTGAGCCATCTTTCTTTTATACAGCTCCAGTCCAGTTATCTTGCGAAAGCCCCCAGGTCCAATGTGATCGATAGCAAGCTCGACCCTTAAAAGTTGCAGTCGTTGATCGTTATCTGCATTCTTAGGAACTTCAACACCATAAAACTGCAAGTACTGATTCACCTGGTCTGGTGTCAGGCGCATCACCTGCGACACTCGGGTTAGTGCTCGCAAAGGCTCAACTTTAGGATGCTCCAAAATAGCGTCAAGCACAATGTACCGTAACACTCTGTCAACACCGGGAATATGCACAGCAGTGCGACTTGCGGCCTGAGCCGGGATAAGGACGTTCCGACCCCGCGAAGGAACGTTGCCATACCAATCGGGAACCTCCGACAGCATTTCAGAACCCGACATTTGAGGTACATTCCAGTGCTTTTGTTGCACGAAAATTCTATCGGCAGCGGACTCTCGCTGTCGGAACATTTCACAAGGGCCCTCAATAATCGCAGGGTCATACAGATGAACAGCCGACTGGACCCCCGTGTTTGTTGCCTCTTTGATAAATGCAGAGTCATAATGCTCAACAGCTGATTGGACTCTAGTGTGCTTTACCCGTTTGGCCTCAGTATCAGTCAGTTGCGCCCGAACGCATTGAAGATAGGCTGATAGCGCCCGCGTTTCATGCTCTGTTAACGGCTCGTCACTGAATTCAGCTTCACCGAGGCAATCGATTCCTATCTCTTTCTTAAGAAGCTCCAGTTTTGTGTTGCGATCCGCATCTTCTTCGTCTATGGCAAGAAATCTGCAGTACTCGCTGAGCTCACTCGAAGTCAGCTTAGCGATTTGAGACACGCTCCTCAGTTCCGGAAGGGGACGGATCGCTGGATGCTCAGGTTCCCCCTCATAAGAAAAGTATTCGTAAACGTCTTCATTGGAAGGCGGTATATGCTCTTCAATGGTCATCTTCGGAATATGAGGGATTGTGTGACGTCGACCATAGCTGAGAGTGTGGTCATAGTGATCGTTAACATCGAAGAACTCTGTTGCTAATTCGAGAAAACACTGCCGGCACCGTATTGCACGTCCCAGGGCCCAGTCAGCTTTAATAGGCTTTATTCCGAAAGGACTCCACCATCCCGTCCCGTTGAGTGAGGCATCATCAGATGCGATTCTCATATGGCCGAGACGAACGAGTTCTGCCACAGCCTCAACTTCCGCGTCGGGGGCGCCACCGTCTCTCAGCTCCTGTGCGTAGGAAGTCAGTACTTTCTGGCCATGCCTTTCCAGTGGACAGCTAATCCCGATAGGGACTGTGACACCGATGGAGTTGGAAGGTACCACAAAGAGATAAATGAATGACCTAGTACGAGAACGCATGGTTATGAGGGCTATTTCAGTGTTGGAGTATGTATCGCGGAGCTAACAACCTTACAGTCGTGCCAGTATCACCAGTGCGCAAACGTGGACTGCTGCACCGATTATTCAACTAGTGGGGGGTTTGATTGTGCAATTACACGGTTGCCAACTTACGTTTTCTATAGACAATGCGCCACAATGAAACCCTAGCAACTGTATTAGATGGTTCACGAGATATTATGCTGCGACCCATGGTGCTTGATCCACACGGAACATCCCCTTGCAGAACTGCTACCTACAATGAGAAGTGTTCGGTACGAGGATGTAATAACAAGCGATACTGGTGAGAGCCGTATCTCACCATACAGTTCACGGTGCCATGGTAGGAGCTACGCAACGGAAGATACGCATGTGCTCCGAGTATATCACACCAAAAAACTCCATTCAACCGTGAAATTTACAAACGCCCCTATAAGGCGAGAAGTACAGGTCATCACCTTAACTAGCATTGAATTCCCAGCGCATCAGGCTCAACCTTCAGCTTCTTCCTCAACCGCCCATTCTGAGCCATCTTCCTTTCAAAAAGCTCCAGCCCAGTGATCCTGCGAAAGCCGCCAGGTCCAATGTGATCGATAGCAAGCTCAACTCTAAGAAGTTGCAGTCGCTCATCGTTATCTGCATTCTTAGGAACTTCAACACCATAAAACTGCAAGTACTTGTTCACCTGTTTGGGTGTCAGACGCATCACCTGCGACACTCGAGTCAGTGCTGGCAAAGGCTCCACTTTAGGATGCTCCAAAATAGCGTCAAGCACAATGTATCGTAAGACTCTGTCAACACCGGGGATATGCACAGCAGTGCGACTTGCGGCCTGAGCCGGGATATGGACGTTCCGACCCCGCGAAGGAACGTTGCCATACCAATCGGGAACCTCTGACAGCATTTCAGAACCCGACATTTGAGGTACATCCCATTGATTTTGTTGCACGAAGATTCTATCGGCAGCGAACTCTCGCTGTCGGAACATTTCACAAGGGCCCTCAATAATCGCAGGGTCATACAGCTGAACAGCCGACTGGACCTGCGTGTTCTTTGTCTCTTTGATAATTGCAGAGTCATACTGCTCGATTGCTGATCGGACTCTAGTGTACTTGACCCTTTTTTTGGCCTCAGCACCAGTCAGTTGGGCCCTAACGCACTGAAGGTAAGCTGACAACGCAAGCGTCTCATGCTCTGTTAACGGCTCGTCACTGAATTCAGCTTCACCTAGGCAATCGAGGCCTAACTCTTGCTTGAGAAGATTCAGTTTTGTGCTGCGCTCCGCATCCTCTTCGTCTGGTATGGCAAGAAATCTGCAGTACTCGCTAAGCTCACTGGTAGTCAGCTGAGCGAGTTGAGACACACTCTTCAGTTCCGGAAGGGGCGGCATCGCTGGATGTTCAGGCTCCCCCTCATATGAAACATATCGGTCAACTTCTTCGTTCGAAGCCGGTCTATGTACTTCAATGGTCATTTTCGGAATCTGAGGGGTTGTGCGACGTCGACCATACCTGAGAGTGTTGCCATAGTGATCGTAAACTTCGAGAAACTCTTTTGCCGGGTCGAGAAAGCACTGCCGGCACCGTACTGCACGGCCCAGGGCCCAGTCAGCTTTAAGAGGTCTTATGGCGAAACGACTCCACCAGCCCGTCCCGTTGAGTGAGGCCTCACCAGATACTATTCTCATGTGGCCGAGACGAGCGAGTTCTGCCACAGCCTCAACTTCCGCGTCCGGAGCGCCACCGTCTCTCAGCTCCTGTGCGTAGGAAGTCAGTTCTTTCTGGCTATGCCTGTCCAGTGGACAGCTAATCCCGATAGGGACTGTGATACCAATGGAGTTGGAGGGTACCACAACGAGGTCAATGAATGACCTAGTACGAGAACGCATGGTTGTGAGGGCTATTTCAGTAGTAGGCAGAGGTGGACGGGAACGAGCTTGGAGTCGGGCGGCCAGTATAGACAGTACAAAAGCTTGAGACGTTACAAGACCAGTTCTTTGTTTGAGATGTGGGCCACTTTCAGAAAGTATAACGAAACAACAGAATATGGGGCTCAGGAACACAAGTAGGTAGGTCACGTGTACTTGCCACCCCACATAAATTTCCAATCTGCGCCACTGACTGGAGCAGAAGAAGTCCTTTCGAACGATCATTGCACCGGGGGTAGGCGCTTGACAGCACACCAAGAATCCTCGTTGCCTCTGATGTGCTGAATATCTCGTGAACTCAAAAGATTTAAAACCTCATGTTGTCCAAGTTTCCCATCGAACGCTCTCGAAGGCATATATTAGCGGGCCTTTTGTCCATGAATATAGAGGAAAATAGCAGTACATCTTCGACAGTATTCTGTGGCACATACGTATAAGTAGGGCAATTGCAGTTTGCCTCAGTGGCGACTGCTGATACTAGGACCGACTCCATATTACTGCGAAGCTAGCAACAAGGCATACGGCTACTCGACGCAAGAGAATAGCCAGCTATTCTTTAGTCGATCCTGAAATAGAATAATACATTACTACGGACAACGCCTCGATACATCATCAGTACACCACCGGCGGTAAAGTGGTAACTGGCGGTTTTTGATGCATTCACACAGTCGACTTCGAGGTATCGACTTTAAGAGGGGCCTTAGCGTCGCGTACGCGGATCTTGGCCACCAACCCACTGTAGGCGCTTGATGACCTTAGCTGAGGTACGCGGGGGTTCTACCTCAAAGAGTACATGCGTCAACAATGCCCGCAGCTGTGGAAGGTCCCGATGAAAGCTGGGGTCAAAGTCAGGGAAGTTGCAGCTAATCGCAAGTCGCACATAGCCGGTGAGTATGTCGCGAACGCAGTATCGCCGAATGAAGTTGAGAGCATTGATGGCGTCCTGACCGTCGAGGACCTCAGAAAAACGCCATGCTTGGAGTTTATCCACGCGTTGTTGTTCGGTCCAGTCTCCGATCTCTTCCCAGGAATAATTGATCGGCTCGCAGTCAGGAATATGGACGTAGCGCGTCTGGGCATCTAGAGGGATCGCAGTAGGTGCGCCAGTATCATGCGGGTTCTGTTGAAGAACCCACTCAATGATGACGACTTTGGCGTCGTTGTCGGTAAGGGGCTTTCTCATTTGAGGAATTCCACCTTCCAACATGTTCGCCAGCTCTTGAGGGGGCCGCGCAGCGTAGTCGGTTAACTTCGAACGGTCGAAGAGAATAGCGAGCATCGCATGGCCGGTGGTTTCGTGGCGCTCGCAGCAGCGCCAGATGAAATAGAGGAGGTTTTTGGCGTCCTCATGTTCGAACCTATAAGTGAAACCACATCGTGTAAGTTCATCTCTGAGTTCGTCGGGGGTCATTCGATTGATCTGCTCATCGCGAAATGGGAAAGCGACTCCATGTTCATTATGGATATAGTGCGTTCGGACAGCTTCCGGGATCTGACTAGCCATGTTGCGACTAGTGCGCTGTCGCCGGGTGGCATGCAGACAAGAAGTGCCACTGGGGTCAGCGAGATCAAGGATCCCCTCGACAAAGTTGGTCAGAACGTCGTCAGCAATCTGGAGTGTACCTCGCGCGTCGAAGATTGATTTTTTGAGCTTGTTGAACGCAATGAGCGCATCCACGTAACGTACTCGTCCGCGAATATTGGCACAAAGCAGAAAGAAGTAGCCTCGCCAAGCGGTCATGGAGACGAAGCCAGCTGGCGTTGTAAGCCTAACCTCGAAGTTGCGAGGCGGCTCGCGAGATTTCCTAATCATAAGATCGAACGCCCTGATAAAGACAGGCAGCAACACGTCACCCGGGTGTTCTTTTAAAAGCAGGTCAAGCTGTCTCATGAGCTGGATCGGGGTGTGGTACACACGCAAATCAAGGACGCCCAGGGGGTTTGCCTGTTCGCCGGCCTCCTGAGGGGCGTTTGGCGGTCCATCGCCTTCCTGAGGGGCGTGTTCCGGTTCAACGTCCGCCATGTTGCAACCGGGAAGTCGAGACCGTTGGCTTCACAGTAAAGTAGTCGAGTTCTTCAGTTAGCTCGCTCACGCGCTGTCTTATACAAACGTACCAGTAGCACTGAGACAATCTGGGTGTAGTGGGTAGAGAAGGCGAGGGCAGCAGGTAGATCTGGGGTCTAGGCGCGGGTCACTAAAAACGTGCAGCGCGCTTTGACAGGTCACTTCTGGTCACTTGACCGGTCGCTTTCGATTCTTGAGGGCGCTCTTTTGCGCTGATGAACTGAGGTTTGAAGTTGAGTTCAGGGGTGTGTATAGAGTTCCCGGGTCGTTCTAGCTGCCATGTACTAAACCACATAGGCGAGTAGGGTACCTGCTTGGGCTACTAACCCTATTGTTAGCGCATAATCTCATCACATTCGGCAGTCCCGGGGAATATCTGTTTTGGTGTGAAATCGAGGGACTATGACCAGCCTGCAATGGTAGTATGTATCAAAACCACGGGAGAGCTACAGGAGCATAGGAGGACCCCATGATTTCAGCAAAACCGCAGAAATGTGCGAGAATCTTAGGAAAGCGGCCGAACCACGGGAACTCATTTGAGTGCACGTGATATTACCCTATTCCATAGCAGAGGTACAGGCGTGAGCTATCTATCTACCCCTGAATAAATAGGGTCTGGCGACGATCTACGATGCTGCCCTTATCATGCGATGGACAGGCCAGTGCAACAGTGCAGCAATGCTGGGAAGTCTTGGTGGACGATGGAACAGATCCCCGGTCATAAATTGCGCGTTACAGCCTACTTCCAAGCGTCGGTCGACTGGTCAATTTTATTTGCTTTTTATACTGCTTGACGTGGGACTTCTGACTACTGTTTGCTTTTGGTTGTCGTTCGTAGCCTGTGCCTCCAGTCCTCTTAACTCGCCCTCAGCGGCCTCACCTCCATTTATTTGGTTTATTTTCCTGGTTACCCCTCGGCTCATCAGGTCGCCAGAGGCGGAGTCAGGAATGCACGACAAACTGATACCTACGTCAAAGGCCATCCTGAGCCATCCTGAGGCTCGCCGTCTTACTGCGAAAACCGAGCAGGTGCTCCTAACTGTCTGCAGTAGCAGATGAGATGGGAAGAGTTTAGAAGCCTGTGGAAGCGGTGGAACGTGATATATAGTGATTCGGTAAGAGCAGATTGATACTAAAACACGGCCAAAGGCACGCATACTCTTGCCGGTTGTCGCATTTGAAGTGTCCTACCAGTCAAAGAGTCTGGTTCCACCAGACACGAGCAAGTAGCCAGCAATACTTTGCATGTTGGCTGGGATGAGCAAAGAGTTGAGCGCCGCCGCGATGCTCGAATCATGATCTATTTCTGACTAAACGGGTGCCGTAGGAGATGTTGTGTTCATCCAGCTCTCTGCCAGCAGGCGCTGGTGCGTGCTGGTACCCGAAGAAGGTAAAACCGCACAGCACAATGGCAACAATCCTTGTGCAACAATCCTCGGCAGATAGCTTATATAGGCAAAGAGCCACTGCCAGTGCTTCAGCCAATCACGGCAAGGTGACACCGGTGGATTCAATGCTGAGATGCACAGAGTCGTGGAACAGGATCATTGAATATAGCTGGCTTTGGTGATCACGACTTCTGGACGTGAGGTTCTCCGGACACAGGGTCTTCACCGAGACATCGGCTGTGGAACTACCCTCTCGGTCGTTATATTGAACAGCCAATTCATTAATGTAAGCGCTGAACCTATAGCACTTTCTTGACATCGGAACTACTATCTTGGCACTTACCTTGACTTACTCCCCGTTGAAAAATCCAACTTGTAATTCAACTCAAATGTTTGGGCGTGTGGCGCAGTTGGTAGCGCGTAAGTTTTGCATACTTAAGGTCTCTGGTTCGATCCCTGACACGTCCATTTTTTGGTCATTTGTTTTCACGGCACAACTGCCGTCGTTGTCTTTTAATTATCTTTTTGCTTAATATATAGTAGCAATAATAGTACCCAAGTTATCACAAGTAGAATACTCTGCTCGTTTCGCTGTATTGCACAGTATATTCTTCCAGTTCTACATCCGGCTGATATACTGCAGGGGGTATGGAAAATTATCTTGAGAACTTACAACCATGTCGGTGAGTAGCAGTGTTGATCTGGGCACGCAGGTCAAAGCTAACAGGCAGAAACAGAGCATTTCGCTGTGCATTCCGTCGACAGTCATCTCGCCACGGATATGTCGCTCCCAGCAGCAGGCCACGCATACTGTCCATCAAATAGCACGAGCGGCCGTTACCTATGGAGTTAGCGAGATCATCGTGTACGATGTCGCTGAGGAGAAGGAGGAAGCTGCCGAGGAAGAGACTGGCAAACCCAAAAAGCTTGTGTTTACGGACGACGCACCAGTGAAGAGCGGTCCGCAGGCCAAAGCTCCTGGCGCTCCATCTGCCGAAGCACTTCGCATCGCTTCGCTGTTGCAGTTCTTTGTGACACCGTCATATCTTCGTAAGACCATTTTCGGAGACCTCAAGGCCCTCCAGTACGCCAAGAAACTGCCCAAGATCCCGCATCTGCCGTTTCTGTCCCATGCATCCACCGCTACCTACATTGAAGGCATCTCGGTTCACAGCGCGCTCGTCGATGCCGACGGAGCCAGAATTGCCAAGAAGCAAAAGGGCTCTCGCAAATCCAAGAAGCAGCTGGAGCTCGAGGCTTCGACGACCTATGTTCAGGTCGGCGACAACGAATGCATCAAACTCGACGACATGCGAGTCCCCACTGGCATGCGAGTGACCGTTGATATCAAGAAACGCAAAGTCGTATCACCCAAGGACGCCTACAAGAGTGAGCTCGAGAAAAGTGCGTTCATCTCCGAGGCTTTTGGCTACTCGGTGCGCGTAGCACCGACTTTCGGCAAGGTCTTCACAGAGTGCGGCCGAGCTGACGGTTACTCGTACACCATGTACGTGCCAAGCGAGGCCTTTGCTGGCGACTCGGGCGAGTACCTTGAAATCCCCAAGTCTAACAGCGCAGCTGCTGTTTCTGGCGGCCCAAATCTGTTGTTTGTGTACGGGCGATGGAAGGATGTCGATGCCGCTGTCCGCAACGACAATGCTGACCTCAAGGATCTCACCGACGCCAGCAGTCTGTTTGATGGACGTCTTGACCTGCGTAATGGTGGACGCACCGAGGACGCGGTGCTCGCGTCTCTGGCCCGCCTGGCGTGAGCCGTGGTCTGCAGTCTCGGGTATCAACGGAGTATTGCAGTAAGAACTGCTTACGTCACATCGCTTGGCTACTCGGCTGTGCGGTAACGGGTATCCCGAGATGATTCTCGGAGCGGAACGAAGTTAGTTCCGGTCCATTTAATTCCGATCCATTTAGTTGGAAACAACATTTAGGACTGCTGAATCTAAGCTCGATCGTCATGCATCCATGACAAGATTGTTCTCGGAAGAGTCGGGCCCTACGAAATGTCAAGGGAGCAGCATCTTGTCGTTTTGTCCTCTATTTCGCCTATTCCGTGGACCGCCGGTTACACCGGTTACTTGACTTCCGGTAAAGTTCGCCAAGACGAAGTGTACATTATAATAAAAGGATCAATGCATGTCGTAGACGTTATGCACCTGAGCCAAGTACATCTCCAGATCCATAGCAGTTGATGAAGTAAAAGACAATAAAAGATAAAGTGACTACACGCCAGACATGGCCCTCCACTACAACTGTAGTCTAAAACGCTTTGTGCGGGTTTAAAAAGACTCGGCTGTTGGTGAGGTTACACCGCTGGACCCCGCATGAGCCACATTTGTTTTGTTCGTATTCCTCGCGTTTAGCCCTGCGATGTGTACGCGACATGAAGAAAACGGAGGATTCCTATAAAGTCGCTAGATCCCCGCTAAACAACATTGCTACCAGCTGCACCCCATGAGTGAAACGCCCCGAACGCGGTCGCGAACAAAGGCACTGGCCAAGGAGCCCGTGCACGCGCGGGCCGTGCCCAAGGCCGTGCCAAGTGAGGCCGAGCCCAAAGTGACAAAATACGATCCGACAAAGATGGAGGGCGAGGTGGAGTACGAGTTTGGCGGACCCATCGGAAACCTGGCGATGATGTTTGGATTCCCGTCACTCATGTGGTACATGTGGGCGTGCTACAAGCACAACAACTGCCAATTGATGGGGCCTGCTGACGGCGAATCTGTCGTGGAGTTCGTGCAGCGGATATACACCTACGTCTACGAGGGCGCGTTCCCGACCTGGTCAGCGTGGAAGATCGAGTGGGGGTTCCTGCTGTTCCAGCTGGCCATCTCCGTCATTCTTCCGGGCTTTTGGACCGAGGGCCAGCCCGTGCCTCATCTCGGCAACAAGAAGCTGCCGTACTTTTGCAACGCCGTCGCTTCCTTCTACTTCTCCATTGCCTTTTCGCTGGTTCTCCACTTCACCGGCATCTTCCCGCTGACGCGCATCATTGACCAGTTTGGTGAGATCATGAGCGTGGCCATCATCAGCGGCTTCGCCGTCTCGTTTGCCGTCTACTTCCGTGCCCTCGCCGACGGAACCGCCGTCCGCATGTCGGGAAACCACGTCTACGACTTCTTCATGGGTGCTCCTCTGTACCCGCGCATCGGCATTGTCGACCTCAAGCTCTTCTTCGAGGTGCGCCTGCCCTGGTTCACGCTCTACTTTTTGTCCCTCGCCGCTGTGCTCAAGCAGTACGACGACTACGGCTACGTCAGCAACCAGGCCTGGTTCGGCATGTACGGTACCTGGCTATACGCCAACGCATGCGCCAAGGGCGAGGAGCTCATTGTGCCGACATGGGATATGTTTTACGAGAAGTTTGGCTTCATGCTCATCTTTTGGAACGTGGCTGGTGTGCCATTCACCTACTGCTACAACACCCTGTACATTGTGAGCCGCGATCCGGCCGAGTACCACCACTCGTGGCAGTACAACCTGTTCATGTGGGTGCTCATTTCGACGGCCTACTACTTTTTTGACACTGCCAATGGCCAGAAGAACTCGTTCCGCCAGCAGATGAAGGGCAACTTCAAGCCTCGCAAGACCTTCCCCCGGCTGCCGTACCTCGTCGTGGAGAACCCCCAGTACATCAAGTGCAAGAACGGTGGCACTCTGCTCGCTGACGGCTGGTTCAAGTATGCTCGCAAGGCGCACTACACTGCCGACTTCACGCAGAATCTGTGCTGGGCACTCAACACTGGCTTTAACTCGCCGCTGCCCTACTTCTACCCCTTCTTCTTCTTCTTCATGATCCTGCACCGTACGAAGCGCGATTTTGAAAAGTGCGCCAAAAAGTACGGCGAAGACTGGGAAGAGTACAAGCGCCAGTGCCCGTACATCTACCTGCCGTACATCTTTTAGATGAGATGACGGGGTGCCGGACATGTGAATCTACAGATTCATAACTACAGACTCACTGACTCTATCGGACAGTTAATATAAAGGCGTCGGGCTGGTGGTTCATCATCCCATCAGTCAGACTTGTATTCTATAATCATGGACACTCCTGTATCTGGGCTCCAATCTGGCGGAATTTAGACCCACCATCTAGTAATCTATGCTTGGACTTGAACGTATCAATTGAACGTCGACTGCTTGAGTCGAATAAATAATGCTAACGGCGCTGGCGCTTCTTAGTGCGCTCCCACACGCTGGTGTTTTCCTTGCGACGCTTCGTCGTCGTCTCGACACCTTCACCGCGTCTGTCAAGGAAAGTCCAGTCCTCACCAAAGAACGACTTTCCAAATGCATCGCGCTGTCGCTGGCGAGCAGCGCGCGTTTCCTGCTTCTTCGACAGACCAGGGAGACGGGTGTAGTTCTCCTCCTCGTAGTTTTGCACCTTTTGCAGCTTGGCTCGGTCTTTCTCAGTACTCTCTCCTCCACGACCATTGTCCATGATCGTGCTTCCAATAGACGGCTCGGCCGTGGGCATGTCCGACATACCACGCACGTACTCCTCCATCGTAGCGTCGCGCCTGCTGCGTGCCTTGGTACGCTCCTTGCCAAATGGCGTGACAGGCTGGATCTTTGGCGCCTGGTACTTCTCCTTGGATGCCACCGGCTCCCCATCGCCATTAGCAGTGCCATTTGCTTCACCATTGACGGCAGCACCCTGGGCTGTCTTGAGGGCAAACGGATTAGGCTTGTAGTTAAGAGCATCCTCGTTGTCCGAATCGCTGTCAACCTCGGCAGCAGCAGCTCCAGCCTTGGCCGCCTCCTCGGCCTGCTCCTCGGCCTGCTGAGCGCGCGCATGCGCTCGCATCACCTTTTCAATCTGATATGCAATTTTCGTCTCAAGGCCCTTGACTCCCTTTTCGAGGACTACACGCTCCACAACAGTGGCTTTGGTGGCCTCTTCTATGATTTGACGCAGTTCCTTGATCTTCTCCGACTCCTCCTCGTCTGTCTGGACCAGCGCGAGGCGCGAAGCTATTATGAGGACGAGGTTGTGGAGGTACGACAGCATAGCATGGTTCTTGAGCGCCAGCAGCGAGATTCCCTCGGACGATTTGGTGAGTGCCTTGGACGAGGACACAGCGCCATCGTTGATGGCCTCCTTGACCGACGTCAGCGACTCGGTAATTGTCGACAACAGGCCGTCCATGTTGAACCAAAGATGAGATCAGGTGAAAGGTTTAGCAGGATGGCTTGCAGCTATATTTTCAGAAGCACGGCTGAGAAAAATTCGTTTACCCGGGTGTACACTTATAGTAGATACCCGGCTGTGGCTGGCTAGCTCACGCGGCTGGCAAAAAATATTAAAAAAAAAATTGGCTGAAGCTTTGTAGTTCGTCTTGACCATTTAGCAAAGGCCGCAAGCAATTCATTGTAACTGCCCACCATGCCTCAGAACGAGTACATCGAGCAGCACATCAAGCAGCATGGTCGCCGTCTCGACTATGACGAGCGCAAGCGCAAGAAGGAGGCCCGTGAGGGTCACCGCATTGCAAAGGATGCTCAGAACCTGAGGGGACACAAGGCGAAGATGTTCGCCAAGAAGCGATACGCCGAGAAGGTGGAGATGAAGAAGAAGATCCGCCAGCACGAGGAGTCCAAGGTCAAGGGCCCCGCCAAGCCGGCGGACCCCAACGAGGCGCTGCCTACGTATCTGCTGGACCGTCAGCAGCCCAACACAGCAAAGGCATTGTCGACGTCGATCAAGCAGAAGCGTCTCGAGAAGGCGGACAAGTTCTCTGTGCCGCTGCCCAAGGTGCGCGGAATTTCCGAGGAGGAGATGTTCAAGGTTATCAAGACCGGAAAGCGCCAGATCAAGAGCTGGAAGCGCATGATCACAAAGCACACATTCGTTGGCGAGGGCTTCACGCGACGCCCCGTCAAGCTCGAGCGCATTATCCGACCTTCAGCACTGCGTCAGAAGAAGGTCAACGTGACGCACCCGGAGCTGGGTGTCACTGTGTGCCTGCCCATTCTGTCGGTGAAGAAGAACCCGCAGAGCCCCATGTACACGCAGCTCGGTGTCCTTACCAAGGGAACCGTCATCGAGGTCAATGTCAGCGAGCTGGGACTTGTCACGGCAGGCGGAAAGGTTGTTTGGGGAAAGTACGCTCAGATCACCAACGAGCCCGACCGCGATGGCTGTGTTAACGCGGTGCTTTTGGTGTAGCGGCCCAACCCGTTCAAACTATCTATTTATACAGTAATGATATGTGCATTGAGGAAGATGAGTAGTTGAAGAGATGAGTAGTTGAGATGAGTAGTTGAAGAGAGATGAGTAGTTGAAGAGAGATGAGTAGTTGAAGAGAGATGAGTAGTTGAAGAGAGATGAGTAGATGATGAGGAATATATGAAGAGATATGGGTAGAAGAAGAGAGAGAGTAGATGATGAAGAATAGTTGAAGAGATATGGGTAGATGAAGAGATGAGAGTGACTACAGAGGACTACACTCAGACTACATTCAGACTAGACGAAGATGATGCATGGAAATTACAGCTCGGGCCGACATGCAAATGATCAGAGCGACAATGAGGCTTGATATACGAGTTAACCGAAGTAGATGACAGGAGTAGATTCGGCTAGTTGGTCTGTCGTTAGTAAATCCATCGTTGAGCAATTCATTGTTAATATATCGTAAACCTCTAAACCTAGCATTCGGAGTGGTTAATCGGAGTGATTAATCGGAGTGAAGTTAGTCCGTAATCAATGCCTGAACTGTCCCTAAACAGTAGAGGCTAATATCCGAGGTTTGCGCGGTGGCGCGGTTGCGCTTAACCCTGAAGGCCCAACTTAGATTGCCTCACATTGCCTATAATCGCATTGGGTCACGGCTGCTTTGGTGCTGGTTTTGTACTGCTTCGCATGCGCTCGGGTGCACTGAACACGGACTAGCTAATCACACGCTTAACCGCCACTAGCCTGATGGACCGGAAACATTGTCTACCCGTACCGGGGAATGGCGGTGTAACTCCGCCACTATAGTCTTGGCTTGCATTCGGGATTGACACCCCCACATAGACCTTTGGCATGCACTGGTGACGAGGCATCGCCTCACACGAGCAACAGACGCCGTCCCCATCACAGCCTCGCCGGGACCGTTCGCTGCTTCCGTTCCGTATTGTAACGCCCTTCTTTGCCTGTTTGGTCCTGCTTTACGTTTCGCCTCTTCTTTGCCCCTTTCTCCTCATCAAGTGGTTAGTCACCCATGATGCAAGCGGCGCACGGCAAAACCAAAATGGTACATTGCATATGCACCCATTGCCTGCCCTGCAATCCTACTTAAATTGTGCTATCCCCGGAGTTATGATTACACGTTGTACTTTCCAATGGCCGACGAAAAGACTGTTGAATCGGTGAGCGATCACGCTGGGGCCAAGGACATCTCGCCCCAGCCAAGTCCACCGTCCAAGTCGTGGTTCAAGCGCGACAAGAAACCGCAAGTCAAACAGAAGGAATCTGCTACTGAACTCGACCCGTTCCGCGACCTTCCAGAAGACGAAGCTGCGGTCCTCAAACAACAGGTGTACATTCCCTCGCCAAAAGTGGGTCTCGGCACGCTGTATCGCTATGCCACCACCACCGACATTGTGCTCCTCACCATTGGATATGCTTGCTCCATCATCCAGGGCGCTGCGCTGCCCATGTTCACGCTCGTCATGGGAAACCTGACACAGCAGTTTACAGACTTCTTCACATCGTCAAATCCAGACCCGGAAGCGTTCCAGCGCACCGTCAACCACAATACTCTCTATTTTGTGTACCTTGGCTTGGGCATTCTCGTGTTTGCCACGCTCGACACTTTCATCCATGTCGAGCGCGGCGAGGTCATCACGGCTCGCATCCGCCAGAAGTACCTACAGGCCATTCTGCGCCAGAACATTGGCTATTTTGATAAGTTGGGTGCCGGTGAGGTGACGACGCGTATTACGAACGACACAAGCTCGATCCAGGAGGGCATCTCGGAGAAGTCGGGCGTCATTGTCAGCGGTATATCAACATTTGTGTCGGCCATTGTCATTGGCTTCATCAAGTCGCCGCGCCTCGCTGCTGTGCTCTTGTCCGTCGTGTTCACCATTCTTGCTGTCATGACAACAGGTACCGTGTTTATGATCAAGTACGAGACCTTAAACACTGCTGCCTACGCCAAGGGTGGCACTGTAGCCGAGGAGGCTCTGTCGGCTATTCGCACGACTGTTGCTTTCGGTGCTCAGGACCGCCTCGCCCAGAAGTTTGACGATTTCCTCGTCGAGTCCAAGAAGTTTAGCGCTCTGCGTGACCGCTCCCTCACCCTCATGGTCGCTTCCATCTGGACAACTTTCTACCTGTCATATGCGCTCTCATTCTGGGAGGGCTCTCGACTCATTGTTAGCGGAGTTCTTAATGTTGGAAACACCATTACTGTCATTATGGCCATGATGATTGGTGCATTTCAGCTTGGAAACGTTGCCCCTTCGTTCCGCTCGATCGGCGCTGCTATCTCGGGTGCCAGCAAGATCTTTGAGGCTATCGACCGTGAACCTGTCATCGACTCTGAGTCTGATGAGGGCGTTAAACTTGACTCAGTTGCAGGTCACATCCAAATCGAGAACCTGCGCTTCATTTACCCCTCGCGCCCAGATGTTGTCGTTTTGCCCGACATGAGTTTCGAGGTGAAGCCGGGTCAAACTGTTGCTTTGGTTGGTATGTCCGGTTCAGGAAAGTCGACTATTGTTGGTCTCCTCGAACGGTTTTACGAGCCACTTAAAGGATCTATTAAGATTGACGGTGTGGATATTCAAGACTTCAATGTCAAGTGGCTGCGACAGCAGATCGCCCTAGTTGCCCAGGAGCCCACCCTATTCGCAGTCACCATCTACGAGAACATCTGCTTTGGTCTCATTGGTACTCCCTATGAACATGCGTCCGACGAGAAGAAGCGTGAGCTCGTCATTGATGCATGCAAACAAGCCAATGCGTGGGACTTCATCCAGACCATGACCGAGGGTCTCGAGACAAATGTCGGAGATCGAGGATTCCTCATGTCTGGAGGTCAGAAGCAGCGTATTGCCATTGCCCGTGCCATCATCTCGAACCCCAAGATTCTTCTGCTTGACGAGGCAACCTCTGCTCTCGACACCAAGTCCGAGGGTATCGTCCAGGACGCACTCGACAAGGCTGCCAAGGATCGTACTACAATTGTCATTGCCCACCGTCTATCTACGATTAAGGATGCCGACAATATCATTGTGATGTCCAAGGGAAGAATTCTCGAGCAGGGAACCCACCAACAGCTGGTAGCTAGCAAAGGTGCCTACTTCAACCTGGTGGAAGCCCAGACAATTGTACACTCGTCGAACGGAGATACTGAGGACGATAGCTCCGCTGGCCCGCAAGCCTTCACGGCCGATGAAGATGTCGTGAAGGAATACGATATTACGCGAACGGGCACAAACAAATCGATCTCCAGTGACATTCTTGCCCGCCAAAACAAGGGCGATGGTACGACGACAAAGCGCCCTGTGTGGCATCTGATTAAGATGCTTCTGAGGTTCAATGAACCAGAGCGCAAATATCTCATTATCGGCGGCTGTGCCTCGATAATTTCAGGCTTTGGCTATCCAACACTGAGTCTGATTATGGCTAAGATCATCAACGCTCTAATGGTCACGCCGGATAAATACCCCGAAATGCGACATCACATCAACGCTTACACTGGTTACTTCTTCATGGTCGGTATAATTCTCTTCTTTGTGTTCAACCTCATGATTGGTTCCCTGTCAATTGCATCGCAGGCCCTGGTGCGCAAGATCCGCCTCAGCGTCATGAAGCAATACCTACGCATGGATATCTCATTCTTTGACCAGGAGAATAACACCACTGGCGCATTGACTTCGACTCTAGCCAAAGATGGCCAGGCCGTAGAAGGATTCGGTGGTGCCACGTTTGGACAAGTGATGCAGTCGCTTGTGACGCTCTTTGGAGGTATTATCGTGGCCATTGCATTTAGCTGGCGCCTAGGCCTTGTGTGCACCGCGTGTGTTCCGGTTCTTGTGGGCTGTGGATACGCGCACATGTGGGTTCTGATCCAGCTGGAGGAGCGGGCAAAGAAGGTTTACGAGGACTCGGGTTCGTACGCTTGTGAGAGTATCTCGGCGGTACGCACTGTCGCCTCGCTCACACGTGAAAACGATGTCCTTCAAACTTACACCGATGCAGTTGAGAACCAGGTCCGCCTTTCGCGTCCGGCTGTGATGCGGTCAGCACTCATCTATGGCCTATCGCAAGGCCTCACTCCTTGGGTGATGGGTCTTGGATTCTGGTATGGTACGACGCTGCTCAAGTCGTACAGCCTGTCCACATTTGAGTTCTTTGTAGCCTTCACGGCTGTTGTCTTTGGTGCTCAGGCTGCTGGTTCCATCTTCTCGTATTCTCCTAACATGGGCAAGGCCAAACAGGCCACTGCCAATATCGCTGACATTCTGGACAAGAAGCCTCTTATTGATACTTGGTCCAAAGAAGGCGATGTTCTCGATCCTGAGCAGGTGAAGGGCAATGTCGATTTTGAAGAGGTGCACTTCCGCTACCCCACTCGACCCGAAGTTCCTGTTCTGCGGGGACTCAACCTGTCTGTGCGGTCAGGTCAGTACGTGGCCCTTGTTGGTGCTTCTGGCTGTGGTAAAAGCACGACCATTAGCCTCATCGAGCGCTTCTACTCACCCTTGGCTGGTGCGGTCAAGCTGGACGGCCATGATATTAGTGATTTGAATGTCAACGAGTACCGTAAGCATGTTGCTCTTGTTCAGCAAGAGCCCGTGCTCTACTCTGGCACAATTCGCGATAATATTATGCTCGGTACTGTTGACGGTGCCGAGGCGACTGAGGATGACATGTTTGCTGCCGCAAGAAAGGCCAACATCCATGATTTCGTCATGTCGTTGCCTGATGGCTACGATACCTTCTGTGGTAACAAGGGAGCGCTTCTTTCTGGTGGACAGAAGCAGCGTGTCGCTATTGCAAGAGCGCTCATTCGCAACCCCAAGGTTCTCTTACTCGACGAAGCAACTTCGGCGCTGGATAGCGAGTCGGAGAAGATTGTGCAGCAGGCTCTGGATGAGGCTGCCAAGGGTCGAACAACGATTGCTGTCGCACACCGTCTGTCGACTATTCAGAACGCAGATATCATCTACGTTTTCGACGAGGGCCGCATTCTCGAGTCAGGAACTCACCAGCAGCTTATGGACCGCCGGAGTAAATACTTCGAGCTGGTCGTACTACAATCCCTGGACGGATGAATTGTATATTTATTTATCTCATATAATGAAAGTACTCCCCTCTTTAATCGTATAATATGTCAATTTACTGTGTAGAACACTCCTGATGCAGGCACTGGGATATTTATGCATGAGGTAAAAAGATGTAAAAATGAAAAACTACATCACCTTCACGTTCGCGCATGGTCTCCCACTGCACTACTGGGTAAGGCTCTCTGGTGCTTAAATATGACTGATCGGACGGGAAGTCTTGTTTTCACCAGGATATGGACGTAGCTGTAAGTTGATTATACAGGTGCTAGTTAGACTGTTCGTAGGAAATGTTGTACTTAGTGAAATGTTCCATCACAAGGAGATTTGAAGTCCTTTTAAAGCAGGAAAGCTACGTAAAGTCCAATATTGTTAAATCCGCAGAACTATGGCCCTTTCTAGGCTTCTCAGCCTTGTTCTTAGTGTGATGAGCATGTTCACCAAGTGTGGAGTGCCGCTACTAATGAGATCACGCTATAAGCAACTAAAAGTTTTTTTCGTTACCGTTTCGCTTGTATATATTGGCCACCTACTGTGTAGCTAGCTTGAAATAATTCGAACCCGTTTTGTTTTGATACAAACTCATGAGAATCTCACTTTGAGGTACGGATGCCCGAATAGGAAGTCATGTTAGGGTCGGAGTCTGTAGTTCCGGATAAGAAGCATGACTGAAGCAGTGCTTCGTATTACAAATTGATACGAGTATTCTGACAGAGCTGTAATGAATGCTGACTAGAAATTGTTCAGCAGTTATCACGTGATTGACAAGTTTCCGTCATGTGTATAGTCGAGAAGCCTGGCCAGGAAGCCTGGCCAGGGGCCAGCAGTGCTTATAAGTACCAGCCAAGTCTGCTGGTCAAGTCTGCTGGCTGCTCCATCAATTGACAAGACAAGCTCCAAATTCACTCAGCAATGTCTCTTCCTAAGATCCACAAGGTGTACCGTCTCACCGACTTCAACTCTATCGACGACATCAAGCAGTCAACTGAGCCGCTGCCTGAGTATGGTCCTGATGACATTCTCGTCAAGGTCAAGGCCGTTTCTCTCAATCGCCGCGACATCCTGATTGCCACGAACAACTACCCGCTCCCTGTTGAGCGCAACGTTGTGCCCTGCTCGGACTTCTCTGGAGAAGTTGTTGCTGTTGGCTCCAAGGTCGGTGAAGCCGACTTCAAGCTCGGCGACCGTGTCATTGGCAACTTCCAGGTGTACAACCTCGTTGGTACCCCCACCCGTTGGGACGACACGCTCGGTAGTACGTTCGATGGTGGTCTGCGGGAGTATGTTGTGATTCCTGCTGTTGGCGCCAACCGCGTGTCGCCTGACGTGAAGCTGTCGTGGAAGCAGCTGGCATCGCTCACCTGTGCTGCTGTGACGGCGTGGAACGGCCTGTACGGCAACCCTGGTTCCCCTCTGCTTCCTGGCCACACCGTGTTGTCTCTTGGAACTGGTGGTGTGTCTTTGATTGGTCTGGCAATTGCTAAGGCTGCCGGTGCACGCACCATCGTCACCTCGTCGTCAGACGAGAAGCTGGCCAAGGCTCAGAAGGAGTATGGCGTCGACCTCGTCGTCAACTACAAGACGCACCCCAACTGGAGCGCCGAGGTGCTGAAGCTAACCGGTGGTCGTGGTGTTGATCTTGTCCTTGAAAGCGGTGGACAGTCTACTCTGGCAGAGAGCTTTGCTAGTCTTGCCATGGGCGGTCAGATCAGCATCATCGGTCTCAATGCGAGCGAGGGCCCACTCGCCGACGCTTCGCTGCAGTGCATCTACAAGGCTGCCACTGTGCGTGGAATTCTCGTCGGCTCCAAGCAGCTGACCCAGCAGCTTCTGCAGTTCCTTGCTGTCAATCCCATCAAGATCCCCATTGACAAGGAGTATGACTTCGAGCATTCCCTTGATGCGTACCACTACCTGGCTAACCAGGGCCACGTCGGCAAGGTCGTCATCAATGTCGAGTAGTTCGCTTTTTGAGGTGTACGTCTGATAGGTATCTTCATGATACAGATATAACCATGTGAACCAGATATAAATGTGTAATTCAGCAGCTGCTTCACTATATGCTATGCTCAGTGCCTCAGTATCGGATAGTCCGGCCCACTGCTTCTATACTAAGAGACCATCGGGGCAAGCGTGAGCCATCGAGAGTTTCGTAACAATCTCAAGACCTTGTATTATGAATTATGAAACCAGATACCGAGTCACAGTATCAGAGCCGGCCTTGGACCGACGGGCCGGATAGACACCGGAGTAAAGATGCCCTAATAGGAACTGCGTGTTAGGGTTGGAGCTTGCATCTCCGGGGTGTGGAGAAGGAGCTGAACTAGTGTTCCAAGCTATCAGCCTATAGGAGTACTCTGTTGGATATATATATCAATCTTCTAAAGCTATTTGCGTTCATGAGGTGATTGCGAGTTTCCGCTTCTGTGCACTCCGCGATTTGGCCAGCAGTACGTCCAGACGTCACCGTACGGCTATACCCTTATCCTTAACCCATTACTAAACTGGTGAACTAGCTCCGGCCAGCGTCAGCGATCACAACGGATATATCACGACATGCGCTGCGGAGATGAAAGTCAAGCCCGTCGGTAGGCAAGAATGACTAACGAGAAGCTGTCAGCAACGGAATTGAACCGGCGATGTCACTGGGGTGAACACATTGAGCAACGAGCGAGCCGCTGTGGATATAAATAGGGACCGGATTTCCCCACACAATTCAATTCAAACACTCCAATTGACTATCCACATTGAACAATGACTCTTCCTACCGCGCACAAGGCATACCGCTTCACCACCTTCAAGTCTGTCGACGACATCAAGCAGGCCTCCGAGCCGCTGCCCGAGTACGGTCCTAACGACGTGCTCGTCAAGGTCAAGGCTGTTTCTCTCAATCGCCGCGATATCATGATTGCTACGGGCATCTACCCGATGCACACTTCACCCAATGTCGTGCCTTGCTCGGACTTTGCGGGAGAAGTTGTCGCTGTTGGCGCCAAGGTGGCCGAGAACGACGTCAAGCTGGGAGACCGTGTCATTGGCAACTTCCAGGTGTACCACCTCGTTGGTGCCGCGGGGGTTCGATCGGACGATGCGCTGGGGGGCTCAATTGATGGAGGCCTGCAGCAGTACGTGGCGATTCCGGCCGTGGCCGCCAACCGCGTGTCGCCGGACGTGAAACTATCGTGGCAGGAGCTGGCATCGCTGCCGTGCGCCGCTGTGACCGCGTGGAATGGCCTGTATGGCAACACGGGTAGCCCGCTACTTCCAGGCCAGACGGTGCTTGCCATTGGCACTGGCGGTGTGTCGTTGATTGGCTTGGCCATTGCCAAAGCAGCTGGCGCACGCACCATCGTCACCTCGTCGTCGGACGAGAAGCTGGCCAAGGCTCAGAAGGAGTATGGCGTCGACCTCGTCGTCAACTACAAGACGCACCCCAATTGGAGCGCCGAGGTGCTGAAGCTGACCGGCGGTCGTGGCGTCGACATTGTGCTCGAGAACGGTGGACAGTCTACACTGGCTGAGAGCTTTGCAAGTGTCACCATGGGCGGTCAGATCAGCGTCATTGGTCTTATTGCGACAGAGGGCCCGCTCGCCGACACTACGGTTCTGTCCATTGTCAAGGCAGCTACTGTTCGTGGTATTTTTGTCGGCTCCAAGCAGCTTGCACAGCAGCTTCTGCAGTTCCTTTCTGTCAACCGCATCAATATTCCCATTGACAGGGAGTTTGACTTCGATCATGCCGTCGATGCGTTCAAGTATCTCGTCGGTGAGGGCCACGTCGGCAAGGTCGTCATCAACGTCGACTAATTCGCTTATTGAGGTGTACGTCTGATATGTATCTTCATGATACAGATATAACCATGTGAACCAGATATAAATGTGTAATTCAGCAGCTACTTCACTATATGCTCAGAGCCTCAATATCGGATAATCCGGCCCACTGCCTCTACACTAAGAGATCATCGGGGCAAGCGTGAGCCATCGAGAGTTTCGTAACAATCTCAAGACCTTGTATTATGAATTATGAAACCAGATACCGAGTCACAGTATCAGAGCCGACATTGGACCGACGGGCCGGATAGACACCGGAGTAAAGATGCCCTAATAGGAACTGCGTGTTAGGGTTGGAGCTTGCATCTCCGGGGTGTGGAGAAGGAGCTGAACTAGTGCTCCACGCTATCGGCTTATAGGAATCCTCTGTCAGATATAAGTTAATCTCTTAAGGGCTGTTTGCAGTTCATGCGGTGATTGCGAGTTTCCTCTTCTGTATACTCCGTGATCCTGTCCAGCAGTATGTCCAGAAGTAAACCGAACGGTCGTACGGCTGTACCCCTACCCACGTTACTAAGATGGTGATCATTTAGTTCCACTGTAGCGATCTCGACAGATACATCATTATATCAGGTGAACATTTAGTTCCACTGTAGCGATCTCGACAGTTATATCATTATATCAATCACAACATACGGCTATACCCCTACCCACGTTACTAAGATGGTGATCATTTAGTTCCACTGTAGCGATCTCGACAGTTATATCGTTATATCAATCACAGCATACGACTATACCCCTACCCACGTTACTAAGATGGTGAACATTTAGTTCCACTGTAGCGATCTCGACAGTTATATCATTATATCAATCACAACATACGGCTATACCCCTACCCACGGTACTAGGATTGTGAACATTTGGTTCCAACTGTAGCGATCTCGACAGTTATATCGTTATATCAATCACAACATACGCTGCGGAGATGAAAGCCAAGCCCGTTGGTGGACCAACATGACTAACGAGAGCTGTCAGCAACGGACTTGAACCGGCGATGTCACTCGGGTGACGATCGAGAACGAGCGGCCGATGTGGATATAAATAGGGACCAGATTCCCCACAGTTCAGTTCAAAAGACCCCAATTAACTATCCACATTGAACAATGACTCTTCCTACTACCCACAAAGCATACCGCTTCACCACCTTCAAGTCTGTCGACGACATCAAGCAGGCCACCGAGCCGCTGCCCGAGTACGGTCCAGATGACGTGCTCGTCAAGGTCAAGGCTGTTTCTCTCAATCGCCGCGATATCATGATTGCCACGGGCATCTACCCGATGCACACTTCACCCAACGTCGTGCCTTGCTCGGACTTTGCCGGAGAAGTTGTTGCTGTTGGTGCCAGGGTGGCCGAGAACGATGTCAAGCTGGGAGACCGTGTCATTGGCAACTTCCAGGTGTACCACCTCGTTGGTACCGCGACCCGATCCGACGATGGGCTGGGGGGCTCAATTGATGGAGGTCTGCAGCAGTACGTGGCGATTCCGGCCGTGGGCGCCAACCGCGTGTCGCCGGACGTGAAGCTATCGTGGCAGGAGCTGGCATCGCTGCCGTGCGCCGCTGTGACGGCGTGGAATGGCCTGTATGGCAACACGGGTAGCCCGCTGCTTCCTGGCCAGACGGTGCTCGCCATTGGCACTGGCGGTGTGTCTTTGATTGGCTTGGCCATCGCCAAAGCAGCCGGCGCACGAACCATCGTCACCTCGTCGTCGGACGAGAAGCTGGCCAAGGCTCAGAAGGAGTATGGCGTCGACCTCGTCGTCAACTACAAGACGCACCCCAACTGGGGTGCCGAAGTGGTCAAGCTGACTGGCGGTCGCGGAGTCGACATTGTGCTCGAGAACGGTGGACAGGGCACGCTGACTGAGAGCTTTACCAGTCTCGCCATGGGCGGCCAGATCAGCGTCATTGGCCTTATTGCAACTGTATCTCAGGACAAGATCACGGACGCTACCGTGCAGACCATTATCAAGACAGCTACTGTGCGTGGTATTTTTGTCGGCTCTAAGCAGCTTGCACAGCAGCTTCTGCAGTTCCTTTCTGTCAACCCCATCAGCATTCCCATTGACAAGCAGTTTGACTTCGATCATGCCGTCGATGCGTTTAAGTATCTCGTCGGTGAGGGCCACGTCGGCAAGGTTGTCATCAACGTGGAGTGAAGGATATACTAAATATACGTGAGATATCTTTACCACAGTGATATATAGGAATCAGTTATATAGGAATCAGTTATATCAAGAGAAGTTACTATCGTTACCTCAGTATTAGCTCCAGCTCAGGGGGTATGTACGAGGGTAGGGGCTTCAGCCGCGCGGACCAGCCTCGCCTGATTATTTAGTTTGCAATCATATGCCTCTTCACCCTAACGCACTCTCGGAAGACCTGCTTCAGCACGTAGTAAACAGCGGCTACCAACTCGCTGCTGAACATTGTCTGGAATCCCTACTGGAGATTACTCTACTTCCTGCTGTTATTCCTTGCTAGTATTTGCTGCACGATCGATGCTCGAGTCGATGGCTGCTACGTCGTACTATGATGCGATTGGCCTTTTGGCCGTGTGCGACTCAATAGAATCGGTTGAGGGCATTCCGCTCAACTCGTTCTCGTCGCTGAAGCAGACGGCGGATCTTCTGGGGCCGCTGGCGAGCCCGGAAGGTATTGTACATCCATCAAAGGACAAAACGGAACTGGGCACGATTCCTCGACCATATGTGTACCCACCGCTGAGCGGCCAGGAGCAGGTCGACGGCCCGGCGGTGCCGCCTCTACAGCACCTCTACCTATCGCATATGCCAGCCCATTTGTCGAGTGGTATTCTCTACACACACGCCATGCAGCAGCAGCAGCAGGCGATGATGGCCCGACAGGAGCTTGCCAGCTCACAGCCACCGGCTGCTCCTCGGCCGAATCAGCCACCGGGCCCCGCGGCAGCTACACGCCAACAAGGCGCACCCCAGCAGCCGCCGGTACCGGCTGGGCAGCAGTCGACGCTGAGCCGGCTGTCGTCACCGTACGGTGCTCCTCATGCCAGCAGTCTTCGCAATCCAGTACTGACGCCTCGGCCGTCGGCGCAGCTACAGCGTGCCACAGTTGCTCCTGGAGTGCGCAAGACGGTTGTGCCGGGTAGTGCTGGATCTTCGAGCGTGGCCATTAGCGGCGAGTACAAGTCAGAGAAGTGTCCTATCTGCGGTCGCGCGTTCCTGGGACCCAAGGCATCAACACACAAGCAGCAGCACATTCGCCGGCTGCATCCGGAGGACTACATGCCCAAGCGTGGGGGCAAGAAGCGTCTTGTTCTCGGCGGCTATACGTCGTCTGGCGGCAACAGCAGTCCCAGCTCGACGCCGGGACCTGCACTCGTGCCACTCCAGCCTCTGCCCAAGACCGTGCAGTCTCCTACTCCAGAGTGACGTACGTCGGATACGAATGCTAATGTAGAATATGTAGATAATGACTGACGGAGAGCGAGGGTGATGAGTACTGGTAGGGAGGGTGGAGATAGGTAGAGACAGTGAAAGGGAGAGAAGGGACGAAAGGTATAACAGCTGCCAGAGGCTGTTAGAGGCTGTCAGAGACTGGAACTGGCACTCTGGTGTATTTCACTTCATGTGATAGTTGTGATTAAAGTTACGCAATATCGTGTATATGCGGTTAACCTACGAGAGCTATATAGTGATTATTACATGGCAGCATGTGAATCCAATATAGGCATCAAGAATAATAGAAAAACAGTGTGTCTAAAAGTCGTATTAACAGTAATGTCCAACCATGTCTAACAGTCATGTCTAGCAAGATATTACATAATGATATATTAATGGATTGCAGGTACTGGGCTACAGATGCAGGTGAATCGGCCGAGGCTGATCTGGCTAGGGCCTCATGAAGTAGTCGGTATACGGTCTAGATATGGCAGTGAATAAGAATATATTACACCCATTGGTGGAGGTATAGTATACTGCCATTTGTACAGGTAATACAGGTAATGTACAGGTAATATACAGCCAATAATAACAAACAGCTGTAATGGTTACCTGGTTAACCCTTAGGGCTATATGCTGATGCTAAACCCGACACAACGGAAGCAGTACCCGCGAATGCTCGGACTCCGCAATATCAGCCGGCCCAACTACCAGCCCAACTACCAGCCGGACTACCAGCCGGCCTACGGGCCAGCCCCATCACCCGACTATCCAGTAAATGCCTCGTCGCAACGCCGACACGTTTCGCTGTTTGCCGATACTGCCCAGGATCGGCATGTTAGAAGCGCAATTCAGAGCGCCGCTCGTCGTCGGACGGAGATAATGACGCATGTCGACGGGATGACTCGACGGAGGCCCGATAGCAACAGCCGTAAATTGTAACACACCTTAGTGGAGAGCGGAGCTCCGAGCTGATTAAGCCCGACAGAGATTAAGCCCGATACAGACAGCCGACATAGCCAGGTTCAAGCTCCTTGACAACTTGACCGACTGTAATGATTGCCTGACTGTCGGAATGCCATACCGACTCGTTTAGCGCGTAGCCCCACACTCTCGCAAGTGTCGGGTTCCGGATCGGGAGCGGGCAGAAACGCCCGTTCCGGGGCGTACGAGCCGCGCCTCAACCAGGGGCGTACGGCGTTGCAGTGCGCCTAGCTGTACACACAGCGCCTTGCAGGTGCATACTGTGTCCGCTGGAATCGGGGGGCCTATTTTTTTTATATATATAAAGCGGTTCCGCCGGTTGTTTTGCCTTCACCCGTCACCTAATTTTCCTTCGGCCTGCTAAAATGTCCGACGACCCAAAGCTCGAGGCCAAAGCGGCCTGCGAGTCGTCCGACGCCGGCTCGTCCTCGCACGGGCCCGACCCGGCATCCGCGCGCAAGTCGTGGTTTGCCCGTCGTAAACAGTCAAAGAAGGTCGCCAAGTCGGAGTCGGAAGAATCAAAGGGCCTTGATCCATTTGAGCACCTGCCCGCCGAGGAAGCGGAGATCCTCAAGAAACAGGTTGAGCTCCAGACGCCCAAGGTCTCGCTGGCTACTCTCTACCGTTACGCCAACAAGAAGGACATTGCGCTGCTGTGCTTGGGCTACGCGTGCTCCATCATCCAGGGAGCTGCCCTTCCCATGTTCACCCTCGTGCTGGGAAACCTGACTCAACAGTTTAACAACTTCCTCACCTCGGCAACTCCCGACCCAGAGGCCTTCCAGCACACCGTCGATCACAACACGCTCTACTTTGTGTACCTCGGCATCGGAATCATGTCCTTTGCGTCCCTCGACACCTACATCCACGTCGACCGTGGTGAGGTCATCACGGCACGTATCCGCCAGCGCTACCTCCGTGCTGTTCTCCGCCAGAACATTGGTTACTTTGACAAGCTCGGTGCCGGTGAAGTTACCACCCGCATCACAAACGACACAAATGCCATCCAGGAGGGTATCTCTGAAAAGGCCGGCACCATTGTCGCTGGTCTGTCGACCTTTGTCTCGGCCATTGTCATTGGTTTCATCAAGTCGCCCCGCCTCGCCGGTGTCCTCCTCTCGGTTGTCTTCATGATTGTCGGCACCATGATAACCGGTTCCATCTTCATCATCAAGTTCACCGGCCGCAGCTCTGCCGCCTACGGCAAGGGTGCCACGATCGCCGAAGAGGCCCTGTCGGCCATCCGCAACACTGTTGCCTTCGGTGCCCAGAATCGTCTGGCTGAGAAGTTCGACGTCCACCTCGTCGAGACGAGAAAGTATGGTATCTTCAAGGACCGCTCCGTCACCATCATGATCGGATGCATCTGGAGTACCATCTACTTCTCCTACGCCCTGTCCTTCTGGGAGGGCTCTCGTCTCATTGTAAACGGCGATCTCACCGTCGGAAACACCATCACAGTCATCATGGCTATGATGATTGGTGCCTTCCAGCTCGGAAACGTCGCCCCGTCCTTCCAGGCCGTCGGTGTCGCCATCTCCTCGGCTCACAAGATCTTCGAGGCTATTGACCGTGAACCCCCTATCGACTCTGAGTCCGATCAGGGCACCAAGCTCGAGTCTGTTGCCGGTCACATTGAAATCAACGATCTTCGCTTCATCTACCCCTCGCGCCCTGATGTCACCGTCCTCCATGAGATGACTCTCGAGGTCAAGCCTGGTCAGACGGTCGCCCTTGTCGGCATGTCCGGTTCTGGAAAGTCCACCATCATTGGTCTTCTCGAGCGCTTCTACGAGCCTATCAAGGGAACGATCAAGATCGATGGTGTCGAGATCCAGGACCTCAACGTCAAGTGGCTGCGTCAGCAGATTGCTCTTGTGTCTCAGGAGCCCACCCTGTTTGCCGTCACCATCTACGAGAACATCTGCTTTGGTCTTATTGGTACTCAATATGAGCATGCTTCTGAAGAGAAGAAGCGCGAGCTCGTCATTGACGCGTGCAAGCAGGCCAATGCTTGGGACTTCATCCAGACCATGACTGAGGGCCTCGACACCAACGTTGGTGACCGAGGTTTCCTCATGTCTGGAGGTCAGAAGCAGCGTATTGCCATTGCCCGTGCCATCATCTCGAACCCCAAGATTCTTCTGCTTGACGAGGCAACCTCTGCTCTCGACACCAAGTCCGAGGGTGTTGTTCAGGACGCTCTTGACAAGGCCGCCAAGGATCGTACCACGATTGTTATTGCCCACCGTTTGTCGACAATCAAGGATGCTGATAATATCATTGTCATGTCCAAGGGTAAAATTGTTGAGCAGGGTACTCACCACGATCTCGTTTCCAAGAAGGGTGCCTACTACAACCTTGTTGAGGCTCAGACAATTTCGTCGGCTCTCAAGGAGGAGCAGGCCAATGAGGATGATGACATTGAGGCTGACCCCAAGGCCTTTGTTGGAGACGACGAAGCTGTCAAGGAGTATGGTATTCACCGTACTGGTACCAACAAATCGGTCTCAAGTGACATCCTTGCTCGTCAGTCAGGAACCGAGGAGCCTCCCAAGAAGCGCAAAATCAGAGACCTCATCAAGATGCTGTTGAAGTTCAACAAAGAGGAGCGCAAGTTCCTTGTCATTGGTGCAATGGCATCTTCCATCACTGGTTTCGGATACCCGTCGCTCGCTATGTTGTTTGCAAAGATCATCAATGCCTTGATTGTGCCTCCGTCGCAGTATGGTGAGATGCGTCACCATGTTAACGTCTACACTGGTTACTTCTTTATGATTGGTGTCATCATGCTGTTTGTGTTCTTCATCATGATTGGCTGCCTGTCGTATGCGTCCCAGAACCTTGTTCGCAAGATTCGTCTCAGTGTCTTCAAGCAGTACATGCGCATGGACATTGCTTTCTTTGACCGTGAGGAGAACTCCACTGGTGCTCTCACTTCGACTCTTGCCAAGGATGCCCAGGCCGTTGAAGGTTTCGGCGGTGCCACTTTTGGTCAGATTCTGCAGTCGATTGTCACTTTGATTGGTGGTATTATTGTCGCTCTGGCTTTCAACTGGCGCCTTGGTCTCGTGTGTACCGCCTGTGTTCCTGTTCTTGTCGGATGTGGATTCATGCGTATGTATGTTCTCGTCCAGCTTCAGCAGCGTGCAAAGAAGGTCTATGAGGACTCTGGCTCCTACGCGTGCGAGAGCATCTCTGCTGTTCGTACTGTTGCTTCGCTTACCCGCGAGGAAGACGTGTACAAGCAGTACAGCTATGCTGTCGATAGCCAGGTGCGTAACTCGCGTATCGCTGTTATCCGATCCGCCCTCCTGTATGGTATGTCACAAGGTCTCACGCCTTGGGTTATGGGTCTTGGATTCTGGTACGGTACCACGCTGCTGAAGACTTTCAGCATCACTACGTTCCAGTTCTTTGTTGCCTTCACCGCTGTGGTGTTTGGTGCCCAGGCTTCTGGAGCTATCTTCTCCTACGCCCCGGACATTGGCAAGGCTAGACAGGCTACTGTTAACGTGGCAGACATTTTGGAGAAGCGACCCGTCATTGACACTTGGTCGAACGAGGGAGAGGTCCTCGATAAGGCCACCGTTGAGGGCAATGTTGAATTTGAGGGCGTGCACTTCCGATACCCCACGCGCCCTGAGGTTCCTGTGCTTCGTGGCCTTAACCTGACTGTCCGCTCGGGCCAATATGTGGCCCTGGTTGGTGCGTCCGGTTGTGGTAAGAGTACCACCATTGGCCTCATTGAGCGCTTCTATTCGCCCTTGGCCGGTGCTGTTAAGCTGGACGGCCATGACATTGCGACACTCAATATCAACGATTACCGCAATCACATTGCCATGGTGCAGCAGGAGCCCGTCCTCTACTCTGGTACCATTCGTGAGAACATCATACTAGGTACTGTAGAGGGCATCGAGGCGACCGAGGAGGACATGTTTGCCGCTGCCAAGAAGGCCAACATCCACGACTTTGTCATGTCGCTTCCTGACGGTTACGATACGTTCTGTGGCAACAAGGGATCACTCTTATCGGGAGGCCAAAAGCAGCGAGTCGCCATTGCACGTGCACTGATCCGTAACCCCAAGGTTCTGCTGCTCGACGAGGCCACCTCGGCTCTCGATAGTGAGTCGGAGAAGGTTGTGCAGCGTGCACTGGACGAGGCCGCGAAGGGCCGTACGACCATTGCCGTTGCCCACCGTCTGTCGACCATCCAGAACGCCGACATCATTTACGTGTTCGACGAGGGCCGCATCCTCGAGTCGGGTACGCACCAGCAGCTGCTGGCTCGTAAGAGCAAGTACTACGAGCTGGTCAAGATGCAGTCTCTTGATGCTTAATCCGGGGCTCAATGTGCATATGTTATAGTTATTGAATTATCTACTCCATGAATAACGTGTAGACGCGGGCGAACAAAGCGAGTGTTACCTGGACTTCAGTGGGAGAATGTAAACCCTTGAAGTTGAAGCTACGGTCATTACCTTATATAGGCTGGTTGTTTCTTCTAGCTCGTAGTCAACTCGGTTGTATACTAGATCGTCATGGTAACTGCATCACGAAGTATCAACCCTTGCCTTGATAGTAAGGCGATATGGGTGAGGGCAACACACCGAATGGGAAATAGCAGTCACACCAAATTACCTAACTGGGAGGGCACTCTCGGGCTTGACAAGTTCACAAGTCGTTCACGCAAGTGCCCACACATACTACATCTATATCAAAAATGGCTTCTGTTTCAAGGTGAGTGTTGTGAAGACGAAAACGGTGTCTAGGATGGACCGGAGAGGTGCTCTCAATATCGCCGAGCAAGTTGGGCGAAATTTGCGTGTGTTTTGACAACTCTGGAACCATAGACGCCGGTTTTCGTGCTGATGCACCGTTGATGAACCGTTCTAACTCAGTGACCTGCTGTGGGAGCTGACCCGAAACAACTCGAGCTACCTCGTCAAGCGACGTGAGTCCGGTGGTCTGCAGCTGTCGCTCGACCCCCTCAACGCCTCGGGCAAGTACTCGTTCTCGCAGTCTGGTTTCATCAACTCCAAGGCCGTTGGTGTTGTCTCGACCCCTGAGGGCAACGTCCAGCTCCTGACCAAGAACGCCAAGGCTACCAACAAGCCCGCCAAGGCCGTTAACACCACCACCTTCAAGCAGCACAAGTCTGCCCGCAAGATCGCTGCCGCCGTCTCGAAGACTGCCCACGGCTACCGTTCTGACCTGGCCCACGACGCTATCGTCAAGGCCTCCGCTCTTGCTCGCACTCGCAAGCAGAAGAAGACTTACGCTTCTAAGCCCCGCCGCTAAGCAAAATCTCGGAAGACATGATATTCCGGTTAATGTACGAATAAATAACGTGTACAAAGGTTAGAAATGTAGTACGCTGAGTTGCAGCTTTGTTGGTTTGTTCCTACGTAGCATTCAGAAGGAGCCTACCATGTTGTCTCAAGCAGCGATTGATTCATATTGCGTTGCTCTTCGTAATAGAGCACGGAATCAGTCTGTACTACAGCAAACTGCTTATGATGTTGTCGATTCTGACCGGTTGAAGTCTATCAATGCTTGGACTAAACGTCTTGATACTTGCACTTGTCGAAGTCCTGTGATGGTATCATAAGTAGCAGATTCTTCGTGATCTATCGACATGTCTCTTAGCCAGCAGGAGCCATTCAGTAGTATACACGACACTCCACACTTCAAATGGGACTCTCAGAGTAGACAGTTGTAGAAGTGAAATGCTTTTTCAGGACCCAAACGAACCCCGGGAATTTGGCACTCGCTTTATTGGAGGCATGTTGTGACTGAGATTCTTGATGGCCTGTGTCTACAGGAGCAAAGGCAGCCCAGATGTAGATCTACAGTGGTGCATATGCATATCCTAATACCACAGAATCGTCTGTCATGATATCGAGTAGATAGGAGAATAGGACTGTTATAACAAAGACGACTGGCAAAAGACAAAATAAAGATATAGATAAAGATCGAGGAACAGAGCTATAGGCAGGACCACGGCAACTTCTCAGGGGGAACCCGTGCCCCTATCTGAGATGTCACTACGGACTACCGGAGGTCTACTAAGCTACTCTCGCGACGACAACTGGTTACATGGCTCGGAGAAAGCTTATATAGTTAAGCATAACCTTTGCCATAGTTAATTATCTAATACTATCACAGAGCAGCCCTAAGGCACGTTTATGGAGATGGGAGAGAAAAATGTAGTGAAGCTGAGTCGTGAAGTTGAGTCGTGAAGCTGAGCGAAGCTTTGTGACGTCGGAATAGCGACCGGAGAAGCCCGTAGCGGAGCACGCGAATTCACGGGCCGCCTGGACGTCTGGAGACAGACATGCACACACTCACTGACTCATGACTCGTAGTCATACGTGCTTTTCTGTAGGCCCGGAGAGATGTCGGGATGGACCGGGTCCCGGAACATTATCGTAGTCGGAACAGCGCCGACGGAACAACGCAGTCGGGGACGGAAACGGCTGCCCATCGCGGGGGATCGGCTGCAGCTGTCAGGGACACGATGCTGCAGATGACAACCTTGATTTGAGGAGCGTGCATCGTGAGATGGTAACGACTGTAGAGGCCAGCCATGTAGCCACGGTTGGCAGTCGAGGTTGAGGATGTGAGGGGCAGACACGGCACCAGCGCACGGCTGGCGCGGGTGTATTGTTTTGCCCGGGTAAAATGTCGGTCAAGGGTGAGCGGATCAATTGACAGGCCTGCAATGGGGTGCGTGCCATTGGCCGGGAGGTAGGCAGGGTGTATAGTACGACAACGTAGCAAAGTGCCAGTCAAAGCGTAAAAGTACAAGCGTACTAAACCACTAGTCCATATATCCCAAATACTCCCGGTTTGTTACCGGTATATTTTGCTTGGCTCGAGTTGCTGGACCGCCGGCGCATGCCCCTTTGGGCTAGCCGTCATACCCGCCAGATAAGGGTTGGAGACGCAGCTACGCAGGACACACCGGCTTATAAGAGGCAGTGGTGCGCCGTTTTAATCTCTCCACATTACAGTACTCAATCTAATGTAAGTAACTGAGACCTGACGAGTGGCCAACCTGTTAGCCATGAGTGGAGACAGCCTGGAGACAGCCTGGGACAGCCGTGTGCAGCGTTTGTTGGGGAAGCTCGGGAACCGGTGGAGACGGGATTGGAGCGCAATTGGCGGAGCATGTCGAAAGGCACTGGCGCGAATTGCAGCCGGGGAGTCTCGCTAAGCGGCAGCATCGCAGTCCGTCGTGCCACGCGTTGGGCTCGTATTGTTGAGTGGGTGCTGAGGCTCGCTGTGCCGCTGCTGCAGCACCGCGAGGCTGTAAGCAATCTGGTTTTTCAGCCTGATAACGCAAAACTCGGCCCCCCATTCTCCCCCAACCGGTGCTCACAGCCTGTTGTCAAGTGGTACACAAGACCCGCGTATCAGAACTCGACTAACTCAGTTACAATGGTCAAAGCAGTCGTTGCAGGCGCCGCGGGCGGTATCGGCCAGCCCCTCTCTCTCCTCCTCAAGCTGTCAGGCCTCGTCGACGAGCTGGCTCTGTACGATGTCGTCAACACGCCCGGTGTTGCTGCTGATCTGTCGCACATCTCAACGTCTGCGTCAGTGGCTGGATACCTGCCCAAGGACGACGGCCTTGCCAGTGCCCTCAAGGGCGCCGACATCGTCGTGATCCCGGCCGGCATCCCGCGCAAGCCCGGCATGACTCGTGACGAGTTGTTCAAGACCAACGCCGGCATTGTCAGCGGCCTCATCCAGGGCGTGGCCAAGTACGCGCCCACCGCGTTTGTGCTCGTCATCTCCAACCCCGTCAACTCAATGGTGCCTGTTGCCGCCGAGGTGCTCAAGCAGCACGGCGTCTTCAACCCGGCCAAGCTGCTGGGTGTCACGACGCTCGACACAGTGCGTGCCAAGCGATTTGCCTCTGAGGTCGGCGGCATTGCAGACCCTGCTGAGGTGTCAATCCCCGTTGTGGGAGGCCACTCGGGCGACACCATTGTGCCGCTGCTGTCGCATGTCAAGCCCAAGATCAGCCTCAGCCAGGAGCAGATCGAGAAGCTTGTGTACCGCATCCAGTTCGGCGGAGACGAGGTCGTCAAGGCCAAGGACGGTGCTGGCTCGGCCACGCTGTCCATGGCATTTGCTGGTTTCCAGTTTGCCGAGGCCGTGCTGCGTGGAGCAAAGGGAGAGAAGGGAGTCGTGGCCCCCGCGTTCGTGTACCTCGACAGCTCAATTGAGGGCGCCGAGGAGCTCAAGAAGGCCGTTGGTGTCGACTACTTTGCCGTGCCAATCGAGTTTGGCCCCAAGGGTGCCGCCAAGGTCGTTGACGTTGTGTCGTCGCTGTCGGATTATGAGAAGAAGCTGCTCGAGACCGCCATCACCGGTCTCAAGGGCAACGTTACCAAGGGTACCGAGTTTGTGACCAGCACGCCTGCCAAGTAAGTGGTCACTCCTCGCCATAGCCGTAGCTAACTGTACAGGATGTAATCTGTAGAATTGAAAGGTGTTAGAGCGCATAGAAGGAGGGGAGGACATAGAGTGGAGCATGGGGTCGAGCATAGAGTCGAGCATCTGCAAATACATTGTAGGAAAGTCTACTGCATGCAATGGCTGGTATATTCTGGCTGTACTGGTACTAATCCCGACTGTAATGTCGTACAAAGCCTTGTACTCTAATGTACTACCCAAGACTGTTATAGTCTATCATGCTGGCGTGTACTACCCGTTACTACTTATGTACTACTACTCAATTACCGGCTCTACTACAGGCGCTACAGCTCTACTTACTGGCTCTACTGGCGGGCCTCGCGTCCCGGAAATGACTCCCCGACAAGACGTAATGCATATGCACAGTATACGCTACGACCCGCTCGCATTGACACTAGCCGCTGGTCCCGATCGTATACGAGCGGCAGTAGGAGACCAGTTTGTTCGGGCACTCAACTGTCACAGCTGGCTTGGCTCCTGGCTGACGTGACGGCTTGTCAACTAACTGGCTTGCTAGACTGCTGTATTTTCTGGATGACGGCCAGTCACGCGCCCGGTGATGTCAGATGCCGCCAAACGTGGGGTAAGCGGGTTGCTGTGGTGCAGCCCCGCCGTCCCAATTAGGCATTGAAAAACAGGTCTCGAGGCTGGAGCGGGGAATATAAAGTGCCGTTTTGCCCAGGCGCAGAGCCGCCTGTAAGTATTGGTACTGGAGTGAATTTGTGTCAAGTGAAGGTATTGGACTGAAGGTAGCAGGTTGAGGGTATTAAGAGCTAGTATAATAGCTCGTGTATAAAACCGGTGAACCTGTCTAGGCTCTGGATCGAAAATCTTCTACTAAGAGCTCTAAGCTCCAGAAGCTCTGTATATCATCCCCAGTAACAGCGCCAGCAAGCGTACTGACTGCTCTTCTGAAGAGCTCTTCTGACGAGCGCTTGTGACAACGTCTTCTGAATCAGAGTGTAGCTTTCGCTACATCTTCATCGTCGCATCACACCCCGCCTCGGATGATGCTCAAACGCAAGCCCGTGGAGCTCCCGAGCTCGCCACGCTCGTCGCGCCGGCCACTACCATCGCCTAAAAAGGCACGCGCATGCTACATTGATCTGGACCAGTTCGCAGTGCACCGACGCAGTCCTCTTATGTTCGCCGAGTCCGACTCCGTCGTTGTGTGCACCAGTGACAGCATGGTTCCTCACGAGATGGCCATCTCACAGCTGCGACAAGGCACCGCAGAGACGGGAGAGCACTACCTGCTCTTTTTCCTCGGCGCATTCGACGACGGAACTGTGCCAGCTGAGATACTCGAGATGCCAGCAGTGCGGGCTCTCGGCGTCGTCGTGAACCCAGCACGCTTTATTGCCGACGCAGAACCTTCACAGGAGCTCGTCACCGAGGTGTTTGACGACAACGGGCATTTTGCGCGCGCCTGCCGAGTTCTCGACCCGCTTGGCGGCGGCAGGACGGCCGTGCCGAGCATTGTCAGTGTCGAGGCAGGTGTTGTGCGGTTCGTCATTCCCGTGCAGAGCATCGATGTCGCGAGCCTCAAGGACATTGTCCGCCAGCTCGTCGAGAGGTGACAAACTGCTCGAGCCCCACTTGAACATCCGCTTGAACCACATAACTACCTACACCCGTCGTCTACACCCGACGGCTACGTCGCCTACACCCGTCGCCTACTCCCGACGCCACTATTTATTCGCATTGTGTATTGTATTTAGCAACTAGTTGTATCTAACAAGCTACAGCTGCCTCGTGCACTGTTGTTACACTCCACGCCTTGGCTAGACATTACGACATTTCGCCAGGAAACTCGCTGAAACTCGCCAATAGCACGTATAATACACCTACTGCTGCTGCAACCCCTGCAGTGACTTGATGACACGGAACATGACGGTGATGAGAGCTGTGGCGCCAGCAAAGATGGCTACGCGCTGCTCGACACTGACGAGCTCGAAAAGCGGATACGGGTAATACCCGTTCATCTCGAAAGTGTGGTGAATCCACACCCAGTAGCCGAGGCCGCAAGTGCTGTAGACGAGGAAAGCAGCGGCTGTCGACGTCTTCCAGGGCTGCGTGAAGGCGAGCACATCGACGAGCTCGTAGATGGCCGGGAACAGGTGCAGGCGGATGTCGAGCCAGAACGAGGGCACAAGACCGAACCGCGGGTCAACAACCAGAGTCGGGTCCTTGGCCCTGATAGACCAGTACAGCACTGCAATGAGCAGCTCAATGGGAGCAGCGACGATGTTGACAAAGTTGTGGAGCTTCTGGAGCGTCCTGCTGCTCGTCAGCACCGACAGCAGGCCTAGAAACTGCGCCAGAGTTGCTGCTACGAGCCCGAGAATCGTCAGAAACTGGAAATGCGAGCCATATGACTCGTTGATAATCGACTGCCGCTTATAAAGTAGCGTGTCAAACGCCTGGTACGCGAGGTACAGCGCTGTGGCATGCAGGGCAAGCTTAGCAGAGCTCATGGTGAAGTGCGAGTAAAGAGTCGCAGGGGCGAGACCGTAATGGTGTGGGGAAGGAGGTCAAGTTCACATGCTGCAGCCCCATGTTCTAGGCATGTCCGATGGTAGGGTTGGGGCGCGTACGCTGTAGAACGAAGGGCCTTGCAATGATGGCCATCTCGACGACTACTAAAGTCTTGTAGTACGCCAGATGCTACAATGTTCTCCTACATCATTCACCTCGAAGCAGGTCTCACATGAAAGCTTACCCCACGCATGTCTCAGAACCGCAGGCTGCTCATAGATTGGACGAGCCCCTACCCATATCAACCAGCAGATATAGCGAACGGAACTTTTGGCAAATAAGTTAGCTTCCTCAGCTCGAATCGCCCCCCGGCCATGGACTCGGATATCTACTTCAAGCTCGACCGCCCGCACGTCACATGGGTCGATAAGTCTGCTCTTGTGGGACTCATCGTGGCCGGGGTCTCACAGCCGGATCTGCTCCCTAAGCGACTCAAAGCCTACCACAAGTCGACTGGTAATGGTGGCGCTGGCCCTGGTATAAAAGATGTCATCGACTCCGCTGTCACTAACATATCTCCAGAGCCAGTCGCTCTGTTTGACCAGCAGCTCGACATCGGACTTCTGCTCCGCTTTGATGACGAAACAGAGCAACTGAACGGGCTCATGCTGGAGCCGGGTCTCGAGCTCGAGGCAGGCATCACCCTGACCAACGACTCGGTCGACCTGACACGGTACTCCGTCAAGCTCAATAATTCGCTCTCTGCTGATATCCGGCGTCTGGCGTCCTTGACCGACGAGTCAGCGCCACCCAGTCCCAAGAAGCGAAAAGTCGCTCCGTCATCCTCGCCTATCCCGCTGTGTGAGCTTCAGATCCTCAAGTTCGACAAAATCGCCACCGAGCTGGCCATCTTGAAGCTGTCGAAAACCCTTGCTTCGACAGTGACCTTTGTTCACCCGACTTTAAAACTTACTCTCGAATCCATTGACAGCAAAGAGGCCACTTTCTCGGGGAAGCTATGCTACAGCCTCGGGATAGCCGACTCGGCGAAACCCATTGACGCCTCCGTGGCTCACTCTGACGGCATGAGACGCATCTTTGCCTACGTCCTCGACAACCCGACATTTCTACTACATCCGCGAAATCTCGTTCAGAGTGTCAATGCACCAATGTTCTACGAGCTGATTTGCGAACCCAAGGGAGTGAAACCTCGAGATCACATCGAAGTGCCATACCTCAGCTCAAGCCTGCTGCGATACCAGCGGGAAACGGTTCAATGGTGTCTGAGAAGAGAAGGAAAGGACCTGGACGATGGTGGCTCCGTCGTCGACCTCGACCCACATATCCGTGACTTCGTGGTGGCGCCTGCCCTCGGATGGAGCCCGCACAAGATAGGAGATGTCGAGTACTGGCTGAATCCGTATTCAGGCTGTATATGCACTGAGAAGACGCTCAATCAACAGGTTGAAAGCCAAGCACTTACATCGCAGCCATATTGCGGAGGAGGGCTTTTAGCAGAGGAAATGGGTCTCGGCAAAACAGTCGAGATCATCTCACTTCTTCTCCTCAACAAGCGATTTGGTGTCACGCCTCCTTCTTTCAAGCAGGAGGTGGAAGACGAGATTCCAACGCTCCAACCCGAAGATCCTATTCCGCGCGAACTGGTCAAGAGCGAACCTGAGGGTGATGACTGGCCGTCAGTATACGATACGTTCCTCGGACGAGACGTCCACCCCGTCAAGACAACCCTCGTCATCTCACCGCACTCGATTAGATCTCAGTGGGTTGATGAGATTCGAAAGCATGCCCCTTCTCTTTCTGTCTACGTATACCGTGGCATGAAGGATAGATATAAATCAGGTGCTCCGTCGGCTCGCAAACTTGCTCAATACGACGTCGTCATCACAACATACCATGTCATCTCGCAAGAAGTACACTTCGCCTTGTACAACCCGAAGGCACGTAACACGCGATTCGGTGCCGACAGACCATACAGTAACGACCTTTTGTCACCCCTCGTCAAGTTGCAGTTTTGGAGAGTTGTGCTCGACGAAGCACAGATGGTGCATAGCGGGGTCAGCAATGCTGCAACAGTCGCACGTATAGTACCGCGTGTCCACGCGTGGGCTGTTACAGGTACTCCAATCAAGAAAGACATGGACGACCTACAGGGTGTTCTCATTTTCCTTCGACAGGGCCCCTTTGACCGCTCCTCACGTTCATGGAGCCAGGTACTGGCGTCTCCTTCTGATTTCAAGGGCATATTCGGATCCCTGGCTATCCGTCATACGTCTACTATGGTTGAAGCTGATATTTCTATTCCATTACAGCGGCGCGTGCTCTTCTCAATTCCTTTCAGTTCCATTGAGGATAACAATTACAGGCATTTGCATGAGGATATGCTCAAAGCATGTGGCTTGAAGGTCGACGGCTCTCCGATAGATACGACCGTTCCAGCTGATATGGCCAAACTGAGCAGATGGCTCGTTCGCCTAAGACAGGCATGTTGCCACGCCCGTATTGGCCGGGGTAACAGACTCGCTCTCGGAGGAAACTCTCTGAAGACCATTGACGATCTCCTTCTTGCTATGTATGACCAGGCCACGTCGTCACTGCTGTCAGACCAGCGTCGTTACTACAATCTTCTTCTAGATCAGGGTCAGATCCTTGAGGAGCAGAAAAACTCGAAAGCGGCCCTCCTAAAGTGGGAGTCGGTGCTCAAGGAGATCTTGCCTATAGTGGAACAGCTTCGAGAGGAGGTGGAAGAGGCCGTGTGCAACCGTGACCTTGAGCGTGCCAAAAACGAAGAGGAGCGTAAACGCAGAGAGCTTGCTGAACTGGCTGGTGAGCCTGCTGCGACTGAACCCGCCGAGGAAGACGACGAGGACGATGTGGATGAGGATGATAGTCAAGAGGTGAAGGTATGCAAGCAGCGACTGAGGTCATGGATCGGACTATTGCATAGATGTTACTTTTTTGTTGCATCGGGTCATTTCCAGCTGTATGAGACACCCGCAGAGGGCCAGGAGGACGAAATGTCTGAAGAAGACAAAGCACATCAGGAACAGGAGAAGAAGTTCTACGATTTGGCAGAGCTATTACGTCGCGAGCTCTTGGCTGATCCCATTGACCGCGTGGCCGAGAACACGACGGAGCTGACTGCACGTGCTGCAAATCAGGACTTTGTCGTACTTGCTGATGCGACAGTTGAGGACAAGAAGTTGAACGTTGGAATCGAGTCTAGGAACCTTTTGGACCAAGTCAACGCCCTGGGACAATGTCTCAACCGACAAGCTGATGTTATTGACATGTGGCGAGAGGAGCTCATCAAGCTATTGAGTGGAAATCTCATTGATCAAAATGCGGATCCCGATGGTGAAGAGTATGGCGAATCCTTGGACGCACAGGAATATGCCTTTAGTTATCTAGAGGTGATCCAGCAGGTGCTGTCTGACCGTTCCGAGGCAGTCCTGGGAAGTCCAGACCCGACAATGGGAAAGGCTGTCGCTCCCACTATTGAAGAGACAGACTTTCAGAAGAATCTGCAGAAAGAGCGTGAGGCATTACGGCCCATTCAGGGAGCGGTTCCTGGAGCCTCAAGCTTTGAGTTCTCACTAGCTGGATATCTTGGTCAGGTGAAGGAGCTCATCCACGTCGTAGGTGGAACTCGTGGCACTGCTGAGCGTGAGATGCTTCATATTCTGCGCGCAAAGATCCAGTCAATACACGACGAGCAGAAGAAGCAACTGAAAGAACTCAGCAAAGAGGTTTCGTTCTTCAGTGAACTATTTAATGCACGTGTAGCTTACTACCGTCAGCTGCAGGAGATTTCTGACGATGTGGCTGCCGTTGAGATTGAAGAGAAGGATCTGCTCAAGAAGAAGATGCGCGAGAAGGACCGCGAGGTCGCTTCGCTGCGTGGTATCATCAATCAGCAGTTGGCAAGGTATCGTTACTTGTCTACTCTTAAAAAGTCTGGTGCAGACGACAAGGAGAGCTGGATATGTGTGATCTGCCAATCCTCTTTCGTTTTGGGGGCTCTCACCGTCTGCGGTCATCAGTTTTGCCAGGATTGCTTAAAAGAGTGGTGGGGTACACATAAGAACTGCCCTCTTTGCAAGCGTCACCTTGTTGCAGATGAAGTTTACAACTTTACCAACAGGCCCCAGGGTGTGGAGATGACGGAAATGGACGGCAGTGGTGACCAGGGTGCCGACGATATCAGGATATCTGAGCTCGAGAATGGTATTTACTCGGTTGCAACGAAGCGCGTTATCGATGAGATCTCTAACATTTCCGTGTCTCGCAGCTATGGATCCAAGATTGACTTCATCGTCAGGCATCTGACTTGGTTACGAACCGAGGACCGGCGTGCCCAGGTCGTTGTGTTCTCGCAGTGGTCTGAAATGCTGGAGCTTATCCGCGGTGCGTTGACCCGCAGTGGTATAAAATATGCGTCGGTTGACTTCCGTATGGATGAGTTCAAGACAGACCCTAGCATTGCCTGTTTTCTACTTCACGCGAAGTCTGAATCTGCTGGGCTCACATTGGTGAATGCTCGACATGTCTACCTTTGTGAACCTTTGGTGAACACGGCGCTTGAAGTACAGGCCATCTCACGCATTCACCGCATTGGCCAGACTCAGCCAACCACAGTTTGGCTGTTTACAATTTCAGATACTGTGGAAGAGGCTATATTCTTGTTAAGCAGTCGCAAGCGCCTAGAGTACTTGAAACAGGTCAATAAGCTCGTGGGACCGAAGCCTGCAGCGCCCATCTCTGAGGAGGTTCTCGATGCATCCAATTCGCATGAGCTGGCGCAGTCGCTCGACCGCATGGTGGATAAATCGTCAGGTGGCGAGGTTGTTGGGAATGAGGATCTGTGGACGCTTTTGTTTGGCGATGTTAAGCGAGATTCCACTGCAACCATCACAAGCGTAGATTAAGAGCTTTCATGAGGATATTTATAGGCAAACTTACAGTGATGAGAAGTACTAGTTGGAGTGTTAAGTCTTACCATATTAAGCCGTTGATAAAAACTTACAAAGATACATTACGATATGGCCACACGGTACAGTGTATTGCCACTGCAGCACACTAAACCCTACTATAAGTGCCTTCCTGGTCGTTGAGGTAGACAGAGCCTCGATCCTCGAGCGCCGTGAGCTCGCGGCGAACCTCGTACTCGTCGGCGTGAAGCTGGTGGCTAATGTACTGGACATCGAGCTCCTGGCCGCCGAGCAGTTGCAGAATCCGATCACGCAGACTGTGCTGAGACGTGCCGTCGACGAAGAGACTCTCGGATCCGGGCTGAGTTTTGGCAGCTTTGCCCTCGGTGTGGTCGAGGTGAGTGTCAAGAGCCGACAACTGGTGGTAGATGACCTGGTTGAAGTCAGTGACGGGCACCATGTGCAGAGCGTTCACCTGGCGCTTGTTGTTGAACACTCGCAGTCCTCCCACAACGGACACGTACTGGCCGATGGAGAAGGGCGACACAGCAGAAGGAGCATTGTCCTCGAACCCGTCGCCTCCCTGCGATCCCTGGCCAGACTCCCACTTACGGACCTCGAGCGAGCCGGTGCCATCTTCTATCCGGTAGACAATGTTGGACGTACGATCAGTGATTTCACGAATCTGACCTACAAGAACAATACGGTCTGCTGGCGAGTTGTCAATGTAGGTGGTGCCCTCAGGCGAAGGCTCGACGGCCTGCACCACCTGACGGATAGTGACGGGTCGAAGGGCCTGCTTGTTGTCGCGGCTGGAGCCGTTGGTCCCGGACTGCCCGGGCATGAAGCCTCCCTGTGATAGACCTGTGTTAGCGGCGAAATAGCGAAGCCGTAATTCACTCACCTTGCATTGTGTTTGATGGCAAATGGCAAATGTCGAGATGCAGTTTAGACGCGTGAGCAGCGCGCCCGTACCCTGGTGACGTGCCTCGTTCGCCTCTAATAAACCGCTTCTGGTAATGAGTAAACGAGCATAACGAGCAGAAGGACCAGTTTAAATATATTTCAGAGGGCTTACTGCGGATGTGTCTTTGGAGTGGAACGTGTGTCTGTGTCTTCACACGGGATAACTGAATCAAGTATATCTTGTGGCTATATACAGTGTGTGCTCTCAGCAGACTTGAACTAGCAAGAAGAAGTAGCTAGAAGCAGCAAGGAGTAGCGATATGACCAAACACTAGAAAGCATCGCATCAGTCATAGAACTCTGGAAAGCATCGCATCGGTCATAATACTGCTAGATAGAGTCACTGCAGATTACTGCTTAATGCTCGGGAAGCGTCCACACTTGGAGGTCGCCGGTAACTGTTGCGGTGGCTACAGCTGAGCCCTGGGGATGTACAGCTAGGGCCAACGAGGCCTCAGATCCATTGGATCCAATTCGGTCAAGTGTCCTTCCAGACATGACATCCCAAACATGAACCTGGCCGTCCTCGCTTGCGGACACAACTATAGCGTCGTTGCGTGCCAGTAGGCTTTTGATACGCAGGCTCTTATTAGTGTGGCCGCCGTAGGACCCAAGCATGACTCCAGATTCGACATCCATCAGTCGCACTGTGCTGTCGAGGGTAGATACAAGTACAGCAGAACCGTCAATTGTACGAGCGACGCTCGTCACGGCGTGTCCCATGGTCAGCTCTACTAACCGGCCGATGCGCACATCGTACACGCGCGCCTTGCCGTCGACGGATCCGGCTACAATCTCATGATCTCCAATGTCAATCTTCGAGACGCTGTCCTTGGCATCGCTGAGAGTCTGGACGGGTCGTGAGTTTCCTGATCTTAGATCCCATAGCTTGACGGTAGCGTCGAAGCTGGCAGTCCCAAGCACCGACGCATCGACATTGAACGCAACGCTGTTGATACGTGCAATGTGGCCCGAGAACCGCGACACCACCGCTCCAGTTGCCACGTCACAAACAAAGGCCGTACGGTCACCTCCACAGCTAGCAAACTGTGCGTCGTCAGGCGTTACAACGATATCAAGCACCTCGTACCCGTGCACTTGGTAGCTCTTGATACTCGTCCCGGACTCGGCATTCCACAGACAGACTCGGCGGTCTTGTCCTCCCGACAGCAGGTACCTACCGGTACTGTTGTACGCCAGCGCGTGCACTGGCCCCGAGTGGGCAGACCCAATGATGCGTGGGTCCATTCAGAGGAGATCCTGGATCAAGTCGAGGGATGACCGATTCAACGTGTGATCCAGGTTATATGACGAATAGAGCAGTCCGATAGTCTTAGTGATATGCAGAATTGAGGTCAGCTCTTGAGTCTCTTCATATCCTGGCAATCATGACTGTGAACTGTAGATGGAATAGTTGATGCGTAACTTGCATGCTGTATACCTGGCCCTTGCCCTACGCCTATATAAGCCCTGCAATACATTTTTCTTCATCACCAAACACAGGTAAGTGTATTCCAGCCAGGTTCAATGATGAATGAAACCATCATATTTGTATATAGGAAGTGCCGGGTGAAAATTCTTGATCATAACATGGAAAAAACTGAAGTGAACCAAATGGCTAAAGCTAATGTGGATCTAGCTAACCGAAGATGAGATCAGTCTGAATAGTAACAATAAAGATTAATGTAAAGATAAATAACGTCAAGTATGTACATGCTCGTTTCCTGACTGTCCCGGCTAGTTCGCTAGTTCGCTAGTCCTTTCCAGACTTCTCCGCTAATGCCTTTGGAAGTGTTTCCCACTCGAGATCTCCAAGCTGAGAAAGCTGGTCAGCATCGATGCTGCCTTTGGTCACGGCCTCACCCTTCGTAGCCAAGATGTCTTCCAGAGTGATGCGTTCGTCAGAGAATATCTGTGTTAGACGGGGAGAGTAGTTTGTCAGATCTGACATACCTTCAGGTGATCAGCGATGAGATGGCGGTTTTGGCAGCCAGGACACTGAATGAGGACGGTGCCGTTGTGATAGGCCTGTTTGGACACATTGTGGCTGGAGCGAGTGGAGCACTTTTTGCACGTGAATGTGAGCTGGTACACAGGCTTGTCCATTTGCAGCTTCGTGCTGTCAGCTGTGGCGTTGGAGCGTGCGACGGTTGTAGCCAAGGGGCGAGAGCGATTGGCAGCCATGGCGACTTGAGCTGGCGTCACAAGACCCACAGCTACTCGCCAGGCCGGGACTGCCATTCTACTGGCGGATCGCATAGCCGCGGTTCTAGTGAAGCTTCGCAGCATGACAGATTGAATAAATAGGGGTGATATGGAGGTGGTGAAGCAGTGGGCGAAATTTCAGGCCTCAGGCGCGGCTGACTTGCGGCGGATCTGGCCAGAGTAGACTCGGGTCAGAAAGGCCACGAACTGAGGCGATTTGCGGATGCAAGACGAGTCGGCATCGAGCACGAACTCGTGCGTTTCGTCGTACTCGTCGACAAATTCGACCTGAGCGGCATAGGCGTCCGGATGCGTGAATCCCATCATGCGGTAGTCCTCAAAGATTGGGCACTCGTACATTTCGTGCGATTCCTCGCCGCAAAAGTCACATGGCACAATGGGTAGCGGGCGCTGGGGCACACGGGTCAGTAAGTGGTAGTCGGTGGTCTGGAAGCGTTCCGGGTTATATTCAGACCACCACATAAGCTTTGCCTTGCGCACGACGCTCTCAATATCACGAAAGTGCTCGTGAGGCCAGTAATGCTCAAGAGTGTAAATGGCCGACCGGTAGAACAGCTCAATGTACGCGGGGGTCGCAGCTGCCTCAGCATCGACATTCTCCGATGAGCCGGAAAGCCACTTGCGCGTCGAGTCGTCGAGAACCTCGTACAGAACATGCCTCACCGGTGGAGGGATAAACAGCAGCACCACATAACAGCGTGTGCACGCCGAGATGATGCCTGCCTTCTGGAGCACCGCCAGGTGAGGCCACAGGGCGTGGATAAAGGGCAGGCCGTTGTATTTAGGCCTCGGCAACCCTTCGAGAGCAGGTCGAACCGCATTGTCGACATAGGTGATACTATGGTCATCAGGATCAAACTGCAACCCGGACAGGGCTCTTCTGACATGGGCATGAGACTCTTCTGCGGGACCTTTTTGAATTTTGCCCGACTTGATCTTGGCTATCACGAGCGCCACTTGCTCGTCGGGAACGTACACTGAGATGATCTTGAAGATGCTAGCAAAGAGCTCATAGATCTCGGCCTGAGTGGTGATGTGATCCTTGTCCGTCTTCACGTCCGATGCGATCTGCCAGGCAAGAAAGTCTGGTAAACGGTGGATCAAGCAAAACAGCGCGCGCTTCACAGTGACGGCCTTGGACTTGAGGGCTACCACTGTTGGGTGTCGCCAGCGGTTGAAAATGCCCGTCGGAGTATCATCTTTGCTAATTGCTTTGCAAGCAGTAATGTACTCAGCAATGGCAGGTTGGGCCTCCTCGGCAGCGATGTTAGACATCTCAGCGTCTAGTGTGGTGATCTTGGTGTACTTCGCGACGAGATTATGGAATGAGGCGAAAAAGACCTTTTGGATCTCTCCGGCACTCATTTCGTAAAAGGGATCAAAGTCATCAGCCGAGACAAGAATTGCCAGCAACGGGCCTGTGAGCACGATGTGCCGGGCCACCGGCGGCAACGCCTTGTACTGCAGCAGGATGATCTCCTTCCAGGTATAGCAGCCTCGTTTAATCAATAGCCTGGAAGACTCTTCGAATCCTTGGATGAACCTCATGATGGCGATAGTCGCCGGACTTTTGGTCTTTTGCGCGGCAAGCTCGCGCCAAAACTTGAGTATCAGCATCCATGGCGTACTGGGCGACACATGGTATATGCGCAGGGGGTTTTCCTCTTTACTACGACCCAGGTAGCAGGTAGGATCACCAAGAAGCTGCGTCCACCATTTGTACACGTCCCACTCCTCTGTGTGATATGGAAGAGCAAACTCGAGTCCCGGGGCTCGAGTCGACGACAGCGCTTTGAGGTACTCAACAGCTCTGTTGCGATTCTCCTTGACGAGACTGCTGAGCTCGCCCAGCGTCTCGTCCTCGAGGATCCACTGCTGGATCCACTTCTTGCTACTGTCTTCCTTTGGTGGCATTGAGCCGGCGGAGCCTGAGCTTGGATGTGAATCTGAAGGATGAGGTTGAGCTGGGAATGCAGTGCGGCGATAGCCTTCGACCCCTGAATTTGCCCAGCCTTGCAATCTTAACATCATGGATTTGGTCGGCAAAGAATTCAAAGAAGCGAGCGTGCGAGGAGGCCGCGGCGCGTTCAGCTGGGAAAACGTCAAGAACGATGCGCAGCGCGAGAGGTACCTGGGCAACTCGCTTATGGCGCCGACGGGTCGCTGGCAGAAGAACCGCGATCTGACGTGGTATGCCAAGGGAGACGGAGACGACGAGGATGCCCTTAGCGAGAAGGACCGGGTCAAGGAGCTCGAGAGACAGGCCCTGTCTGCTACTCTCGGGTTTGAGCTTCCGACCCAGGCAGAACCCCGACCGGAACGGACACACAGATCGAGAGATCGAGAGGGAAGCCACAGATCTGGTGAAAGGTCGGATAGACACAGACGGGAGAGGTCGAGGGAGGATAGAAGTCGCAGGACAAGAGACAGATCGAGTGAGCAGTCTAGAGAGCGGTCCAGAGACAGACATCACCGACGGGAGAGGTCACCGGGTCGATCTGAGCATGGAAGAAGTCGGCAGGACGAAAGTCGAAGTTACAGACGGGACAGGTCTCGAGATGACCACCGACATGGAGACAGGTCTCGGGGTGATCACCGAGATGGAGACCGGTCGCGAGGTGATTCCCGAGATGGAGACAGGTCGCGAGGTGATTACCGAGATGGAGACAGGTCCCGGGGTGATCACCGCAGAGAGCATCACCGAGATCACCGAGATCACCGAGAACATCGCCGAAGAGACTCGAGAGAGCGTCGAGATGGAGGTCGAGATGGAGAAGGTCGACACGGTGACTCGTCTCGTGACATGAAACGGTCCCACAGAGACTCCGAACCTGAGCGCAACCATGGAGGTAGTAGTTCCAGGGTGGAGTAACGAGGATCTCACTACTCACGGCCCCACGGAGTGCTGATTCCTGGCTGGTCACTATCATAGCTATTTATTCTAGATCCAATGCATTAAACAAACAAGCGTGCTATTAAACAAAGCCAAGAGGCAGACTTTTCATGCGATGTCGACTGGCGCCAACTAGAAGTTGGCAGCCGGGTTGTTGACGCGGTTGCCGCCGTTGTGGTACTGGTCAATGTTGGCACGGAACACGTCCGTCGACTCCTCGAGGCTGCCCTTACCGTCGGGGCCCAGCACGGGTGAGCGCGACGTCTTCTTCTTGCCCCACACGCGGTAGGCGACGAAGCCGACGCCGGCAAGGATGAGGGCACCACCGACGCCGACGACGACGCCAATGACGATGTTTCGGTTGTGCGTTGAGAGGCCGCCGCCGCTGGTGCTCTTGGACTGTCCAGACACCAGTGAAGCTGATGCCGAGCTCGTGTGCGAAGCGACGGTGGAGGTCGTGGACGGGGCCGCCGAGGTGGTGGCCAGCGACGACGAGATGGTGGTCTCGGTCTGCTGGCCATCACGGGTGACAGTGACGACAACTCTGCTCACATGCTCAGAAGTCGTCGACGAGTCCGATGTCGAGGATGTCGACGGCGGCTGTGTGGATGTAGGCGGTGTTGAGGTCGAGATCGGTGTCGAGCTCGTGGTCGGGGGCTGAGTCGAGGACGGAGGAGCTGACGACGACACAGGAGCCGAGGAAGACACTAGCGAGGACGAGGATGCGGCCGACGAGGAGGTAGGAGGGGCGGACGAAGAGGAAGGAGGTGCCGACGAGGGAGCAGCAGACGAGGTCGACGGCGGGCTCGAGGAGGGAGCCTCGGATGAGGTGGGAGGCAGCGATGTCGAGGTGTGGTGGTGGTCCGAGGAGGTGGAGGAGTCCGAGGAAGTGGAGGGCGCAGTGGATGCCGTCGAGTTCTGCGTCGGGTCCTGGTCAAACTGACGGGCAAACAGCTGATCCGCGATGTGCTCGGGGAGCATCGGCTCGTCGCCGTCGGTGGTATCTTCGGGAGAGGCAACGGTGCCAAACTGGTATGCGTCCTCTTCAGTGGCGAGGAAGACGGGCGATCCGTGAGGCAGCAGTGTCGACAGAGCGACCTGAGGGACCTCGAGATCCGTGACCGAGGACTCTGGAAACTCCGAGTCGACTGCGGCGAGAGCCAGGCCAGCCAGGGCCACAGCCGCCATTAACCGGGTCATCATGGTACAAAACGTTGTAGATACGAGACAAATGGAACGAGAAATGGAGACCAAGAGGCTCAGAGTAACTGACTTCACAGGTTCAACAGACTCAACAAACAGGCCTGACGGGCTTGTATCAGTGTTTGCAAAAAGGAGGGTGGGCGAAAAGTCAATGTAAAGAGGCTCAGTAGGTCCAGGGGAAACAATTTAGTGTCGATTAAAAAGCGGCTGCAGACGAAAAAAGCTCGTACCGGATGCGAGGATGGCCGACGCGAGGATCTGTCAACACAGCAGCAGGGGGGCAGACAGGAGGCGCGGGTGTGTAGAGCAGGAAGATAAGTCGCGGGCCGGGTGGTCGGGGCTCAAGGATAAGTCGGCTCTAAAGATAGAGTTTTTTTTGGCTTTCCTATATATAGCAGTCCCAGTCGTAACGGCCGTGTAGGGTTTGCACCTTGCCGAGTTGCAGGGGGGTAGGGGCAACTAAGGGGGCAGGAGGCAGAAGAACAGGACAGGAGACAATGAAAGAGAAGAACCAAGAGAAGATAGGACAGTAGACAACGGATGAGACACAGAGACAGATGGGAGCACTGTTCTAAACCCATGTCATACCTCCTCTCCTGCCTCGCTACCATCCCGCTCGGCTGACGGCTTTGGCCGATCGATCGGAATGCATTGGGCTGCGTACGGCTGGAGATCCTGGTCCCTGACCTGCATTGCACCGGACTTGGCGGACCGATGGTGGGCCGCTTATGACTGTGCTGCACGTGCCGTCGCTGCGCCGACGCGGAGATGTTTGCATTGAGTTCGAAGCCGATGGCATAGCCGAGCCAAAAGGCACAGCCACAAGCCCAAGTCACAGCCAAGTCACAATCTACAACCCTGCGCCCAGATCACCCCTGATAGCCGAAGGTTATGCCGGGTTATAGCGAGTTTGAGGCGATCTACCGAGTTTCAGTTGTTCCAATTAAAACTCTCGTCTACGCGACGCCAAAGGTACGATGCAAATCTAAGTTATACAGCACCACCGACCACGTCACCGTTAGTTACAGAATGTTTGGCCAAAGTGGATCTCTAGTGCCGGACTAGCCACGCGGCTGGATATAACGCGGCTGCACACTTCTGCCCCTTTGGGTATCGCCCGTACCCCGCAATATCCTGATAGCCCAAGCTTCTCCAACTATATAGCTACCTGAAACCCACCGTAGCTACGTCCACTGTACATGAGCTCTGCAGGCCGCAATGTAGCTGTAGGCTTTGCAGTGATGTGGGCCGTCGCGATAGCATTTCGCTGGCGCGCGGCAGCACTCGCCGCTGAACTGGATCAACTCGACGGCGATGCTGGCTCAGAACTAACTGACGATGCACTCCGACTTACTCGCGGCAAAAACACACCTCAGCATACCTTCGACCTCTACAAACTCGCCTACAAGATCTCTCGCACCATCCTCTCCCATGAAGCCGTCGAGTTCGGCGTCTTGTGCGGCAACTGCAGAAGGGCCATAGTAGGCGTACTACACAAATGCATTCACTGTGACGGTCTCGACCTGTGCGAGTCGTGCGTCGTGGGCCGTGTTCATGATTCGCACCACCCGCTCTATAAAATCAACGTGCCTATACCCGCTGCTCTGCTGTCAACTGACAATCCAAGCCAGGAGCAAAAACCAGCCTTTTCACGCAAAAACGACTTAAGGGAGAGTCTGCCGTTTGAGGCCGTCGAGAACATAAAGAAGCGCATGAGTGCACAGTCGCGTGCGTCAAATCAGGTCCGACTGACTGTAGAAATCGAGGCCCTGTACGACCAGTTCAAGTGCTACTCTGATACTGATCTGCCCGGCGCTGCCGACTCGCAATGGGCAGTCTACGGCGCCATCTCAGCTAAAAACCTACGCACCATCCTCCCGTCCCGGTATGTGTCGCCTCTGTCACCAATAACACACTTCCTCCAAGTCCTCTACGACTCGGATCAGGACGGCTGCACGGGCTTCACGGACTTCGTCGATGCAGCAACGTTGGCGTTCCACACATCCATCGATACCAAGATCGACTGGCTGCTCAAGTTCCTGAACACTCCTGATCCCAGCGCGAAGCCCCAATCTCCTGCCGATACATTCGCTGAGCTCGTTGTGTCATATGTCGAGCTGAGCAGGTGTGCCTTTGCTGACGCCATCAGTCTCCACACCGACATCAAGCCTGTACCACCAGCCACCAACGAAGGTGCCTGGACCCATGCCGACGACATGAGCGCCCTGCTGTGGGATGACCGTATCGAGGCTGACTCACGTGCCCTCTATAACCCGCTCCCAGTCGATCCAGCCGTTGCGGCCGATATCAACGTTCTGTGGGATGTGTCGGCGATGCAAATGGCTGAAGACTTATACGCACGGCCCAATGCTTCCACTGCCGTTCTCAAACAGCGCATCCTTGCCGACTCCAAGCTGACAAGTTTTGTCGCTGCACTTTTCGAGACTGCAATTCTGTAGCTTGTGCGCAGTCAACTGCTCGTAGTTCAATCAAGTCCGGAGGCCCAGATATCATGGTGAATATGCCTCTGTAATTTGAGTGCCTGTCTGACTATTCAACCTGGCTAGACAGTACTTGACAGCAGCAGCGTAGCCGTCGGCTCGAGAGGTTGCCAGTTGAAGGCGGAGCCACATCTCCATCTCTCGGGCGTCCCGGTGCTTCTCCAATGTGCGCCGGTTCACCCTTGACTTCCATGGCGGCGGTCCATTGTCGTCACCCCACAGCAGTCCTTCAAGTGCTGTTGGGTGCAATGAGTTGCTAATGACGTCTTGTAGAGTGTCGTATTGCTCTGCAGCGCTCTCTCGCGAGCTCTCTGCTTTCGAATCATCAGCGTCGTTGAGATTGTCTTCAGCGCGAGACGTCTCCTCGCCATTGAGATCACCAGGCACAGTGCGTGCGTTGGCCAAATGCAACTGCAGACCTGAAAGAACATTGCGGTACTCGTCGTCACTAAGATACATGTCAATGTCCTTTAGAAGGTTGACGAGATTGTGGTCACGATCCCGCCGTAGCTCATCCTGCTCGTCTTTGAATGACTTGGACTCAAAGTATGACGAGTCGTTTGTGAGATACTGCATCTGCGCCAAATCCTCGAGTGTAGCTGTGACATCAGCCGAATCGCGAATTCGGATCTGTGCCTCTTTGCGTACTTGTAACACATCCGTCCTCGCCATGCCATCAATAATCTCCAAGAAGTTTTCCGGATTTAAGTTATCCATAAGAGTCTGGTAGGGAATATAGTCGAGTTCGTCTCGCTTCGGTGCAACTGTTTTCCCTGGCGAATTTACAGACATGACTTTTGATGTGGTTGATGTGAAGCCGCTGTGTTTCAGTAGAGACTTAGATCTGCAGGTATCCGAATATGCTCCTATCCAACGGGATTCTTTAGGAGTAACCATCTATAGATCACCAAATCTCTACTACTTCCTGTCAGTAACAGAATCTCATTACTTCATTACTCGGGGGTTCGTTACCTAAGGCTGCTGTTATTGAGGTCTCACCAGTGCTATACGAGTGAGCATGTCGGGGTTGTCGTCGGTGTTCCCACCACCGCCATGGTACTACAAGCACTTCACCGAGGAGAACCTTGAGAAGCTTCGCGACATTGCGGGAACCAAGGAGCAAAACTCAGCAGATGCTAGTGGAGAGACAAGCGAGCCAGGCTTGACATTCCCGCTCAGTCTACTTGTGCCCCCAGAACCACCTTCCGACTCGGTTTACCGTAGTTTTGGTAGCGTCTGGCAGTCAGACGACAAGCTACAGCCTCTCGCCGAGGTCGGCATTCAGCAACTGCATAGCGACGCAGCAGGTGCGCAGGCCAATGGCAATTCCTCAGAGCTGGCCAGTCATCAGGCTCGCACGTGGGATCTTAAGAAGCTTCTGCGCTCACTGCTCGTCAACTTTATAGAACTTCTCGGCATCATGAGCATAGCACCTGAGAAGTTCCCACCCAAAACGGAGAACATCCGAGTCATCCTCATCAATATGTTCTACCTTCTCAACGAGTACCGACCTCACCAGTCGCGTGAGTCGCTGATCCTGCAGATGGAGGACCAGATTGCCGCGCGCCGCGCTGAGATCGCAGCCATCCGCGAATCCAACCTGCACATCAAGAAGACAATTGCAGATCTAGCTCAGCGGTTGGGCCCTATGATCGATGCTCAGACCTACAAGGCCGACGCAGCGGGTCCTTTGGCTGGCTGGACAGAATCCAAGCCTGATACCTCGGCCAGTGACCGCGACCTCGAGATGTGGACGTCCTTGGAGTAACTACGAAGAGTAACTACGAAGAGTAACTGCGAAAGGGCTTTATTTATTAGAATGCAGACGTGCTGTAAGGTGCAAGTATCAACTCTGTTAACCTCACCTGGAACCTTGGAGGTCTACAGGTACGCGTGTAACAGTAAGCTATAGCACAAGGGGCCGTTAGGTAGGAGTGTAACAGTAAGACTATACAGAGGCCCAACGGCAATAGAACGATGTCTAACAATACTCATTAATAATTGTAATATGGATGCCCCTGTATTGTCTAGAGCGATCTACTGCGCTTTTATCGATATTGCGATTAAACCTGCAGCTGGACAGACTCACCAGTGACATGGTGCTCAACACCGCTCAGAGCCTTGGCAACAGTGACCTTGACGAACTTCTCCGTCTGCTGAGGAGCACGGCCCACAAAGGTCGCGGGGTTGAGCAGCTCGGTGAGGTCGCCGTGCACAGGAGCAAAGTATGAGTCCTGCTTGACAAGCTCAATGAGGTTGTTGTCGAGACCCTTCTCCTTCACTTCACGGGCAGCCATGTGTGACAGGACTCGGATCTTCTCGTGGCACTCCTGGCGGTCACCGCCGCGCTGGACCATGGCCATGATGATGTTCTCAGTGGCCATAAAGGGCAGCTCAGAGTTGATACGGCGCTCAATGACCTTGGGGTAGACAACGAGACCCGACACGATGTTGAGCATTGTTGACAGAACAATGTCGGCGGTAAGGTACGCCGATGGAATGGACACACGGCGAATGGCACTGTCATCAAGGGTGCGCTCAAACCACTGCACCGACGCAGTAGCGGTGGCATCCTGGAAGGTGCTCTGCAGGTGACGGGCAAGCGAGCAGACGCGCTCACTGCGCATGGGGTTACGCTTGTAGGCCATGGCAGATGAGCCGATCTGCGTCGACTCGAACGGCTCCTCGACCTCCTTGAGGTTGGCGAGCAGGCGGATGTCCGTAGCGAACTTGTGAGCAGAGGTACCAAGCGAGGCGAGTGTGGCCAGGACATCAACGTCAATCTTACGCGAGTACGTCTGGCCAGTGCACGGGTAGGCAGCGGGGAAACCAAGCATCTCGACAACGTTCTGGTCGAGCTCCTCGACCTTGTCGTGGTCGCCCTTGAACAGAGCCAGGAACGAGCCCTGGGTGCCGGTGGTTCCCTTGACACCGCGAAGCAGCAGATCGTCACGAGCACGACGCAGGTTTCGCAGATCCCACAGCAGCTCCTGGATCCACAGCGTGGCACGCTTGCCGACGGTCGTCAGCTGGGCCGGCTGGAAGTGGGTCCATCCAAGCACGGGGAGGTCCTTGTACTCGATAGCAAACTTGGACAGACGGTCAATGACGTTGACGAGCTTGGGGATAAGCAGATCAAGACCGTCGCGGAGGAAGATGAGGTCGGCATTGTCAGTAACGTAGCACGAGGTGGCTCCAAGGTGGATGATGCCGGCAGCAGCAGGCGCAGACAGACCATAGACGTGAACATGGGCCATGACGTCGTGGCGCACAATGGCCTCCTGCTTGGAAGCACTCTCGATTTCCTCGTCTGTGATGGTCAAGTGGGCCGAGAGCTGCTCAATGGCCTCGTCGGTGACGGCCTCGATGCCGAGCTCCTTCTCGCACACGGCGAGCGCATGCCAGAGTCGGCGCCAGGTCGAGAAGCGGTTGCGCAGCGAGAACAGCTGTGACATTTCTTTGGACGCATAGCGCGACGACAGCGGCGTGGCGTACGAGTCGTTCTTGCTCATGTTGAATAGTGGAGTTGATGTCGAAGTGAAGGATCAAAGGACATCGTGAACTCAGGGCCATGAATTTTTTTCAGCCGCGCGGAGATGGGCTGAAGTAGATGCTCACAGCAGATTGCAAGGAGAGGTAGTAGAAAGCTTAAGAGTCAAGAAAGCGAAAATACCGAATGGTCAAATGGTGTATTGTTTTGCAGTCTGGTTTGTAGTATGCTTTGCAGTCTTTTCCACTTCACAAGAGCTTCACACTAACATCTCTGCTATAGCTGACAGCCGTAGATGTGCAGAAGCACTGTAAGCGCTGCAGTTAAACAACACTGTCAATGGCAACGGGACCAGCCAGTACAGTCACTGACAAGCACCATATGAGGTTCACTGGATTACTTCATTGGAGATGTGAATGGCATGAGGCCACGAACGTGTAGCCATGAATGGGCTTAAGCATGGCTTCGCACGGCGCTACCCCGGACTATAACCCCCGGGTAACCGGGCTATATATCCGGCCTCCCCCGTTCATTGTACCTTCTAATTACCACCAGTGGAGTCGACCTCCTGGTTCAATTGAGTGTAAACCGCATTTATATCATGGCTCCTACTGTGCACAACCTTGGCACCGAGTCCATCAACGACCACTCGTTCTCGGCGGACCGCGCGCTGCTGGCCGTGGCCCGGCACAACACCGTCCAGCTGTACTTCGACACAGGCCGCAAGCTCGAGCTCGGCGCTACGCTCGCGCAGCACGACAAAACCGTCACGTCGGTGGATGTGTCGGTCGACGGTAAGATCGTGACGTGCTCGCAGGACCGCAATGCACTTGTATGGGAGCCACAGTCGGACGGGACGTGGAAGCAGACGCTGGTGCTGCTGCGTATCAACCGAGCTGCGACCTTTGTACGATGGTCACCCGACGGCAAGAAGTTCGCCGTTGGATCGGGAGCTCGAGCCATTGCCGTGTGCTACTTTGAGGAGGAGAACGACTGGTGGGTGTCGAAGCACATCAAGAAGCCTATTCGCTCCACGATTCTATCTGTTGACTGGCACCCCAACTCGGTGCTGCTGGCCGCTGGATCCACCGATGGACATGCCCGCGTCTTCTCAGGTTTTGTCAAGTCGGTCGATGCGCGCCCCCAGCCCTCGCCATGGGGTGAGCGTCTGCCGTTCCAGACGCTGTGCGGTGACTTCACCAACACCTCTGGTGGCTGGGTTCACGATGTGGCGTTCTCGCCGTCGGGAGACTCGCTAGCGTTTGTCACGCACGATTCGAGCGTCGTCATTGCCTACCCGTCGGGTCCCGAGCAGCCTCCGCGTGCTGTCATCGAGGTGAGCACGTCGTTCCTGCCCCTGCGAAGCCTGACCTGGGCCTCGGAGGGCCGCATCGTGGCTGCTGGTCACGACTGCCACCCCGTTGTATTTGACGGCTCCGAGTCTGGCTGGAAGTACGCCTACTCCATTGACGATCCGGCCAAGTCCAAGAAGATCGAGGCCAAGGAGGCGTCTGCACTCAACATGTTCCGCCAGCTCGACCTCAAGGGCTCGGATGCTTCTGACTCGACGGACCTCGTCACTGTGCACCAGAACACCATCACCTCGATCCGTCCGTTTGCCGTGTCTGGAGGCACCGTCACTAAAGTGTCCACCTCAGGTGTTGACGGTCGCGTTGTCGTTTTCGATGTGTAGACTACACGTAGCATGTACAGTATTACATGAATTAGACTTGAACCTGAGCTCTGTAACAACAACTACCAGATGGAACTTTATGATCCGCTGAATTAAACAGATTAACCTGAATCACCCCATCTGACATCCGCGACACCCGTCTGGTCATGATGCAGGGCTGGGATTTATATTAGGGCATGGTCACTTCGCGCTTTCGCTCTCTCACACACATCATGGCAGATATGGAGGTCGAGCTGCCCGAAGAGACGACGGTGCTTGTCGAGACAAGTGGTACGTGCGGTGTTCTATTGCTGTGTCCGCTCTAACACAGACGAGAAGAAAGTTAAGCCCCGCTTTGAGGTCAAGAAGGTGAGTAGTTTGTGGTACCGGGAACCCGTCTAACTCAGTGGAGCGCAGTGGCGTTTTGGTCATGGGGTGAGTACAGCACAGCGAAGCAGAGCAGTCTGTAGAGGCTTCACGGTTGAGAGGGAATAGAAGAGGAAACAGGAGAGCCTGTGATGCTTCTGGCCTACGTGAAGACATATCTGTATAGCATGACTAACAAGACATCGTCGTTGATACGTGCGCCATCTGCCGTAACCATATCATGGAGTTGTGTATCGACTGCCAGGCAAACCAGGGTGGTGCAGCCACTGAAGACTGCACTGTCGGATGGGGAACTTGCAATGTGAGTAGACAAGTGTACAGACAGGCGTACAGACAAGTGTACAGACAGGTGTACAGACAAGTGTACAGAGAAGAACCCAGCTAACACAGCACGCATTCCACTTTCACTGCATCTCGCGCTGGTTACAATCGCGGCCGGTGTGTCCACTCGACAACCGCGAGTGGCAGTGGCAGAAGTACGGTCATTAGAGGTTGAAGTATTTATATGCAAAGTGCTATATACATGTGGGCGATCCGACATCCATAGGGGCCGAGTAGCCATGTAGTCAATGAGTGTACCAGAGTATCCAGGAAGTGTTTCAAAGGTACTTCCGGAGTGTTTCAGCGAGTGTGCCAGAGTATTTTCACGTGGTTCCACTGTCATCAGTGAAGGTCTTTCCAGTGTTCTGCCATGGGTGTTACGCTCCTGAGTTCCTTTGATAACAGCCTAACAGCTGAAGTTCGTAACAACAGGGCGCAAGACCCTTGAGCACTGCTTGTGTCTGCTCATCTTCAGGGTGTCCGTCGAACTCGACGAAGAAGATGTACTGCCACTGCTTCTGCCCCGAGGGCCGCGAAGTAATGGCTGTGAGGTTGACATTGTTCTGTGAGAACACACCTAGCGCATCGCACAGCGCTCCGGGTTTGGCGGCATGCTCGAGCATAAACGACACGATGGTTCCGTAGTTGAGTCCCGGGCTGCGAGCTGGCCCGTCGCGCGACAGCACAACGAACCGTGTTGTGTTGTTACTGACATTGGAGACGTTAGCATCGACGACTGGCACTCCGTGCACCTTTCCGGCCGCCTGGCTGGCAATAGCTCCACTGGACTCGTCGCCCTTGACGAGCTCCACAGCACGACTCGTCGATGTTGTGTCGATTCGAGACACACCAGGAAGATGCGTGTTCAGCCATTCGTCGCACTGACCCCACACTTGAGGATGCGAGTAGATGCGCCTCACTTGGCTCAGGTCTTTGGCTCCACAGGTCAAGAAGCTGTGCTGGATGAGCACAAACTCCTCACCGACGACCTTGAACTCCGGGTGAGCGCCGGATTTGGCGTGGAACCGGTTGCGCAGCTCGTCGAGCGTAAACACCACCGAGCCGTTGGTGGAGTTCTCAAACGGAACCACGCACACATCGACATTGCGGTCTTCTAAACTGACGAAGCAGTCTTGTTAGCGGTCACTACAGAAAGCTTGTACACCATTCTACTCACCTTGGATGGTTGTGCACGGAATGAGCTCTTCGTCGGAGAAGCCTTGTAGAGCAGCCTGAGTTAGTTAGGACGAGCTACTAAGATGGCATCCTTACCTGATGCGAATATGTTCCTGGCGGGCCCAGATACCCAATGCGACGCTGTACCATCATGAGTCGTAGATGAATATCGAGACGAACTAGTGTGCTAAGGTCTACAGCGAGTGAGCTGGTGAAACTGGTGAAGTTCAAGTTGACTCAATGACTCAGGGGTAGGCGACATGGCACAGCCGTGCCATCCTCTGGCGGGGTCGTGTCGTGCCACCTTCTATTCTATGTACAGGCATAACTAGCCTCGGCTAATCGAGGGTCTCGGTCTCACTAATAAGAGCATCGACCGAAAACGAGCTGTCACCCGTATTAAACCCGTACAGAAGCGCCAGCTTGCGTCGCGCACCCTCGGGAGCAGCGCTGCCGACCTTGGCACTGTAGAACCGCTGAAGGTGCAGTGACAGCAGAATGGCCTCATCAAGGGTAATCGACGCATCGCGCTCGACGCTGCCGTTCATGAGGGCCACGCCCTTGTCGGCTAGCAGGTCGCTGTGGAAGATGAGCGTTGTGTGCGGCCGGGCAAAGTCCTGGTGAAGCTTGTACTCAGCGAGCGTTGTGATCATGCAATGGACAGTGTATGGCCCGGCAAACGACCACTGCACAAAGTGAAGCTCAATGCCTTCGTTCTCGTGAGGCAGAGGCAGCACGAACGTCGGCGCCTTGCGAGCATTGCGGTAAATGTTGCTGAATGTGACGCCGTCTAGAGCTCCACACAGCGTCCGTTCCTTGGCAGCAAACCGTGCTTTCCACAGCAGCTCGATTTCCCTGCGGTCGTGCAGAGAGACCTTCTCCACGTCGATAAACGAAGACAGCTCTTTGATGTCGCCCTCGGGAAGCGGCGCCGGTGCTGTGAACGGTTTGCGTTCTGTAGGGTCAACAGTCGCCTCGTGTGATTTGCCGAGATCTTCGAGCATCTTGAGAGGGTCAATCTTGTTGAACTCCTTTTTCTTAAGCTCGATTTGCTCGTGCATCTTTGCCTTGAGGTCCTCAATTGACGTGACACCCTCCCTGCGTTAGTTGTGTTGAGATCCGTTGGATATACGTACTGCTTGGCTCGCTGCTCGAGCTTCTCACGGTATCGCGCAATGGGATCATCCGAGTACCAGCGAAGCCCCGGGCGGACAAGCGTGGCCCGCCTTAGAGGCCGCGCACACAACCTTACACCCACTCGTAGAGACATGATGGTCGCTAAGATCCGAGACGCGCGAGCTGAAATTTGTACCTTTGTCACGTGATCAGACAGCGGATCGCGGTATGTAGCGGCTATTGTAATAGCAGGAGGAGAACTGGCAGTAGCGAATTGCTCTGGCCGGAATTACTTCAATAGAACTGACTCGACTCGGCGACGACCATCGGGTCACCCTCGGCCTCGCCCATCGAGGTGTCTGCGTCAAGGGTGCCCTCGTTCTGGACAAACACGCTGTAGACGGATGCCTTGAGGAGGGTGAAGACAAGGGACGTTTTCGATTCGAGCGATTGTAGTGTAGCGAGGATCTCGGGAGTCGGTTTCGTGGTGAGACGGGAAATGGACTGTGAGAGCTGGGTTAGATGGGATGATACGAAGTGTTGCCTATAGGGGAAGACAGGATGCACGGACCTGGTTGAGGCTTGAGGCCAATTTCTGGTATTCGATGAGTAGCTCACGCTCGACGGGTGATAGACCGGCCATGGACGTGTAGTCCTTGGTCATGGCATCCCGCTTGGCTGGTCTTAGGTCGTCCATTGTGACGCGTCTAGGACGGAGGAGTGCTAGGGTCAAATTAGGGATGTTCAAAATATTATGTAACATGGAGGAGATGAATGACGTAAGCGTTGCCGTGCGTGATCTGGCGCCAAAAAAAATCAGATCCCCGGATGTGTCCGCGGCACGAAGCCTGATTGCGTCGGGGGGTCCGAAATAGAGCATCATTTGGTTGCTGGAGTTTGTAGAGTGCCCAGAACTTGGTACCCCTCTGTGACCGTGAGCCAACCATACAGCTAGCCCACTGTCGCGAAGAACTCATCAAGAACCTCGGCAGTCTCAGCACAACGTCGGAGTCCTACCAAAGTCCTGTCAGTTGCTGACGCAGATCACTGTCGTAGCACCACGTGCCGTGGGCAGCTCGAGGACAGGGGACATCCGCGCTTATCTGATTGACAGAGGAGAGTCAACGGAGATGACTCAGATGGACGTAAGCCAAATGGAGGCGAGTTAAATTAAGATGAGCTGCTGATCTGATGAACTGGGCCGAACAACTTGGCTCATGGCTTGACGAGTTCGCTACCAGCACCGTAGAACTCTCCCCACACGCCCGCTTGTGCATGCCGAGTTGGTGCTACAGAGCGGACGCCGCTTGGGCCTTGGCTGCAGGATCAGATAATTCCCAATTGGGTACTTGCAGCACGCACACTCAATATTATATAAGTCCAAACCCCTCGCGGCACCCCTAAAGTAACCTTTTTAACTCGCTTTTGTACCCGCCCTTTTTATCTGATTACTTGCTCGCATCTCGGTTGCCTCGCTTGCGGTAGCTTTGCTTACACCTTCCTGTCTGGCTCGTCCCAACTGCTCGTTTGGTCTTGCTCGTTTGGTCTTGCTCGTTTGCTCGTTTGGTTTCGTGCCTGGTTCGGTTCCCGCTTGATCCATGGCGACCTGGTCCGAATGGGCCGACTGGGCGGCTGCCGAGTGGACCATTAGTCCGTCGGTGCCCAAGGAAATCAAGCACCTGCGCACACGCATCACCGCTGCCTATGGTGTCGTCACAATCGAGGCCGCGTTTGCCTGTATTCTAGCGCTGTTTGTCGCCAACTTCCTGTCGGCACGACTGCGCTGCTACTTCGCGACATCTGCTGCGCGCAAAAGACCACTGCTGGCGCCACTCGCCTCGTTCGTACACCGCATCAACCTCTGGCGGCGCCAAAACTGGCTTCCTCTAACGCTGACGCTATGGACTTTAGGTCTTTGCTACGTCGTGCTTTGCGACACTCGACACGACCTCACATTCCTCGTCAAGCGCCTTGGCCGTGTAGCCGTGGCTCTGTTGCCTCCACTGTACTTTTTGTCGCTCAAACCGACACCGTTCCCTGAATCGCTTTACCTCCAAGTGCTTCCTCTCCACAAATGGCTCGGCCGCGTCGTCGTACTGCTGCTCATCGGCCACGCTGCGCTCTACCTGCGTATCTACATTGTCACTGGCAAACTGCATAAACTGACGAGCACAGCGAATCTCTGCGGCATCGCTGCATTGGCACTGTTCATCGCTGTCGGCGTATCATCCCTTCCCTCGATCCGCCGTCGATTCTACGCTTGGTTCTACACCATCCATTACGTCACGGCCTGGGTCACAATGGGTCTTGTGGCCTTGCATGCTGTGCCCTCGGCAACCTACTACGTTGCTGCCTGCGTTGCCATCCTTGCCTTTCAGGGCATCTACCGACTGAGGCACACAGCACACTCAAAACTGCTTGTCCAGTTCATATCCCCCACTCTCTACCTCGTCACGATCCCCAAAATGCGCCTCCCCAAGAGCATGCACAATTTCACTCCGGGAGCACACATCCGCATGTCCAACTCCCTCTACTCGCCCGCATCGTGGCTTGAGTCCTCACATCCCTACACCGTTGCCTCTCTACCCGACGAGCCCTGTCTGCAGCTGGTCATCCGCAAGTCCAAGTTCCCCATCAAACTGCGAAAGGACTATGCTGTCTACGGCCCGTTTCGCTCGCTCAGCAGCCCGTTTATGCGTGCCGCCGAGTCGGGTCAAATCACGCGCGCTCTGTTTGTAACTGGCGGCTCGGGTATCGCTTTTGGCGCACCGCTGCTCCGTTACCTGCTGAATCTTGGCGTCGAGGCCAAGCTACTGTGGGCTATCCGTGACCCGCGCGACGCTTCGGTCTTGCGCCAAATCGGACTCCAAGACGCTGTCGAGGATGGTCGCATTGAAATCTACTTCACGCGCGAGTCGCGCATTCGCCGACGGCTCAGCATGGCTTCACTACTCGAGTCGCAGCTGTACAAAGAACTTAATGACGACGAATACCTTGACGTGGCTATTGACGACCTGTGTTGTCTCGAGTCGCCAATGTCGTACAGAGACGTTGAAGCTGCCTATTCGGAGAGTGATACGGAAAGCGAGACAGAGGCTGTAATTGGCAGTAATAGCCACAGCAGTGGAAGCAATGTGGAGGGTAGCGAGGATGACAGCTATTCTGACGGTACTGTGACGAACTCTGCTCGTCACTATCACGACAAGATAGCCCCTACAGTGCCAGTGCGCAATGATTCTTCAACTGAAAACAGTCCATTGCTGTCGGCAGACGAGCCTACTCAGTCTTACCACGCCGTTGCATCAACGTCCTCAAGGCCCCATGGAAAGAGACCTCGTTATTTGGACAGTCTTGACGAGTATGCTCACGTCATGTACAACAGCCGGCCTGTGCTCAACATCCGCCTGAAGGCATGGCTCTGTGGCCTTGCAACCAACACCGACGAGTGCTGCTGCGTCGACCAGCTGGGCCAGGTCAGCGCGGAGGCTCGCGATGGCGCGTGGGTTGTATCGTCCGGATCGCACAAGCTTGTCAATGACACCAAGTGCTGGGCGAAAGACAACAGCTTCAACTTTTACGAGGAGGAGTTCAATCTGTAGTGCCGCGAGTTAAAACTGCATCACCGCGACACTACGACATCTAAAATGACATAACTTGCATATGATTTATGGCAATAAATCGGGTATCTCCACGCTGTTACACTGCTAAAACTAAATAATCACCATGTAGCACTCTGAGCCTCTAGCACTTTTTGTCACAAATCTGGACTACACGGCTCTGTGGTTAACTCTGTATAGTAGTCGTCATCGTCGATCTGAGCATTGACTGCACGCCCTGAAGCGATTATTCAGTTATAACGACTTCCTGCTCAACGAAACAGCCATATCTCGCCATCGCACTGCGCCTTACTGTCGCTTAATATTCCACATTGTCTGTGATTCTTCGCTTCATTTGCTCCAATGGCGGAAATCCCACCTGTTCCCGCGCCAGTTAAGGCTGTAGGAGTGCTCATGGCTCGCGCGGCCGAACTGCGCACTGCCGATCCCACCATGGCCTACTTCTGCCAAATGCATGCTGTTCAGCAGGTGCTCGGCACCAACCTCCATCTGGAGAATGGTGAAGTGGCAAACTTCGCGACGGCATTACTGGATAGCATTGAGCAGTTCCGAGCCAACGCTGAGGAGTCTCAACCTTCGGGAGAGGGTGACGAGGACGCCTCGACAGAACCGAGCCTCCATGAAATCATCTCCGACGACATTGCCGGCCAAATCTATGTCGAGAAGTTCGCTCTCCGTGTGTTTGCCAAAGCGGACCGTGAGGTGCGTGAGAAGCGCGTTACTCGAGCTACCCCAGGTGTCTTCATGGCTGCTGCCACCTTTCTCGATGTCCTACGCATCTTTCAGAACCCGCTTGACCAGGATATCCAGGATAAGATAAAGTACTCCAAGTACCACGCGGCACGCATTCTCAAGAGCTTCAAGGAGGGTCAGGACCCCAATGAGTACGATGTACCACAACCTGAGGAGGAGCCTGAGGAGGCTGATGAGACTGAAGACGTACCACAAGGGGAGGAGACAGACCTGGTCACAGAGCCGGCTGCTGACGAACCTGCTGACGAGCCAACTGCGCCTCTTGATGAGGATAGTTCTTTTGGTTCCAGCTTCCCGGCAGTTCCTAGCTCTGGATCTCGTGACGTGACTCCCGTTCTGCCTACTGCACCGCCTGTTATTCCATCAGCCCCTTCCAACCTGCCATCGCGCCACAACTTCCCTGCCGCGCCTTCTTCCTCTGGCACTGTATTTCCATCTACACCCTCGAGTTTACCGCGAGTGCCGTCACCTGCGCCCGTTGCAAAGCCGGCCCCTGTCACCCCTGTTGCCGCTCCTTCACCCTTGTCGACACCCTCTAGCCACCGCAAGTCGGTGACCAAAGCTGAAGTACAGTCAATACTTGACCAGACAGCGGTGGTGAGCTCAGCGCAGAAGCATGCCAAGTTTGCTATCTCGGCCCTCAACTATGACGACACAATCACTGCCATCAAGGAGCTACGTCTTGCCCTTGATCTCCTTGAGCAACATTCGCAGTAGTGTGTTAACTCACTATCAGTTGCATTGATATTCTTGTATTGCTATACTCGGCTGCTCTCGGGCAGCCTCCTAATCTCGACTCGCTTTGCTATCCTAAGTAGCAAGCCCCAGGGCCTCACGGCGCGACTTGGAGGCCGGGTCGTAGTAGGGAACCTCGGCCAACGCTGTGACGCGTGTACCATGACGAGGCTCTGCGCCCTCGTAGTCCCACACAGCATTGTGGATCGTGATGCGGTTATCCCACAGCGCCGAGGTGCCGAGACCAGGCTTGGTCGGCTGCCACTTGAAGCGCACCTGGATATCGAGGTTCTTCTCAAAGATGTCGTACAGAAGATCGAGAATGGCTTTTGACTCACCAGGCTCAAGACCGACAATACGCACAGTGTGTGCTCGGTTGACCCACACAGCCTTCCAGCCCGTAGCAGGGTGAGTGCGGATGAGAGGGTGCTCGCGCTCAATGTGCTTGGGACCGCCAAACTGGTCGTTCTTGTCGAGGTACGCATGTGCCGAACGGTGGACTGCGTACTTGCCCTCGAGGAACTGCTGTAGCGCGGGAGACAGCTTATCGTAGACGCCGTATCCGGATGCCCACGCTGTGTCACCGCCGAGAGTGGGGATCTGGTCATTGTGCAAATGGGTGATACCAGCGGGCTGGAACTCGTGGTCGAGGTCAGTGTGCCAGCCAGAAGCACCTCCGGGTCGGCGGAAGTTGACAACACGACCTTCGTGGACCTGGTAGTCGGGCCAGATGACGGTCGTGCCAGGCAGGCCAGGGACGTGAGGAACCTGAGGGTGAACCTCGATGTCACCATAGTACTTTCCCAATTCGAGCTGCTTCTGCGGCGAGAGATCCTGGTCACGGAAAAAGACGACGGAGCGCTCGGCAATGAGAAGAGCCAACTCGTCCTTCTGCTGGTCAGTTAGCTCGGCGAGCTGGAGACCAACAATCTCGGTGCCAATGTGCTTTGTCAAGTGAATGACGTCCTTGGCCGCACCCAACAGAGCCTTCTTGTCCTTATCGGCATTCTTTCCGCGCTCGATGTACTCCCTCTCGTGGCTACGCACGGCAGTAGCTTCATCAAGCCAGAGCGGGATGTTGGACGGGCGCTCAGGGTAGCCCTTTGAAAGGTCAATGCCGTGGCGGTCATAGCGTGCTCGCGTGTGAACAGGTAGCTTGTGCACAACATTGTCTGAGAATCCGCCTTTGAGAACAGCGTTCTTGCTGGGAATCTCTCCGCTGCGGATTCCCTCCTCAATTGCAGTCGCAGTGGGGGGCATGATTGAATAAGACGGGAGGTCAATGAAGTTGAACGAAGCCAGTGAGGTAACTAGTGTATAGATAGTGAATAGAGCACTATTACTAAGGTCCGATGGGAAGTCCGGTGCTCAACCGCTACTTATAGAGTTTCTTGTGCTAGTTGCATAAATTCCCGTGACGTCACATCAGTGAGGAACAGCTATCAGTCATGCATATGCAGGGTTGACAATCTTGCAGGCAGGGGAAATAGGCACAAAATGCAGCACGCCAAATAACGCAAACTGCAGCACAGATAACTTAAAAACACGTAAGATTTGTACTAGCGAGATCATGCGCCGTGCTATCGACGTCTGTGGCATGACACCGGAGGTACCGCCCACTTCGATTCTTTACTCGGATTCTTTACTCCGAGTCGTGCTCGGCATAGGCGTCGTCAGAGTCAAGAAGTCCCTCACGCTTGACGAGCCACCATGTGAGCAGAATGGCACCCGTGGCTCCACTGCACAGTGCTACAGAGGCACCGTAGCTTGTGTGGAAGTCAGGGCCGAACTTGACCTGGTAGATCTGAGGACCAATGAGTCCCATGGTCTGGGCCATGGCATTGGTGCAGGCAATGGCGAGTCCCGCGGACGAAGTACCGCGAACAATGCGAATGCGGTCTGGCCAAAGGATGGGGTAGAGCGAGTTTCCGGCAGCCGTGGCCAAGAAGATCATCATATACTTGGCAACCGCGTTCTTGATGCACAGCAGCACAATGTATGAGATGATCATGAGCGCCTCGAGGAAAAGGGCCAGCTGGAAGCCGTTGGCAATGCGCTTATGCGAGATTATTCCCAGCGTATTAAGCAGGATGAAAGTAAACGCCGCCGGCGGCATCGTCATGAGCTGTGACTGGGCCGTGTCGGTGAAACCAAGGTCATGGATGACGGTGGGCAGAATAAACGAGATACCCCAGCCACCAATGCCGTGGCAGATCCAGATGAGGCCATACGAGTAGAAAGTAGGGCTGCGGACAAGAACGCGAATCTCCTCGATACCAAAGGCCTTACCGTCCTTTCGTGGTGAGCTCGGGGGCATCGAGTCGAGGACCAGGTTACGCTCACGCGGGGTGAGGAACCACGCATCATCTGGGTAGTTGGGCAAGATGAAGAAAGTGACGATTCCCGCCAGGACAGCCGGAATACCCTGGATGATGAACACCCAGCGCCATCCGGCTAGTCCACCCTTGCCGTTGAGGAAGCTGATTGCAAATGACAGCAGGCCCGAAATGACACCGGAGAACATGCCGCTTGCGTAGAAGAAGGCAATGCGACGGGGTAGCTCACGGGGCTTGATAAAGAACGACAGGTGGTAGAGGACTCCACAGTAGAAGCCACTCTCACAGACGCCCAGTAGGAACCGTGTGACAACGAGTCCTGCGAAGCTCTGTACACCACCCTGGCACATTGCCACAGTTCCCCACGACACCATGATAATAGCCTGCCATCGTCGAGGCGAGAATTTCTTGAGCAGCAGCGTAGACACTGGCTCGAGGAAGAGGTAAGGATAGTAAAAGGCCGATATACACCAAGCCCACTGACCCGATGACAGGTTGCCAAGTTGCTTCATGATACCATCTCCGACCTCGAGGTTGATAATGGCCGTGTTGGAGATGTTCGTCTTGTCAATCTGCACAATGAGGTAGACAAACGAGTACCATAGCACCATCCAGAGGTCAATCTTGCGCAGAGCACGTTTGTAGTCACGCGAGTCTTGCAGACTAGCCACCTCGGCCGTCTCCTCGACGAAGTCGGCTTTCTCCACAAAGTCTTCACTAGCGGACATTGTCAGTAATGATCCCGAGCTTTTAGTCCATGGCAATGCCTCTGTATATATAGCCAGAGCGGGGCATTTCCTCTTTTCCTCGGTGCTGCCGGGTGGGCATTGTGGCTGCAGGCTTGTCAGCCAGTGATGTGGCTTGCACTAGCGGATGACGACATCGCTGACAACGGCAGCGTCATCCAGGGGGGCGTGTGGGCGGGGATTCCACAGCAAGTTTTGGGGTTGGCGGTAACTTCTTGGGCATTTCGATCCAGAAGCCACAACCGACAAGCCACAAAAGGCTTCTTGACAGCTGACAGGTGGTGGCGGTGGCTGTCATGGTGAAGGCCCTGACGGTGCAAGACAGCCAGCTCGCCAGGGGACGATCGCACACAGCCGCGCGTCGCAGTAGTTAACGCACTGTAATCCTTGACGCACCCTTCTAACGCACTGTAGCGCGGGAATTGTCATACGAGCCGGTATCGCCGACAAACAGAACTCAACTGCACCGCCCATTGGCCACAGATCCTGCGATACGCCGGAGATCGATTCCCGTGCGTTTTGTCGAAGCGGGTGCTGTGGTGGTAATCACTCAAGATTGGCCCAAATCACATCATCTCCAGGTGCCCATGCCCAATTAGGCAAGCGACCTGCAGGGACCCCGGATTATCAGTGCGGAGATCCCGTGGCAGACAGGGCTCTATATAAAGGAGGATGTGCCTGATTAGCTCGTAGATAGTGTTGTAATACTTGGCATCGTGATTGTCGAATTGAGCATAGTCCCAGAGTCAAATGACGGTAATTGACGACATCCCGCAGTGGGTGCCTCCTGCACACACAAAGTACGACCTCGACTATGCCGACCTGACGGTCATTGACCTCAGCGAGTTCGACAAGCCTGGCGGCAAGCAGCGCCTCGCGGACCAGCTCAAGAGCGCTACGCAGAACGACGGCTTCTGGGCCGTTGTCGGCACCGGCATCCCGCAAGAAGAGGTGTACCGCCAGTTCTCGCTCGGCGACCACTTCTTCTCGCAGCCCCTCGAGGACAAGACCACGGTCGAGTGCGATTTCGCCAACGGCAACTACTTTGGATACAAGCGCCGTGACGTCAAAAAGGTGTTTGGCACCGAGATCCGCGACAATGTCGAGACCTTCAACATGGCCAAGTTCACCAAGAACAACGACTTTGATGCGTACCATGACTTCAAGTTCATCCGTCAGCACCACGACGAGGTGGCCGAGTTCTCGCGCAAGGCATTTGAGGTCGCTCGCAAGCTGTTTGTGCTGTTTGCTCTCATCCTCGAGCTCGACGAGAACTACTTTGTCGACCGTCACCTCTACGACGACCCCAGCGATGACCATCTCCGCTACATGAAGTACCACCCGCGAAGCGCCGAGGACGACGCAAAGGTCGAGAACACATGGGCCCGTGGCCACACTGATTTTGGCAGTCTCACGCTGCTGTGGAATCAGGTTGTCTGCGGTCTTCAGATCAAGATTGCCGACGGTTCATGGAAGTACGTCAAGCCCGTCGAGGGCGGCATCATCTGCAATGTGGGCGATACACTCAACTTCTGGAGCAATGGCTACTTCAAGAGCACCATCCACCGAGTTGTCCGTCCTCCTCCCGACCAGGTCGGTGCTCCACGCGTTGGACTCTTCTACTTTGTGCGTCCTGGTGACAAGGCACAGGTGGAGATTGCCCCATCCCCGCTGCTTCAGCGTGAGGGCAAGTACAAGTCAATCGAGCCTGTCATTGGCACCGAGTACGTGCGTTCGCGCGTCAAGAACTACCACAACAACGACTCGTACGACCAGCGGGCTGGCGAGAAGTTCCGCGTCAAGGGATTTGAGATTGCCGACGGTTATGCCTGATCAGGATTCGAGATTCTCGACCACTACGTAGTCTTCAAATGGATTATTGGCATGGATCAAATATAAGGCATGAGGTGAGTAAACACCTCAGTTAGTTTTAGCCATCTTGTAGTTGTTCAACGTTAAGTCCAGCTGACTTCAGTGCATCTAATACACTGCACCCCACATTACAGCCTACGTTCGTGGACCGGGTAACGGGTCTAGGGTGAAATTTCGTTTGATGCCTTGGCGATCTACGTAGCTGTGTAGTCTGGTGGGTACTGCTGTAAGACATTTAAAGGCGCGTTGGGCTGTTGGGCTGTTGGTTGGGCGTATGTACGAAAGACTGAGTTGCGGAATCAGCTTGGTCCTTGGTTCCTAGCTAGCAATTTGATTAGTCTCCGATCTGAGTTTTCCAGGCGCGGTTGGCGAGTCTGGTGTTGCAAGGCGTAACTGGGGGCAATGGCCAGCAACGGCCACTTGGTCGTGTATATGGGGTCGTGTGTACCTACTCGTCGTACCAATCTGTATCAGTTGTCTGTGTGACATGTGGCACTACAATTCCACCAACTGTTGAAACGCCTTACTGCCTCCCTGACTCGAACTAACACAGGCTGTGCCCTGTATAATATTGGATTGCATCGTTTCGCATTTGACAGTAAGTGAGTCTGTGGTATTCCAGATGTCTTCTAACTTTAGTAGCATGGTGAGTACGAATCCCTGAGAGAGCTAGCTATGGCTGGATCTCCCTGCAGCGTTGATTCCCCACTCCTTGATTCTTCCTTTCACCTTCACTCCTCTTCACTCTTCACCCTCACTTCTCTCATGTCTCGACCCTTCTCTTCATTTGACTCCCCTTCCTTTAACCCTCCTCCCACTCTTTCGTCAGCCTCCACCGGTGTTCCACCATCTTACTTTCACCTGCTTCACCCCACACTGGCGTTTACCCTGCTCATGCCCACCACCCGCAGCGACCCACACGCACCCCGCGGCAGTACGATTGGCTGGTGCTAGCCAGTAGAGTTGTCACTAAACTACTGCACTCGACCTCACCTGTAGCGGACGTGTGGTGAAGGTGGGCCTGTCCATCGTCTCTGCTCCGTGTGTAGCCAGCTGGGCATTCTTGTGAGTGAGCCATTGTTGAAGGAACCGCTAAGGTGCAGTGGGCGCAGGTGGTGGTGTGTGGATCTTGAGTGGATTTGCGGCCAATTGCCAATTCCGTGAAGCAGAGTAGTGACAAGTTACAGTTGGGTTCTTGGGGCTTCTGTTGAGTCGTCGTCATCGGTACCTGCATCACAGCATCCACTTCGCGGGGGTAACTGCGTCCTGAATAGGCCCTGATATCTGATACTGCGTGAGCTGAGCTCGTTTGACTGACACGACCCCACAGTTTATTCTTGTCCCTATTGTCCTCATATTGTTGTCCTGATTGATATTCTTGTCCTTGCACTTGTCCTGTTACAGTTGGCCTCATCTTGTCTTCAAACTCTTGTCCTCATCTTCATCCTCACCTCGTTATCTCACCCATCCCCCTTTGACCTCATTCTTTAACCTCATTCTATCTCCTTCCTATCCTCCCCTTCCTATTTTCACTCTTTCTGCCCTCTCTCTGTCCTTCGCTTCTCTGCTCTGCACTCTTGATTCCGCTCGAGGATTCAACCCGAGTAATCACTAACTGAGAATTACCGGTCAAGGTCAAGGTCACCGCCTCGTCGGTCCCGATCACCCAACTTCCGCAGCCGAAGTCCGAGAAGATACAATCGCGACTACGACCTACTAAGCTCCAGGATGGACCCAGTTTCCACCTCCGAGGACCGCCTGGATTCCAGGATGGACCAGCCTCAGGGCTCAGGCTCCCAGGAGCGCCGAGTGTATGTGGGCAATCTGTCGTACGACGTCAAGTGGCCCCAACTCAAAGATTTTATGCGCCAGGCCGGTGAAGTGACGCACGCAGATGTGCTGCTGCTCCCCAATGGCAGATCCAAGGGATGCGGTATTGTTGAATACGCAACCCGTGAAGAAGCTGAAAAGGCTGTTGACACGCTCAGCAACCAGACGCTGATGGGTCGCCCCGTGTTTGTTCGTGAGGACCGTGAAAGCGAGGTGCGCGTCGGTGGTAATATTGGTGCGTTTGCGGGCCCTCCTAGACGTGGAGCCCCCGCCCCGGGCCCGCCCAATGCCCAGCTGTTTGTCGGCAATCTGCCCTTTTCGGTTGGCTGGCAGGATCTCAAGGACCTGTTCCGCAATGCTGGTCAGGTAGTACGCGCCGACGTCCAGCGCAATGCTGCCAACCAGTCGAGAGGTTGCGGAACTGTGCTATTTGCAACCGCATCTGATGCTCAGAACGCCATCACCACGTACAATGGATACGACTGGAACGGCCGTTCTATTGAGGTTCGTGAAGATCGCTACGCTGGTGGTGGAGGTGGCTTCTCTGCGTCTGCTCCTCCTTCTATGCCGCCGCCTTCGCGACCGCCTCCTCCCCGCCGCCAGGGCGACTGGGAAGGTACTCGCGGTCGCGGAGAGCCATCCGAAACTATTTTTGTTGGCAACCTGCCGTGGAGCACTACGAACAATGATCTTGTTGAACTGTTCCAGACCGTGGGTCCCGTCCAGCGTGCTGAAATCCAGTTCCTGCCGAATGGCCGCCCGGCCGGCACTGGTGTCGTCCGCTTTGACACCGCCGTGACGGCGCAGCTGGCCATCACCAACCTCGATGGGTACAGCTACGGTAACCGCAGCCTGGGAATCTCGTTTGCATCGCAACGTTAGCTGGTACGCTGCTCGGTCGAGTGTATTTTACCCGTTTACTTGAAGGGGGCATCTTTTGGGCGCAATTGCTTGCATGGTGACGCTGATATCTAGACAGTCTCTGCAACTGGCCACTGAGCCATGGGCTTCACCTTGTAAACGATTGTTTGTAATGTTGGAATGCGCGTTTGTTTGGTATATCATAGTGAGTAGGCGGTGAACTAGTTGCGCTACTCGTTGTTGTGGTAGTTGTGGAGTTTGGATTCTATCGCATCGTGTCTAGATTCGTGACAGATTCATCGCCATTGGTTGCGTGTGGATCATGTATTGTCGTTATATTCATAGTATCGCGTGGCTACCTTAGCAGAGGAAGAACGAGTCTTCGTTCGACTTCAGTCTCCTTGTTCTCCTCCTCTTCCCCCTCGAACTTGAGTCGGCACAAGCCGTCACGGTGACCAATGACTTCAGCACGGTAAAACGTTGTCGTCTCCGGATACCGGGCCAGCACGAGCGAGCCCGCTGGGTAGGGCGTCAGCGACGAGTTATCATATGAAATGGGAATGGCAATGATATCGCGAATACCAGCCTTGTACGTCTGGCCCATGTGGTTGTTCTCGTCGGGTTCAGGATCCTGGACCTCAAAGCGCACGCCTTCTGAAATGACCTTTGTGACTTCGCACTGGATCCACTCCTCTTCTCCGCCTTTGACTCGTCGCAGTCGAAACGCGATCTGTGATCCAAGTATGATGGGCAGGTGTGGGTTGAGCGAAGATTCGGCAGACTCGGCTGCTTCTTCGAGTGACACGGTTGAACGACCGCGTTTGGGTGTCTTGCCGCTGAGCGGGTCCTCGACTCCGCGCCGCCTCTTCTTGAGCATCGTCTGGACTGGAATGCCGTCGTTGGCGGCTTGTACATGGCTCATCAGCAGAGCTACTGTTTCTAAAGCCTGCTGGAGGATTCTGCGTTAGAAATGACTAGTACAGTTCTGTGTAGTAACATACTTGGCTTCGCTCCTGCGCACATCGGCCTCATCTTCGTATAAGGCTTGTAGCTTGTGGATCTTGGCCTCAGTGTCGTCGAGGTCCGTCAATTTCTCCACCACAGTGTTAAGATCACGGTCCGGCTCTTGAAGCAGCGGAAGCTGCTCTAGAGTCTGGGCCACTGTCTGGACGAGATTCTTGACCTTGGCCTGGCCCGTGTCGTTGGCCTCGCTAATAACCGCGACGGTTTTTCTCCACAGCTCTGTCTGCTCCGTCTCGTTCGGCGCCGGGGACGCCGCCACCGCCGTCGACGCGCGTGATCGCGCTCTGAAGCTCATGCCTCTGGAGTCGCCAACTTATAGACTTGACTCGTCAAGTAATAGAAGAGTATCTCGAGATGATGGACAAATTGATATTAGCCGCATCGGAACTCAGCCGCGCATACGATAATCAGGGGTAGCCAAACTACGTGAAGCCAAACTACGTGCAGCCATGCTAAAGTAGAAACTGAGTAGTACTGTTATATGCTAATTTACAATCTATAGTTAATGCGGGGGGTGTTACAGCTTGTCGCCCATGAACCGGATAAACAGGCGCTGGCGCCAGTCGGGAGCGCGGCCGACCTCGTCGTAGTCGGCTAGCTGCATAGGCTTCGTGTGCTGCTTGAGATTCTCGACCTCCAGGGCCATCTGCTTCTGCAGTTCCTCGTCGCGAGTCACGAGCAGCACATTCGACTCGAGGTCATGCGAATAGGCGCGGCGCGTGTAGTTTGACGAACCAATAACGGTCATGCACGGGTTCTGCTGTTTGGGGCCTGTGATCCACAGTCCCTTGGCATGGTAGGACCAGCCCTCAGGCGTGTTGACAACGCCCTTGGCCCATTCCAGTAGCTGGATCGAGTCACTCTTGTCTGCAGCGCTGATGCCAGCAACAAACCTGCGTGCCAAGAGGGAATATGCACCAGGAAGAAGGCCAGAGACACCAGGCGACTGGTAGAAGCCGTTGGCCAGCGGCGATGCAGTGATGACCTGAGCATGGCCCGGGCGTGACTTGAGCAGCTTTTCAGCAAACACAGGGTGGATGTTGAAGTATCCAGCGGTCAGCGTCCAGTTGAAGCTGTCAGTACCCAGCATCGACAGGACTCGCGACACAACAGTGAACTCGGTCGACGTGTCGGGATTGAGCAGCTGTGAGAACTGCGAGATGGGGTATACGACGGTGGCGGCGTCTGCCAGAGGAGACGGCACATCGACAGAGTCTTCTTCCTCAGGGTGCGTCTTCGCCGGTTGCTCCCAGCTTCGACGTAACGACGGAATCTCGCTATTCTTGTCCTTGAGAATGCCTGCTAGCATTCGGGTAGCCACGTTGACAAACGTAGCCGGGTCCTCTGTTGGTTCGGGGACGACGGTGGTGCTGTGGGGCCACACAAGACGGAACTTGCTCGGCAGCTGAGGAGCCGCCTCGACTGTGTAGCTGAGCGTGCTCACCATCTGGTGGATTTTGAAAAAGTAGTCCGTCATGGGTTTCGACCGGAACAGCATGTAACGATCTTGGCGGTTGGTGAAGTAGTCCTCGGAGAGGTTGGCGCCCGACAGGATGATCTCGTCGTCGAACCCGTACAGCTTCATATGCTGGAGCCCCCAGCCCTCGTTGAACCGCTGTGGTATCACCTGTTTGCGCAGTCCGTTGAGGTTGGGTGTGTGGTACATGCTGAGGTGGACGCGTTCCGATCCAAACTTGGTCACGAGCGGTGCCAGTAGCGATGCACAGCAGTCGAGGGGCGCTTCCCGCGTGCCACGTAGCGCGTCCGTAAGTATGTACAGTTGAAGGTTTTCATTTGCAGCAAGCGCGCTCTCCAAAGTCGATATCTGAGTTAGACCAGTGCCATCGTCGCCTATACTGGGTACTCACCAGCTCATGTTCGTGTTTGCCAATATAAAGAGTCGCTAGGAAGATGCGCGACTTCGCCGTAGCGATCTTGGACTGAAGTTAGCGGATTCGGCTGATCTCGACAGCTACGCACCTTGAGAGTCTCGTAAAAAGACGCCGGGGTCGTGAGCACCTGGACATCGCCCTTTCCAAGCTCAAAGCTCGGAGTGAGCTGGTCGATCTGGGCCAGCGTCGCCTTGATTTGAGGATGCGCAAACGCGTTATAAGGACGGGCTCCCATGGTGGGCCGAGAGCTGGCTAAGGGCAGTGCGCGACGGGCCGTGACAAGCACGCAGCGACCAAGAAACAGCGGTCGAGCACGAAATGTTCGCATGCTGCGGTTGCGGGCGGATCGCCTTTTATATATACCGGCAGGGGGGCCCCAACGCACCTCACGGCCCAAATTTTCATGTCCATGCGGGGTACGGGGAGTCCCAGGTGGGACGGTAGGCATGAACTGGTATCAAGCGCTGACTCCAGCGCTGACACCAGCCGGCCAGATATACAGATATACAGACCGCCAGGCTGCTGGTACTTGTGTCATATCCCTGTTTACGCGTACGCCTTCCATGCCGCCCCCGTGACGTTTAGCCCGAATCGGCTTGGCGTGGCTTATCTCTTATCGGTGCCACCCAATGTGGAAGGAATAATTAAGGCACCGTAACGCCAAAACATCGAGCAAAGGCAAAGCATCGAGTTTGGCTTTACAGCTATAGTTTGGTCGTAAATGCAATAAAACGCTATGTACAGGGGATAACTGTTTGGCTCCTCGAGGCTTGGGCTCAAACTCTTCTGCGGCCGGGAGGACGGTCACCACCAAACTTGATCTTGGTGCCGTCAGTGACACGGTAGACGAGCGGACGGATCTTGGTACCCTCACGGCCATTGAGCACGTTGAGAAAGGCTTCTCGGCCCTCTCCAAAGTATCGAAACACAATCTCGAGGCGGCTGTTGAGGCAGCCCTTCTCCTCCATGAGCTTGAACATACGCGAGGCCGTCTGGAACGAGGCCTCGTACGAGTTCTTTTTGGTACCTCGGAACCCGAGCTGGCCCGACGAAATGGTGCCCACAACCTCCTGGCGCGGCCTCACCTGGTCAATGATCTTCTCCTGGTCCGACAGCTTCTCGGCCAGCTTGCCGACGCGCACAAACCGCCGTGTCAGCGTCAGCATTGTGTTGTTGTTGGTGAAGCGGCCGTGCAGCACGTATCCGACGACGAGCTTGCCATTAGCCGGCAGAGCTGCCTCCTGGGCAGCTGGCTCCCTCGAGAAGATGCGCTTGTGAGCCTGGAAGCCGGTCGAGCGCGGTGGCTCGCGGGCGGGCTCCCGTGGCTCCGCAGGTATAGAAGCAGCCGATGCAAATGAACGGAGCTGCAATGGCAGCGTGTAACAGCCTGTCCAGGCCCGTAGAGCGCTCAGCGCTGGCCTCCTAGTCAAGCTCATTGTGGTGGTGACTCTGGTTAGGATGCTTCAAATTTACGTGAAAAATCTAGGGCGGGTAACCGTGGCCGTGAACCTGAAGCACTAAGCTACTAGGAATACTAAGGGAGTACCCGATATACAACAATACCAAGGAGCTGATTAGACCTGGGTCCTGGGTTCGGTTGAGTTGATTCGGTGAGTTGATTTCGTTGAATTGGTGAGTTGATTCGACTGTATTGATTCGGCTCAGTTAGCTGGACTGACTGGCTTGGTGTTGGTTTCAACTGCTGGATTCACATGCGACAGCATGACACCAGTACACGTATATGGATGGGATGCTTCAGGCTGTTCTCCGACTTCACATGTAGCTTCAAGTGCCGAGTACGTCCTGTGCTTATTCTGTGCGCGGATCCACCACGTCGTCGTATTGAATTCCTGGCCTCGGCCTCGGTAAAGTCGGGCCGTCGATCCAACATTTTCGTGTATCTAGGTTTGATCTTCAGATCCGCAGCCCAGTCAGGGCCGCCACGCCCTAGCCACAGCCATGGCAGCACTGCTTGGCGCCTCGACATGAACTCCGCCGTGTCGGATTCGGCGCCCTGGTCTCGATTTGGCGCCAGACTGAACAGGCAGGTTACACCTGCATATTGCTTTTGATAAAGTTTTTCCGGCCTGCCAAAAGCGAGCCGTGCCGTTCAGGGGTGAGGTAGTGGAAGAACATGGAGCAAATGGAACAAGGAGCATGGAACATGGAACATGCGTAAATGGAACTTGGAACATGGAGAATCGAACATGAAGCATCCAACATAAAACATGGAACAAATGAATCCACAACACGAGTACAGGGAATCAAGGAATGGACAAATATAGACAAAAACAGACAGAACGGCTACTCCTGACTCTTTTGAAGTACTATGATATCATCGCGTCGAGCGCCTGCCCAACTAAGGGATTGACCATCGCGCGGCATGTGCGAGCCTAAACGGACACAACGGCTGCCAGTACCCTACAGGCGCCACGCACGATGCTGTCATGTTGCAAGAGAGTCGCGAGCAGAAGCAGAAGGCCAGAACAGAGCCAAAAAAATAGCCAAAAAATACTCGGCTGCTGCTAGCCCGTTCGAGGCAGCTACCCGGATCCAAGCACATGGGCCGCTTGCAGCAAGCCGTCCGTACAATGGTGACTGGTATGACTATGACTGGGCGTTACTGGGGCTATGTCCGGGCTATAACCAACTTTACTGCCTCGGACGGTATTCCCAGTTAGTGCTTATACTGTGCCTGTGCGTTAGTGCCCACCAATCAGGCCCCGTGCTTATCGCCATGGCTGATCCGCGGTGACGCATGGTTTGTTTTTGCCGACAAACAATGACGTTTAGGGCTCACGATACTAGCGTAGAGGGACCAGTGGTATAAATACAGGCCCATTCCCCCTGATAAAGCCCAGGTTCTTTTATCAATCCTCTTTTCATCAGTCCTTTGTTCAACTCTACAATGTCCTCGGCTAGCACCCCCTACGACTCACCCACATCCACGGCTACTACGCCTACCTCGAACTACCTGCCACCAGTGGACATCGAGACAAACGGCATTCTGTTTGACCTCGATGGTACACTGATGCTGTCGACCGAGTGCGTCGAGCTGTTCTGGCACGACTTTGGCCTCAAGCACGGCATTGACTCGCACGAGCTGCTGCGAACCTCGCACGGCCGTCGCACCATTGACATTCTGCGCCAGTGGAAGCCCGAGATGGCCGACGAGGTCACTTCGGGCGAGCTCGAGGCCACGATCCCCGTGCGTTGGGCCTCGTTTGCGACCCCTGTCCCGGGTGTCTTTGAGCTCCACGATGCCCTGCCCCCAACCCAGTGGGGTATTGTCACCAGTGGTACGCTGCCCATGGCCACTGGCTGGCTCAAGCACTTCCTCAAGTTCCCTCCTCCCCAGATGTTCATCACTGCTGAGGACGTCAAGGAGGGCAAGCCCCATCCCGCCGGATACATGCTTGGAGCCAAGCGCCTCGGCCTCGAGAAGTTCCTCGTCTTTGAGGACGCTCCCGCCGGTATCAAGGCCGGCAAGGACGCCGGAGCGACTGTCATTGGCATGGCCACCACCTACTCGCCCGAGATTGTCAAGGCGGCTGGTGCCGACTACGTCATTCGCGACCTCCACAGCGTGCAGGTCAAGAACTTTGACCCCAAGACCAAGACTCTGAGTCTCACGCTTGTCAACGTGGTGCTGTAAGCCACTGTTGTATGGCCCTCTAGCATCCGCGGCCGGTCCGCGTAACGAAGACACGATATAGAACAGGGCACTGAAGCGTGTATAGATTTGCGCTACGCTGAACACATCTGTCAAAGCTCCCTGAGCTACGCATACGGCAGTTGTAAGCCCTACGTGCCCACTTCGTGGACATGCTCTAATAAATATCTAATTAGATCGTACATCGTAAGTGCTGGCATTATGTAGGAATCTTAGGAGAGATCCAAAGAAGTCCAAAGATTCGAAGACTCCCAAAGACCCCAAAGACTTCAAAGACTCCAAAAACTTAAAGGAATCGCATCGCTGGCGTCTAGACCTTGCCGGCGCGCTTCTTGTTCTTGTAGGCAAGCAGCGTCGACAGGCTCTGCAGACTGCATCCCTTGCGGAGGAACTCGTGGTCGACAAGCTGGTCAGTTGAAAAGCGGAAGTTGACGTCAACGCATAGACACACGCTGAGAAAGCTCTTGAGTTCACGCGAGAGCCGGTCAGGGCGCTTGAGCTTGGGTGTGCCGTTGGTGGCAATGAGGTAGAGAGCCTTCAGTGGCTCCTCGTTGAGGTACGGAGGCTCCGACTCAATCATCTCAATAGCCATGATTCCAAGCGACCACACATCAACCTTGGCGCCATACTCCTTTTGCTTGACAACTTCGGGCGCCATCCAGTAAGGCGTACCAACCATAGTCGCTCGCTTGCTCTTTTGGTCCGTCAGCTTGGCACAGAACCCAAAGTCGGTGATCTTGACATGGCCCTGGGCATCGAGTAGCATGTTGTCGCTCTTAATGTCGCGGTGAATGATGTTCTTGTGGTGCAAGTGCTGCAAACCCTTGCAAGTCTCAAAGCATATGGTCGAAATCTGTTCTTCGCTCAACGTGTTATTGTCAATGATGTCAGTTAGCGCACCACCCTCCATGTACTCCATGGCGACCCAAAGGTCGTGGGCACCGCGGAGGTATGCCTCCAAGAAGTTGACAATGTTGGGATGCTGGCTGTCCTTCATGACCTCAATCTCGTTGACAATGAGCTCTTTGCGCGGTTGAGTCGACAAGTCGATCTGCTTGATAGCCACACGTCGGTGCTGACGAATAGCTGGCAGCAGAAGGTGTGCCGTTGCCGAGATCGCAAGCGGCTCAGCCACATAGACGGATCCTGACGCGCCCTGGCCAATCTTCTTGAGCTTGCGGTAGAGCTGGTTGGGGTCGTGTTGGCTAACTACAGTGCGGAGCTTGAGCATGATCTGTGCCTCAGTCATGGTGGAAATGCGCTTCTCTGGCCTGCGTCGCTGGCCCTCGAGCGCCGCGGCGGCAGCAGCAGTGGCAGCAGCTGCAGCGGCGCTGACGGCAGCCGACTCAGCAGGAGGAGATGGTCGAGCCGGCTGGCGCATCGTAGGAGCAGCAGTCGTCTGCTGGCGCGGAGGAGTTGGCGCCTGACGACGCGCTACTGGCTGCGCTGCTGACGACTTCGCCGCTTGGGCAGGCTGCGCATCGGTTCGCGGCGCACGCAGGGTCCGCTGCGGTTGTTGTCTCGCGTTCGCGACTGCCTGAGCAGCTATTAGCGGCGCCGAAGCCTCCCGGGGAGTCGTGTCGCGGGACGATGGCTTTTGTGTGTGCTGTGCTGGATGACGAGCTGTGGTGGGAGATGATGCCGGGGACTGGTACATGGGAGGCGGTGGAGCAGCCCGCTGTGGGCCTGCTACAGGCGCATTGTTCCGTAGGCGACCATTCGCATCTGTGGATGGAGATGGGTATCGCTGAACGGGGGCCGCGTCACCAGGCTGTTTACGGTGGCTGGTATTGCCATGGCTCGAAGGCTGCGTACGCTGCTTGTGAACGGATAGAGGCTCAATGGGCTTTAGATGCTGGTGCGATGGCGGTAGAGGTGCCTGGCGAACAGTTGCAGAAAGAGGGCTTGTTGGAGACGAGGATGAATCAGAGCCCTCGCGTCCAGGACGCGCGTGCGTCTTGGTGTTTAGGGCCGGCAGCGGCGACGAGATCTCGGCCAGATGCTCCATGTTGGCCGAGCGAGCGCCATGAGTGCCCTGGCTCGGAGTGGGGGGTCCATACGTGTATGCTGGGGCGGGAGCAGTGGCGGTGGTGGGAGTCGTTGGTCCTGGGTAATGCTGAATGTGTTCTGATTTGGACGAGGTGGGACCATGTTTGGAGCTGGGGGGTACGGACCACTCCTGGAGCTGTGACGTGAGGGTTGAGACGACGGGGTCGACGGACGAGGCCGAGCCGGCGGTTCGCCCTGACGAGTTGCTGTCGACAGTCGACAGGTCAGACGCCGAGGGCGTATCGTCGCCGTTGATGTGCGAGTAAAACTGCAGCACGTCGACAACGGCCTGGGGGTCTTTGGTGAAGTCCTCCTTGGTGATGGCCGAGGAACTGAGCAATTTGGCCCACTCCTCGGGCAGGCCCGTGAAGTCGCCCGTCAGCGGGTCAAAGCCGACGTGGACCTTGTGGGTGAAGTTTGTCGGGCTCGACACGACGCCCGTGAAGGGGCAGCGGGTATAGATATCGTCGATCCACGAGTAGAGCTCCGAGTCGTTTTTGCAGGCAACGTAGATGGACTTGAGGTTGCTGCTGCGGATGATTTCAAACGAAAAAGGCTTGATGTCGACGCGCGAGACGGTCGAGATGGTGCTAAGTGGCACGGTCAGCGATGCCGGCGAGGACTGAGTTAGTGGGAAACGACAACAGCTGGGGGGCAGCTCACCTCTGACTTGAGGAACTCGAGAGACGAATCGCGCACAATGAGGAACTTCTTGGTCCACAGGAAGCGCATGCTGCCGTCCTCCTTGACCGAGACCCATCCCTGCTTGGGGGAGCGGCCCGACTTTGTTGGTTTCGTGATGGACGGAGCTGGGCTCGGCGTGTTGGCCGCGGGTGGGGACGAAGGGGGGTCGTCGCGGCGCGTGCTTGTCGAGGCGAGCGACGACGACGATGCCGAGTATGGCAGTGGCGCGCCTCCAGGGGGGGACGGGGCCGGGCCCGGGTTCATAAAGGCGTGTTGCGAGAACACGGCGGCCGTAGACGAGAACGACATGGCGGGAGGAGCGAGGTTGTGAAGACGAGATGAAGAGCTGTCGTGAAGAGCGTCGTGAAGAGCGGTCGTGCAAGTCAACAGGTCGAGCTGTGTCGTTCTTTCTCGTTATCGCTTCTCGTTATAACGTCTCGTCGCGCTTCTCGTTATAGCTTCTCGTTATAGCTTCTCGTTACGCTTCTCGTGTCGCTTCTCGTTCGTACTCGTTACGTTCGTTATGCTTCTTCGACTTCAATTCGCGTCGAGCAACCAAACAGCCAAACAGTGTCGCAGCAATGGAGCAACACGCGAAGAGGCCCGTCCAACAAGAACACGTACTTGTTTGGCACAAACGGAGATGATGGCGGACGCAACAATCGCAATCGACCGAATCGACAGGCAGACAATGGGGTGAAAAATGACCCCCTGGCGTTTGGTGTTTTTTGAGGCTAGCTCGGCGGGGCTGCACAGTTTGGCGATTAGAGGCAGGGTCTGCACACTAACGTTCAGGGGGAGGGGCTATTTGTTTTTGGGCGGCCGCCTAGGCTAAAGGTTAATAAAAATAGCCCCAATTAGCAGGATATTGGCCGAGTATTAGCAGTATTGGCACTGCCCGGGTACTAGTGTAATCAAGTTTATGTGGGCTTTTGGATAGTGGACATCTTGGCCTCTGGCAAATTACCCCTGACGCGGGCGAGGGTAGCTGGCGCGGCGAGCGCTAAGCCGAGGCCCGCCCAGACCCCGATCAAACACTCTGTTGCACCACCAAGACAGTCTTGTTTCCAAACGAGTTTGTCGCATCTTCACGTCGCTTTGAGTACGGGATGCTTGCCCCTTGACGCTGTTCTGCTGCTCTGCTGCTCTGCTCTGCTGTCTCCCGTGCCAGGCTCGCCAGATTTCATGCAACGGCATGCGCCCATTTTGCCCGTTTGGGTTAAAGGGGGGCTTGCCAAAAACAAACCCCCTCGACCTCATTTACACGTCCATTATAGTTGGCTCATTTACGGTTTGATTGGATGGGGCCTCATTTGCGGGTTCCTGGCGCCAAGCAAAGGCCCGTACCACACTGGCACTGTTGTATTGCTCTGGTTGCTGTGTATTACTCTTGTATTGTATTACTCTTTTATTGCTTTGCTGTCTGCCTCTACGCCCGCCAATCTCAGTCCCTGCATCGGCTCCCGCGCGTGATCGCGAGCTGCCACCTGTCGTTTGCCTCGTGCTGGCCCCTACATTCTCTGGCCTGCATCAGCCTGGGCCAAAAAAAGATGAAACACGCTCCATACGATAATCCTAGACAGCCGATCCTACAGGCAGCCCGATCCTACAGACAGCCCTATGCCTACGTCATGTCCAGTATTCCAGTATAGTAATTTGTGCCACTGTGCCACTGTGCCACTATGCCGTAACTGTTGGCCCATTAATAGTACAAGTTATGCCCCAGCTATGCCCAGCTATGCCACACCACAATGCCGCATACTATACCTCACTATACCTCACTATACCTCACTATAACACCACCTCCGTAATACACACCTTAACATACCATTGTAATATACCATTATAACATACTACTATATTGTACCACTGTAATATCAATATTATGCCAGTTCATCACATACTCGTAGCTGCCGGGTGGCTCACTATTGAACACACTGTTCATCAAGTCCCTTCGTCAGATCACCTCCAGGTCTACTTACCACTACTTTAACACCTGCTCGTGCACTCATGCCGTTGTGTTCATTCCGTACCAGTCAAGGTACCATCACCGCGCTACCACCGCGACGGTACTCAATGCGCGATCCACCTACATTGATCATCCTGTCACGCCATTACATCATGTCTCTATCATCTACATACTCAATAACCTGAACTCCACTGTCTCTGCCTCTCTGCCTCTCTGCCTCTGCCTCTCTGCCTCTAGTCTCGTGTACATTTCCCGGATCCATACGGCCTCGCATCAATCCATGAAATGTACAGGGTACAAGGGGTTCCAAAAATTCCCTACACGCTCCGAAGAGCATGCAGAAGCGGTCATGGTTAAGTTTTCAACCAGCAAATACACAATCTCGGACGAATCCTCACTGATATGCGTAATGCCCGAGCATAAAGATAGAGAAGAAAAAAAAAGAACCCTCAGGGTCGGGGGCGCTCGCTACTTTTATAGTCGGTGTAGTTACCCGGCCCTCGTCGGCTCTGCAGCCATCTGCAGTCTTAGACTCGACAGGACAACCTACATTTGAGACTCCACAACGCAGGTCGCGGTTGCGCACTCGTGGTTCGAGGTCCGCATACTGCCGAAGTCGTATATTCCAATTGACTAGTTTGCCTTTTGTTCATACTACTCAGCTTCTTTGGTGGTACGATTCAGCTATTCCATATCACCATGTGTCAGCTATTTCACTGCTAGGTCTGTCTCGTACATCGTCTCGAAATATATTACTGCTCAGCTAGAGTCCTCATCTTATCAATGGCGTTCGTAAACAGCGTCGTTGTTATACTGTGTGGAATAAAAACAGCTTCCACCTTGTTGCGTACGCCTTCTATGGGGTCGTACTCGACGTCTTTAGGCGCCTCATCCGTCGCATAGACTGCAGCGAAGATCTCTTCCTCATCCTTGGACAGAAATCCGTCGCCAGTAAGCTCAGCAGGTTCCTCTTCGAACCTCTTTGCACTTGATTCGCTGGCACCTTCGTTTTGTCCCGTGACCGACGCCTCTGGGCGAGTGCCGTTACCCCTGCTCACCTCCTCATGTGAGACTCCCTCACTGGATCCCATCATCTTCTTGCTAAGAAACGGTTCATCCTCGCTCTCCAGTAGGTCCAGATCGTCCAGCACATCTTCAGGATCAACTGTTCTTGAACGTGGCGGTGAGGAGTTCGCTGTCATCGTCGTCTTCGAGCTGCTGCCCATGGAGAACTCGAGACTCGAGATCTCCAGAATGTCGTCGTCAGACTCCGCATCGCCATCATCTGATGCTGTCGTTTTCTGCCTTTTGGAATCAATAGCGGCATCATCAGGAGGTGCTCGCTTCATCTGCTCGCGTACAAGAGCCGACTCAAGGTCGTCGTTGTCAAACACATCACTGTCGTCCAGGTCTTCGTCTTCCTCCTCTGCCATATCATCTATCAAATCGTTACTCACATCACCGCTCGCACCGACACCGAGCGAGCTGGCAGTTCTGAATCCTTGGTGCACATTGTCCGGCATATTAAACTTCTTCTGTATCTTGACGTCTTTCGCCTTCCTCCCTCTCTTGCTGGACTCAAGAACTTCTTGAACAATATCCTTGGCCTTGAGTGCCTCTTCGTTCTCCTCAGGAATCTCGATCTTTTGCGGGTCGCATTCTGGAGTGAATTGTGCCGGCACAATACGGTTCGGCACTTTGTAGTCAAATCGCTCGTTCTTGTTGATCTGCTCTTGAATGTACTTGTAGCCAAACAGCGCGTGTTCCAGCTTATTTTCCTCAGTGCTTGTCATTAGCATGTAGACAGTACCCTGTCGCTTTCGTCCAGTTCGACCCATCCTCTGAAGACCTCGGATAGGACTCTTTGATTGGTCGTAACAAATGATCAGATCAACCTGGCCAATATCAAGTCCCTCCTCACCGATAGAAGTTGCAATTAAGGTGTTCACGACACCAGACTTGAAATCAGCAACGACTCGCTGTTGCTCTTTTTGGGACATACCAGACTTGCTCCCACTTCCTCCCGGTTCGCCTGCTCCCGTCTTTGCCTGACCGATGAACAAATGGGGCCGTGCGGCCAGTGGGCACTGAACTTGCAGAACGCGCAGGATCTCTGCGGCAGACTCGCGATATTCGGCGAAAATGATCACGCGCGAGTCGTCAGATGCGGAAAGAAAGAAGTCAGATACGATCTCAGTCAAATGTGACAGCTTGGGATGACCGATGAAGTCTTCCCGTCTCGCTCCTGTAGTTGGATCGAACATGAGCTTTTCGCAGTAGTCCATGCATTCGACAAACGACTCGTTGTTGAGAAGCTGGCCAATATACTTTCCCGGTTTCTTTGTCTTTGGCGCCTTTTTTGGGGCGCCTTTTGCCCCTTTTGCGTCTGTCTTTTTGGGCTTGACTCCGTATGCCTCGCTTTTCAAGTTGCTGAGGCACTCGTAGAACGGACCGATGCCATGGATCTTCAACAGGTGAAGGGCATGTCCAATTTTGAGTAGAATCGACATTATTGCTTTGATCTTGAAGACAATTGGTGAATTCGCCCTAGCCGCTGGTGACGCGTTATACGACTGTAGCGCCTTGAGTACTCCAAACTGCGTGATCTGAGCAACCGACTTGGCATGGTAAGCTTTGGCACCGTTCACTTCGCCCAGAAGAGGAGCCACTGCGCTTGACAGCAGCTGCATGATGTGGTTCTCTTCGTCAGACGGCTCGGTCTTGATCTTCTCGCTGGCACGCTTGTGCACATAGCGGCGTATGTCCATGCTCTCCTCAGTGCGGATCTCAGCTCTGGAGATGTGCATATTACTGATGACTTCCTGCACTCCCTCGACGTTACCCGAGGGGGTCGCTGTCAAGGCGAGGATGCGGAACGACTTGTTGAACCGCGAGATGAACTTGACGACCTCGACGTACGAGTGGTTGCCCGTGGCTCTGTGGGCCTCATCGACAACGAGGCACGCAATTGATTTCGGGTCGGCGATTCCCTTCTTGAGGTCATTTTCGACTGTCTGCGGTGTTGCAAAGAAGATACGTTTCGACTCCCACTGCGCAGCTCTCGCCTTTGGTTGCATTCCACCGCCGATAAGTACGCTCGCGTCGTGGCGGGGCATGCCTGTGATCCCGAGACACGCTTCGATCTGCTGTGACACGAGCGGTCGCGTCGGGGCCATAAACACGACTTTGGCATCTACAGTCCATCGGTACCAGTTCAGCATAACGGTGCTTGCGATGAACGTCTTTCCGAGACCCGTAGGTAAAGCACACAGCACGTTCTGGAACAGAGCCTTGTGCACGATATTCCGCTGGTAGTCTCGCTGGGGCAGGTTCGTGGGGTATATATAAGTGCCGAGATTCGCCGTGTTGAGTTTGTGGTGTGTCTTTGGTACCGCGATGTTGACTGGCGTGCCCGAGGGTCTTGGTCGACCCGAGTCGCTCTGTGACGAAGGCAAACTAGGTAGTCGACCGCCCGTGATGGTTGTCTGGACGCCTCGCGACGGAAGCGCGGCCAGATCGACGGCTAGAATGGCCTCGTCATCAAAGTCGTCCGACGAAATCAGCAACGAGTCTGCCATGGGTCAGTCCATCATCAGCGTAGATGAAGATGAGGGTGAATGAGTTGCGCAGGGTCCCAATTAGGCAGGTCAGGGGTACGCGTAAGAGTCGCGAGATGCGGAGCGAACTACAAGCATATCAATGAGAGTAGCTAGGTTATCAGCAAGCGAGTTGAGCTATTAGTTGACAGTAGTTGTCTGTTTAATCCTCAATGGCGTCAGGATTGAAGCATGCATTATATTGCGAATAAATATTATACAGGAATGGACTATGCAAAAGTTGGTGCCAAGAGATACCGAAGTCTCACCACTACACTATTCTCCACACTATTCTCCGTCATGGAGATCAAAGGACGAGGGTGGGCGAGAGGGACCCTGCTCACCGCGCATGCTGAGACGTGAGCTGACACGCGAGGGAGCGTTGGTCTTGAGGTCAAGCATGCTGGTAGACGTACCAAGACCCAGGTTCGGCTTAGCGCTGGTTAGGTTGAACGCGGACTTGAGTCGTCGGGGCGGGAACACGGCAGACTCCGAGGGAGACACAGGGTAGCTCTTCATGACAAGCCCAGAGGGAGACGAATGCCAGTCACCTTCCTCGAGAAGGCGGTCGCCATCCTCGTTGCGGTCGAGAGACTCGTATGGCTTGCCCGATACGCGGCACAGTGCCCATGACGACAGCTGGCGTAGACGGTAGCTGACGTGGTGGAGCCGGCGCATGGCATTAGATGCAAAAAACGAAACAATACAGAAGATGCAGAGGAGAACAAAAAGGAAGCGGCCAATGCCAAAGCTGGCACCAGGAGCGACGCTTCCGGGCGGTAGGAGCAGCGCGCCCGATAGCTCGCCGCCGAGCACGTATCCATTGGCCGGAGTGTCGGAGATAGACTGCGGCACGCCAATGGGCAGGTAGCCGACCTGCTCGTCGTGGAACTGCGTCGAGGGAGGGACCTGGGAGGAGGCATACAGCATGGCGCGGCCAAGCGTCCACGACAGCTCGACATCGTCAATGGACATGGCACTCTGGAAAGGGTCGAGAAAGTGATGGAGGCCATTGGAGCTGGCTGGTGGCAGCGCGCGGTCATCGACGGGGATGCCAAATCCCTCGTGGAGGATGCTAACGATCCATGCGGCCTTGAAGCAGGCTGTTGACAAGTAATCCTTGTTGATGCCGTTGTAGTCTCCGTGTTTGGAGTTCTCGACAATCTTGTGCCAGGGCAGCTCGCAGAACTGCTTTGCCTTGGCGCTGAACTCAGTGAAGTCGTACTTGCCTCCCATGTCAAAGATGTCATTGGCCGTGTACCAGTACTCGCTGACGCCGACAAGGCGGTCGTGGGCAAAGTCCATGGCCGGCACGTGGATGCCGTTGAAGAGGCACGGATCGTCCTTGCAAGGGAGCTCTTTGTTGAGGAGAGGCACGAGGCGGTTGAGGCACTTTGTGAAGTCGCCGGTGCCCTCAATGATGTAGTCGGTGGAGTTTGCGGCGCCGTAGTTGAACGAGTAGCCGACGGGCGCGCACGGATCTGACACGACTAGCGAGTTGTGCGAGGCGGGTGGGGCCGAAATAGACAGCGGTGACTGGACAAGGTACTCGGAGAGGCGTTTGCGGGCCTCATTAGCACCAAAACCAAGCCACGTTGACACAAACACCTTCCAGTCGTGGATGGAGCCGTCGAGCGTGCGCAGCTTGACGTGGTAGAGGTCGTCGGCATGGCGCAGCGACTCTGATTTGTTTGGCGAGAACGCGATCTGTGCCGAAGCTCCACCCATATCCATGAAACCATACGACGCGTGTTCAGCGGCGGTGTCGTCCTCGTACGACTTGGTGGGTCCGAGCAGGTAGTTGAGGGCCAACCAGCCAAACAGGCCCTCGGTCTCGCCGTCAATGACGGATACGTGTGTTGCACATTCCGGCAGGTAGAACTGCGACTTGTCCGAGAGCAGAGAGCATACGCGGTCGAGCACTCTGGTTCGGTCGGTTTCCGGGAGCAGTCGCATGCCGGCCGTGGCCATGAAGAAGATGGGGGTCGTGGCCCATTCGGCCTCGGGGACGATGTCGTGCGCCGACTCAATGAGCTTCTCGAGATGTCCTGACCAGATGTCGTCGACGCGGTTGGCGTACGAGGAGATGCCCGGAGTCGTTTTCTTCGTCCACGACGGGTCGGTGCGAATGGCCGGCAGCGAGTGCAGCGTTTGTTGGTCGAGCTCGCTGACCTGGAGGCTCGCGGGATCGGGCCATTGATACACAAACAGCCGCGACCCACTGGACCCAGCGTCTATGAGGACGGCGTACCGGGACTCGGTGACGTCTGGACGGGGGGCCATTTGAACCGTGAAATCCAAAGTGATGTCAAAAGTGAAGTCAAAAGTGCAGATGTAAAGTCGGGTGAAATCAAAATCAAGGCGAGGAAAAGTGCTGGCCAGGCGGTCTAAAAAAGGGCTGGGCAGACAGGGCGCCAGGGGGAAGAGACAAAAGCAACCAACCCAAACGGCATGTGCTCGGCCAATAAAGTCAATATGAGGTAGCACTGGAAATGCAATATACAAAAATACAATATACCAATATAGTAATCGGTATTGCCAGAAAACAGCAGTAAAATGCGATGTTACGCTGTGAAATGGCTGCTTGGTTGCTGCGCAGCTCGTGGGTAAAAATAGCGTGGCTAGCGCCAAACGCTGTTATCAGTCCGGAAATAGCACCAAGTGCAGGGTGATAGAGGAAATGGGAGGAGTATTGAATCTGGGGAACAGTGAGGCTGTTGTATGAAAGCGATTTGTCTGCTTTTCGTCTGCTCTCTATCTTCTCTCTGTCTGTCTATTTCTGTCAGCTCTATGCCTGTTCCCTTTCTAGTTGTGTTGACTACTACTTTGGCTCCCGCCGTCTGCTTCCCGAACTGGGCCCGATCAACAAAGAAATGCTCTAGGCGGGGCGACTGCCTCGAAGGTCCGTGGCGCTTAATCGCATATAATGCCGGACCGGTAGCGATCAACAAACTCGGTACCTGCATAGGCGTTGATAGGAAGTAACACCCGTGGGCGAAGTGTCGTTGTCAACCACCAACAGCCAGCGGTAAACTACTGATATCTACCACGGAAGCTTCTCACACTCCAATCTCCTCACCTCCACTGCTTCTCTCGGGCTGCTGCAGCTTAAATGCGGGGCCCACTGGCACGGCTGCGCCTGGCCGCATAGGGCTTTTACATGAGTGCCATCCACTTTGCCTTCGCCGTTACATGACAACGGTGTTTCCCATAAGAACTACCTGTCGTACTGGTCTTCGTGCGTTTCGTTTTCGACCTATCATTCGCGGGCATGCCACTCGTGCGAACATGAGCTCTATTGATACCACATGGAGGCGCACCACTCCGGCGCCTCCCAAAAAGCTCAGCGCCCAAGACATCTACATATCGGTCGATACCGAATGGTGGGAGCTCAAACACAAGCCGCTGCTCGAAATCGGCGTGTGTATCTATGACGGCAAGGCCTCGGCTCTGCCGGTGCCAGACTGTCCCGGCTCTCCTCTTCTCGGCAAGATGTCTATCCACCATATGATTTTCAAGGGAAACGCGGAACGGCGAAACGGCCAGTTCGTGCCAGACCACACCGACAACTGCATTGTTGCTGGAACTGTCACACTGCCCTTTTCGGTGGGTCAGATCCGGTTTTACAAGCTCATTGACTACTATTACAAACGCGCCAAAGCCAACCAGCAGAACCTCGTCTTCATTGGCCATGACTTCCAGGGCGATCTGAAAACCCTACGCGAGGCCGGTTTCTTGTTTGGTGATGCTGGCGACGAAGTCGAGTACCGCGATACCCAAAAGATCTGGAAACAGCGCAAACTGTCGTGGTGTCTTGACCAGGTCAAGGTTGAACACCGCTTTCTGCACAATGCCGCCAACGACGCATACTTCACGCTTCTCCTGTACTTCTGCTTGACGTCGCGAAGTTACATGCAGGACATACTTGATGGACAAGACGGGGCAGAAGAGCAGGCGTTTGAGGGAATGCGCAAGTGGAAAATTAATGACTCGTGGAATATCGACATTGACAAGGCTGTTGTCCAGCACCCTGGTGACATGCCCACTCTCGACTCGATCGCGCGCATGATTGAACACCGCGCGTGTGCTGAACGACTTGTGGGCCAGTTCGTCGTGCCCAACTCCCGATTTCCTCTATTTGGTCCTGTAGACATGCCTCTCTGGACTCGCAGAGAAGTGCTGCAGGATACGCCGATATACGACAAAAGATCCAAGACCCGCCGACGACTGCCGTCACCCGAAAAGACAGAGCTCAAGACAGCCAAGAGCGAAACTGAGTCACCCTCTGTTGCCCGGTTGAAAACGTCTATGCAGAGCCTTTCTGTGGGGGTGGGCTCCCACATCCCCAAGGGTCCGAAGGCCGATAGAAGGGAATCGCGCCTTCCTAGGGGTCCTTTAGCGACCGGTAATGCCGAACCCGCGAAAGACGTGCTCAACCCGACTTCTCGGGCTCCCCGAAACACTGCTCGAAGCGCTCAACATGCATCTCATTTCCGTTTCGATGCTCAACAGCAGACCTCTTCAAACTATAAGCGGACATATCACGGCCGTACATCACAGCCTGAGACACCGGTAAATCCTCTTCCTTCTCGCGCCAGGTCTCGTCTACCTGAGACGCCTGTTAATTCTGGTGTCCGCGTGAAGTCTCAGTTGTCTGAGAACGACTTTAACTCTGACTCCTACCGGCTGAGGAGGGCTCAGACATCTCAGGCAGCTGAGACGCCTGTTAATCCCGGTCCCCATCGTGTGAAGCGGATTTCGAGTCGCGAAATTGCCGAACGAAAACAAGAGTCAAAGCACCTACAGACTCGAGTCCCTCAGTCTGTCCCCGGCGATCATGCCTGAATTAATACTCTCGAGCAGAAGAGTTGAGTAATTAGGCAGCCTTGGTAGGCATGAATCTGCCATGCATTCCGCTACGACAAGCAACTCCCACAATTGCCAGCTATATTGTGTCCAGTTGAACCACCGCATATATGTGATTTATTGCTAACTCGGCACTACATTTATGATTATTTAATGCATTGAAGCCGCCATTAGGACTGAGACCTGTGAACCTCCAGAACGGCTGAAGAGCGCGGCTACGTCGATTCGTGAAACATGCGGCTGAGCTCCCAAATAGGAAATACTTGTACCCATTTGTTCGCTGCGTATATTATGTCCCACCGCGAAGGCACTCCAAGAACTTTTCAGATATCCATTCTGCTCTCTGTAACTACCACAGTAGAAATCGCCTTTAAACATCCTATCCTCAGGTAATTAAACAAGAGTCGACATGGGAGGCATTTCCGACAAGAAGGTTGAGTATTTCTCAAAGCTCCACACCCTCCTGGGTGAGTACAAGTCCATCTTCCTTGTGGGAGTGGACAATGTCTCGTCTCAGCAGATGCACGAGGTCCGCAAGTCTCTTCGCGGTGAGGCCGTCGTTCTCATGGGTAAGAACACCATGGTCCGTCGTGCTTTCCGTGGCTTCGTCGGTGACTACCCCGAGGTCGAGCGCCTGCTGCCCTACATCAAGGGTAACCTTGGTTTCGTCTTCACCAACGAGGACCTGAAGACCATCCGTGAGTCGCTCGTCTCGAACCGTGTCGCCGCCCCTGCCCGTGCTGGTGCCGTCGCCCCCAAGGACGTGTGGATTCCTGCCGGTAACACTGGTATGGAGCCCGGTAAGACCTCGTTCTTCCAGGCCCTCGGTGTCCCCACCAAGATTGCCCGTGGTACCATTGAGATTGTCAGCGACGTGCTGGTTGTCCAGGCTGGTTCCAAGGTCGGTCCTTCCGAGGCTACCCTGCTGAACATGCTCAACATCTCTCCCTTTACCTACGGTCTGACTGTTGAGCAGGTTTACGACAACGGTCAGGTGTTTGCTCCTTCGATTCTGGACATCACCGACGATGAGCTGACTGGTCACTTCCTGGCTGCCATCAAGACCATTGCCACCATCTCGCTTGCCGCTCAGTACCCCACTCTGCCGGCTGTTGGTCACTCGATTGTCAACCACTACAAGAACCTTCTTGCTCTGTCCATTGCTACCGAGTACACCTTCGAGGGCTCTGAGGCTATCAAGGACCGCATTGCCAACCCCGAGGCCTACGCTTCGTCTGCCCCCGCTGCTTCTGCTTCGTCCGCTTCTGCTGACGCTCCTGCCGCTGCCGAGGAGGAGGAGGAGGCTGAGGAGTCTGACGGTGACATGGGCATGGGTCTGTTCGACTAAGCTGTTGTACTTTAGCTAGTAATCTGCTTAACCGAGATCATTTTGTTCTGTAAAAGAAACTAGAAATTAGACATGCCAATAGCGTGATTTCAGTGTCCCCGGTGCATGAGCCTATACATGGCAGTGCCCCTGTGTGCCCACTTATTTACCGAGCACTGCCTGTTTAACTCTCTTCTCCGCTTAATATTCGGATCTAGCGCGATTCGGCCGTCTCAAGCCCCACTGCAGCTAAAGTCCGATATCACGTGATGCGCGCTGTTCACGAGAACGAGACTTTTTTGTGATATTCCAGTGGCTCTGTAGCGCTAATTGGCGGTCAAAAGCTGGCCAAATGTCGGCTTAACTTATGTTTAGTGACCGTCACAGTCACGCCCGCGCTCGTGTCGTTCACACGACCCGGCCAAGGCTGTGTTACTGCGGGGAACGCCACCATCGCAAGGCTGATCCCGGGCGGGGCATAAACGCTCGGCCCTCGGGTAAACTATGCCTTGCGTTCCTTGCGTCCAACTCCTACTTCTTTGATCCCTCTGTTATTTAAAGAGTGCCGGATCCTGCTGTGCGAGTAAGGCATATAACCGCCAGGTCTAACAAGTCAGCTGTTTGAACCGTCGTGTCTACTGTCCTTGCTAGCCCTCTCTTAACTCCACGGTGTTATCACGTATCGTCGGGCATAATGGTCAAGGACAAGCACCTCTTCGTGGTTATCCACGGCCTGTTTGGCAACCCCGAGCACATGTTGTGCCTTAAGAAGGAGATCCTGACCCGCTTCGACCACAGCTCGGACGTGGAACTGCTCGTGCCCGAGACAAATGGCGGACTCAAATCATTTGACGGCGTCCAGTTATCGGCGCAGCGCATTCTCGACGAAATGACCGACTTTATCGAGAAACGAGCCCCGCATGTGCGATTCACGCGTATCAGCATCGTTGGATACTCTCTTGGTGGCCTTAATGCACGCTACCTCATTGGACTGCTCGAAAAGATCCACTTCTTTGACACGGTCAAACCCGTCTTCTTCACCACATTTGCGACACCCCATGTCGGCTCCATCTTCCACTCGGACGACTATTTATCACGCCTGCTTAATCTGGCGGGCTCAAACTCGCTCGGTGTGTCTGGCAACGATCTGTTTGCCACGAACTCGACGATTCTCCACGACCTCGCCGACCCCGAGCAGCCGTTTTTCCAAGGCCTCCAGCGGTTTGAGAACCTGATTCTATTTGCAAACGCTCTTCACGACCGCACAGTGCCGTTCTACACTGCCTACATCACCAACAAGGACCCGTTCCAGGATAGACACCTCATCGATCTCAACTACAGTCGTCATGTCGATGGCGATGATGATACGCCATTCTTCGTCGATATGGACAAGTCGCGGTACGTGCCGAGCGACGATAAGCCCACGTCACCACCCATCACTGCCAAGGAGCGCCAGTTCCAGCTGTACGCTTTGATGGCCCTGCCTATTGTGCTCCCTATTGTGGTTGGTGTGACTACAGTTTCGACTGTGCTCTCGCACATGCGGTACCGCGAGGCCCGCGATGCCAACATCATCAATAATACATCGCGACTTGAGAGCACACTGCGCCGGATCGAATCAGGCGATATTGCCGTGGAGTTGGAGGATACGGATACTGATACAGTGGAGTCCAAGCAATCGTCGCCGTCAGAAGGCATAGCCAGCATGGTTGGCTCTGCTGTGGACAATGTCATTGCGCCGGCCGTGGACGAGGTTGAGCATGAAGCGAGTGAGGAGCCGAGCACGACTGGTTCGTCCATCACGCTGAAACAACTACATGTGGCACCAGCTCTGGGAGATGGCTACAAGGGTCTTATTGACTCGACTCCCAAGACGTTGCACCTCAGTGAAGAGACGCAGAACCAAATCAACCAGCTCAACACGCTGCCATGGGAGAAGTACACGATCAATCTGGCGCGCATGCATTCGCACGCCGAGATCGTCAATAGACGCAACAAGCCTGGCCAGGGCGAGCAGCTGATGCGGTTCTGGGTGAACCTCGTTGCAGACCGCCTCAGCGAGACTCATCGACCCAGCTATAAGCTGTAGAAGGTAGTGGGTTGAACGTAATAGAATGAATGGACTGTACCAAGTATTGGGTTGTAGCATCTTGATGCCTGCAAGCGTGAGCCCTAAGCGAGATCAAGTTGCATAGAACAGAGTAGCCTTTTGTTGTAGTAGCCTTCTATTGTAGTAGCATTCTGTTTGACCGTTATACTCAATTAAGGAAGTCATTTGGAGCCAGGGGTGACTCGCTCTTGTTTGGGACTAGTATGCAGCTTAATTTATGCATACACAGCCAACGGCCAGGTACGTGGTCTGGGAACCACAGTCAGTGTAAATATATAGTTCAATAACACGTTAATAACAATAACACAGTTAGTTCCTATTAGCGAGCCCGTAGCTCATTCCATCCTGCAAGCGACTCAAAGGAGTAGGCCCTGGAGCGCTCATGCACCCCGCAACGGGCCGATCAGTTCTCCGCAGGCGGCGCAAAAAACTGCGTTAATAGCCGAGATAACGGCTTCATGCCGGTGATTGCCGGGGGAAGGCACAAATAACTTACAGCCAGGATCTGGGCATTGTCCACGTCCCAGATGCCCTTCTTACAGTAGACGTCCTGTTTGAGCACCTCCACGACCTTCTCGCGAGACTCGGCATTGACGACCAGCATCGAGCCCTCCATCTGTGGGACCTCGCCCGCACGGGGGTGAGAGTTGGCGAACGCGCCGCCTGGGCCGATGATGCCCTTTTCTATCTTCGAGCGAAGAGCCACGAGGTGCTCTTTACGGGTCTCGAGACGGTTCGAAAGCGTACCGGGGAAGTCTCGTACCACCACTAGAAAGGACTGTGTAGAAGACATGGCGAGCAAATGCACAAACTGCCAGTAAATAGATCAGGTAAACTGCAACAGGTAAATTGCCCAGGAATCCTTTCGTGGGGCCCAGTAGCTTTTTATATGTGGAGACAGGACTCCGCAGCGGCGTGTCGCAACTCCGGGACCTGCAAGCTGCATGCCACGGCTCGAGTGGGATTTTCCGTCCTTGCGACCATAGGTCAGGTGAGCACCATGGAAAAGTAATGCCCGAGCTTATGAGGCTGTAGATGGCGTTTACCGATTAGCGACTCAGTGTAGATTACGAGGATAAGGTCTATCGGTACGTATAACTACAGGTTTTATTACAGAACTACAGGTCCGAACTGGCCGTCACTACGCATCACGCGGCACCACCACTGCAGATCCACTCATGAATCACGCTCTATGCAGCAAGGCTCTACACAACTTGTAGTCTAGACAAGTAGACTGGCAAAAGTAGACTGGCAAAAGTAGACTGGCAAAAATAGACTGGCAAAAATACATGCTATAAAGCTAAAAACATCTAGTTACTCCTTGAGAGATACATAGTTGGCGGGAAGTAGACCGCGCGAGCCCTCATAAGAACCCTCCCACCAAGACTCATCAACAAAGTCGATGTCCGTGATGGTAGCGCCCTCAGGGAACGACAGCTCACCCTCTTCCTGCGCCTCGTAGTCATATTCAGCCACTGCTGAAGGACCTGCCGTCTCCTGCTGGTGAACGGCCTCGAGCTTCTCAGCAGCCTGCGCAGCAGGTCCATTGGGATGAGAGTCGTCTACAATCTCAACATAATTGGATGGGAACAGACCACGCTTGCCCTGGCTGTTGGTTCCCTCCCACCACTCGGGGTCAACCTTCTCGATCTCCGAGATGAGCTCACCCTCGGTAAGTGACAGCTCATTGGGTTCCTCCTCGGCGTAGTCATAGACGACGACAGCCGTCAAGTTGGAAGGCAGAGGGCCCGACTTCTGCGACTCGAGCTGCTCTTTAGATGTCTCGACAGGCGTACCCTCAGAAAGCGCAGCCGCAATTGATGCCTCGCGACCAGCATCTTCCTGCTCAGGCTCAGTGGTGTCGGGCTCGCCAGGCTCGGCCTGCTCGTACTCCTCAGGCGGGGGGAGCACTTCGGGCTCTTGCTCTGGCTCAGGCTCACGGGGTGGTAGAGGAGCAGGCACAGGACTCGAAGACTTGGCAAAACGACTGGTGATGTCGGCAAAAGACGCCTTTCGATCTGGCTCTTCATCAACAGGCTCGTCCTCGGCAGCCTCGTCCTCAGCATCAGTCTCTTTAGGTGGCCATGAGGGTGCGCCTCGGCTCGAAGAGGTATCGACACCCGATCCAATCGTGGTTGCTCCAAATTGCGCACGCAGCGATGAGAGGGTAGGCAAGGGCTGTTCAGGCTCGCTAGGGGCCGAAGGTGCAGGAGCCGGAGCACTACTAGAAGTAGAACCGCCGGCCTTTGCATGACGCTCAGCCCATAGCTGTGCAGGAGTCTTACCGCCCTCAGAGCCGAAATCCTTGAATCCACTGGCGGCAGCGGCTTTGGGGATAGGAGAGAACGAGTCCTTGGGGGCAGAGGGAGCGGTGCCACGAGTAGCCTCCTCGAAGCGCGATGCGACTGCGGACCTGTTCACCTTTGGCTTAGGAAGTGCGCTTAGTCTGCCCGAGTTGGAAAAGACGCTCATGCGGTCCTTGACTGATTTGGGCGCAGCGTCCTCTTCGTCCTCCACCTGTTCAGGCTCTTCATGCTTAGGCTCGTCAAACTTGGGCTCGTCAAACTTGGGCTTTGGCTCAGCCTTGACGGCAGGCTTAGGAGCCGCCGGTTTCACATCGGGCACCTCACGCTGAGAAGCCTGGGCGCGAATTGCAGCAATGTCTACTTTGCCCACTGGCTGGTAAGACGACTGCAGGGGAGTAGGGCGGTCGTCGCCAAACTTGGAGCTCTTGCTCTGAGCACGCAGAGCAGCAATGTCAATCTTGCCAACAGGCTGGTACGATGATTGAACTTGTTGGAATCCAGTGCGGGTCGAGGAGTCGAGCTTGGGGACTGGCTCGGGGGCAGGTTTCTTTTCGGCGGCGGAACGAATCGACGAGATGTCGACCTTTGTAGGACGGTACGACGACTGGACCTCGGATAGGCCCTCCTTCTCCTGGACAGCAGGAGCATCGCCCCAATCTGCCTCGTCAGCACCGGTTGACGAGCTCGTGTACTTGGGACGTAGAGGAACAGCCGAGCGCCCCGACGAGTACTTTGAGCCCGAAGCGCCGTCGACCTTGTCCATGATGATAGCGGGCGATACATCCGAGGACGAGCGCGCGGTTATCTGCACGTGGTAGCCGTGGAAGTACTTGGCGACGGTGGCGTAGTGGGCATTGAAGTAGCCCTTGGTTCGCTCGGGCACACCCTCGCCGACCCAGCCGACAAGTACAAACTTGGGCAGGTTGTTGTAGTCGATGCGCACAAAGCCGTACTGGACTTTGCCGTCGTCGAACTCGTCCACGAAGTCGGTCAAGTAGTCTTTGTTAGTTACGTCAGCGAGGCAATTGACCGGAGCAATTGACCGCAATTGACCGCAGGACGCTACTCACCTCCGTGGGCGGGACCCTGGGCTGTCGGCTTGAGCGCATTGGACGCACCAGCGCCATAGTTGAACACGGCCCACGAGACCTCGGGATCGCTGGACACAATGGCATCGTAGAGCCGCTTGAGGTCCTTTCCGTGCGTAGCAAGGTCAATTGTGTAGGACATTGTGAGACTCCGAGTAGGAAGATGGAGATGGGTGGCAGGGATGGCGGTGGGCTTGTCTGGGGAAGGCCCGGGTAAGTGGACGAGGCGCAAGCGCAACAGCGCATAGTCAGCATAAGTAGGAGACGTCGGAACGGGCAAAATAATAATATGGCAAAATAATAATGTGCGATAGGGTAGGCTTGTGTAGACTCGACTTAACGCGTAGCTTTTGGTTTTAACCTGAGATCAGTCAATTGCCTGATATGGCTTCTAACAGGCCGCTAATCTAATATGACCCCCTTAACCGCGAGGATGCCACCCGCTTAGCCGTAACCCCGTATGCCACCGTAAGCTTCCCCCTAACCGCGGCACCGCGACAAAACACGCTGCAAGCAATAAACAACACACTGCTCGATATACACAATGGTCGAACTGTCAGATTACCAACGGCTCGAGAAAGTCGGCGAGGGTGAGAAGGCGCGGGCATAAATATTCTGGAGCTAACATCAGGCACGTACGGAGTCGTGTACAAGGCCCGCGACACGCTCAACGGCAACCGCATTGTAGCGCTCAAGAAGATCCGCCTCGAGGCCGAGGATGAGGGTGTGCCCTCGACAGCCATCCGCGAGATCTCGCTGCTCAAGGAGATTCGCGACGACTATATCGTGTCCCTGTACAACATTGTCCACTCAGATAACAACAAGCTGTACCTCGTGTTTGAGTTCCTCGACATGGACCTCAAAAAGTACATGGAGTCGATCCCGGCCAACATGGGCCTCGAGCCCGAAATGGTCAAGCGGTTCATGAGCCAGCTCGTCAAGGGCACGCGCTACTGCCACTCGCACCGCATTCTGCACCGCGATCTCAAGCCTCAGAACCTGCTCATCGACAAGGAGGGAAACCTCAAGCTGGCCGATTTCGGTCTTGCCCGCGCATTCGGCGTGCCGCTGCGCACTTATACCCACGAGGTCGTCACGCTGTGGTACCGTGCTCCGGAGATTCTGCTGGGTGGCCGCCAGTACTCGACTGGCGTCGACATGTGGGCCATTGGCTGCATCTTTGCCGAGATGGTCACCCGCAAGCCGCTGTTTCCCGGTGACTCTGAGATTGACGAGATCTTTAAGATCTTCCGCCTGCTCGGCACGCCCAATGACTATGTGTGGCCTGGAGTCACGTCTCTGCCCGACTTCAAGTCGACCTTCCCGCAGTGGTCCAAGAAGAGCACCGAGACTCAGGTCCCGGGACTCGACGCCGCGGGTTACGATCTACTCGAGAACCTGCTACGTTACGAGCCGTCGTCGCGTGTCTCGGCCAAGCGAGCCATCCAGCACGCTTACTTCACTGCCAACGATGCGCTGACGCCTCAACTCGCCGACTCGCATCTCACCACGTCTGCCTCCGCGCCGGGACCCGCGCTGCGCGCTTAACGTCACACTCGGCCGTGCATCAGACACTCATTAGGATAAAGCAAATACTCGAGCATTACAGGTTTACATTGGTTAGAGTGGAGTAGTGGAGAGTAGTGGGGTAGTGGAGTAGTGGAGTAGTGGATAGAAGTGGTTGGTAAGGTTAGCAAATCATTTCGCAAGCTCTGGGAAACCCACTTTCTAGAAAGTCCAGCATTTCTTGTAATGTTAAGTTACATATATTCATCTAAACGATGTCGTCTACTCAGTAACGGCTTCCCCGATGTATGTGTGCACGGCTATGTCGAACGGCTGAATTTTTTTCAGGTCGATTTTGTCAGCATTGTAGCTGTTCGTAAATTTGTTGCTGAACTTTGCTCAGGACAATATGAGTGAAAACGTCGGGGAGATCCCCGAGAGCGAGCGCGATGCCTACATCAACACCAATGAGATCGATGAGGTCGCTAACGACGACGGTGTCGAGCCCATGTCGGAGGACGAGGGTGGAGATGAGGATATCCAGGACGATGAGGACGACGAAGAGATCCAGCGTGGCCCTGGTGACGAGGACGATGAACAGATTGAAATCGACATGAGCAACAACTCGTCGGGATACTTTGACTCACACCAGGAATCTGTGTACCTTGTGGCTTCGCATCCTACTCTTCCCATGGTTGTCAGTGGTGGAGGCGATAACCTCGGCTACCTGTGGACAACGAACTCGAATCCCCCCAAGCTCGTGGCCCAGCTTACCGGGCATACCGAGTCTCTCATCACCGGTGGCTTCACGTTTGATGGTAGTTATCTCGTGACTGGTGACATGACGGGTCAGATTCGCATCTGGAAGTCCACTATGCGAGGACAGCGATGGTCGTTCGAGGCGAGCGTCCAGGAGGTTGAGGAGATTGTGTGGATCAGGTTCCACCCCAAGCAGAACATTTTCGCTGTCGGTGCCTCGGACGGCTCCGTGTGGTGCTACGCTCTCGAGCCAAAACTCGAGAACTTGGCCGTTCTCAGCTCGCACAGCATGGCCACTACCAGCGGTCTGTTTGTCAACACCGACGACATGGACAGCCTGACCCTTGTGACCATCTCTGAAGACGCCACCATTGTCAACTGGAACGTCTACTCGTCGGCAGCCAACTACACTCTGACCCGCAGGGAGCTCAAGGGCGAGCACCCCTGGGTGTCAATCACGGCCTCGCCGTCGGGCCGTACCGTCGCCGTTGGTGCTGTTGACGGTACCATTGCCATCATTGGACTTGAGAATGGCAACCTTCTGCATAGCATTGCGACGCTCGATGACAGCGTCGAGGTCGAGGACAAGAGTGTCGAGGGCCTCGTGTGGTCTGAAACCGCCAACATCCTAGCGGCCGGTAACGTTCGCGGCGATATCTTCCTTTACGACGTTGCTACGTGGCGCCTGCGCAAGGCCCTCAAGGTCGGCGACTCGGTCACGGCTCTCGAGTTCATCAAGGGCACGCCCATCCTCGTGTCTGCCGACATGGAGGGTGCTGTCTGCAAGTGGGACGTGCGAAGTGGTGAGCAGAAGTGGGTTGGCCTGGGTCATTCCGAAGGCATTCTTGGCTTCACCATTCAGCAGAATGGTACTCGCATTATCACTGCTGGTGACGAGGGCATCTGCCTCGTGTTCAACGACGAGCCCAACCAGCTCGTTGTCGCCGGACGTTCGTGAACTAGCTAACGCTGGTCCCCCACTATTATTGACTTCCGCGTCTGGACTTACTGCCTGCTGAGGCCACTTTTATTGGTATGGATGAGCAACGTCTCTTCCGGCACGCGTATGTTTCAAGCATTTCATAGTTCCTGTACCTAGCCGGGCCCACTTACGCAGACCACTGGCTCTATTATTAGCTTACAGTATCTATGATAAATAATGACGGCCGTATTCACATCAACCGGCAGATCGCATCACTAGCACGCGGTATGCCTCGCACACGCAACGTTTGAGTGCCGTGGAAGTGCTTCCACGTTAGAATGCATCCGTCCTCGGAGCGCTCCCATGTTCCTGACGTCGTGGACACTCCCGTCTGGTCGCCAGGGAAGTAGAATTCTGGCAAAAACACCGTCGTCGTGCCGCCAATTAGGGAGTTACAGTTGATGGTCAAAGTGAAGACACCCTTTTGCATGTCAAACCCGTGCGATACAATGCTGCCACTAACGGCGCGCGGAAACGGGCGCACAACGGCCTCGGCAGCTCTGAAACCGTCAGCCGAACTATTGTTGCCGTTGACGCCCTTGAGGTCGTCCTTACTCCAGATACTGAAGTCCTCACCATTCCACATGTCGCCATATGAGTGCGAATTGTTCGCCGTGTACACCCAAAGCGTGTGAGCTAGCTGTGCCTGCTCGAGTGCATTGTGATGCGCGTCCATAGCGCGGATCTGTGCCGAGTAGTTGCCGCTTGAGTAAGCGCGACGACCCTCCATGTCATACGGAATACCGATTTCAGAGATGAGGCACGGGATGTTGTCACCCAGCATCACTTGGCCCTCAGCCTTGAGGTAGCGTAGCTGGTCAACAAGGCACGAGCGAATGGCTCTCTCACCAATGCGCACCGCCAGAACTGGTGACACATACTGCTTGCGAATGACTCCGATGGCATCAACATTCATCAGCTTCCATCGCTTCAGCATCAGTGTCATTCCGTCATAATAATGTGGTGTGTAGACTGTCCTCTTCTCATCGAGCTTCCGGTCACCACCGCGCAAATCAGGCGGCGAGTTGTTCACTGGCGTTTGCATGAACACAAACCAATCTTCCGACAAGGCACGAATGCGAGCTTCGTATTCAAACCAGTGTTGTACAAAGTAGTGCTGTACAAACGCATCGCCACGCAGCGGTTTTCCCGAGCGGTCATAGGTGAAGTAGTCCGACTTTAGCACTGTAGGGCGATTCTGAGCATTGAGTTTGTAGACTCCGTGCAGCTGCCAGATGCAGCCAACTTCCCAGCTACGCGTCCATCCATATTTTTCGTCGAGCTTGGCAGCTTCGGCCGTCGAAAGCCATACGGGACTCGAGGGGGTAATGGTTTCTGTGCCTGTCTTGCGGCCGCCAACAGCTGTGAAGGTCCAAGCCTCGACGGTCTGCGGGATGCCCTGGCCGAGTAGCATTGCCTGCAGAGGTGTAGGAGAGCATCCAAGCTTGACATGCTCAGGATCTGAGGGGAGGACTCCAATGTCGTCGTAGCCGATGAGGCCGTGTCCGGGCTCGTTCATTGACTCCCAGCCAATGATGACGTCACGAAGCTCCTCTACTTGGGCGACCTTGGCAGCAAAATGGGATATCGCGTCCAAGTAATGTTGCCTCAGGTACTCTCCGATGTTGACGCCGTCGAGCTGGCAGTGCGGGGCAAAGTCCTCTCCGGCGAAAAACAGTGTGTACATTAGTTGGCAGGCCAGACGGTGGTAGTTGGAGGCCCATAGCATTTTGATGGGTGGCCGCTCGGTAGGCGGGCACAGAATGGCAGCCAAGGTATCATTGAAAGCTCTGTGGTTGAGTCCAGCGGCATGAAGTGTCCAGAGCGGTGCACCCGAGCCGCCGGAGAACCTTGACCAGGTATCTTGATGCGGGTCCATGAAAGCCATGAGTCCATGTTTGCTGAGTTTTTTGAGCATTTCAATCGTGAAATCAATGTACTCGTCGTCATAGATGCCTGGTCCCTGGTGTTCGAGAGCATCCCATGTGAAGATGTAGCGCACAACGTTGAAGCCAGCGCTGCGCAAGCGAGCAAAGTGCTCGTCGGCCTCATCTAGTGGAAAGGGGCTTCCGACATAAGAAGCTGGCATTTGAGTCTCGTCATCAAACGAGCTCGGTGGAGAGTTGGAGCTCCGTGACTGGGTCTTTCGGTGCCGCCGGTGCAGCAAAGACCGGTGTTCTTTTGACGTTGCCGAGTCGTTAGATGATGACTTATGCAGCGAGTCTGAATCGCCTATTCGCGGGAACTTTGCGTCGCCAGCCACGTTGATGCCGCGCAGAACGACTGTGTGGCCGTCCTCATCCTTGAAAAGGCCCCTCTCAATACGTAGCTTCATGACGAGCAGGGCCTGGGGGTCGCAGTCCGCGTGTTTATATAGTCAGGGACGGGGCAACTGAATCAGGGGGATCAAAAATGCGGGGAGTCGGCAAATCACCTGCCCCAACCCTCGTCGGATAAAGGCATCACTGGGTCAGCGGCCGGCAAAGCTTACAGCCGGAGTGTGCGGATGCCGGCCCGAGCCCCCAGCACAGCCCGTGAGTCAGCGGCTCAGTTGTGTATTTGATTATTGAAGTCTGGTGACCTGTTGGATTAGTAGGCTTTTGCGGGGTTAAGTTTGTAATTTAACGTTGCAAGCAAGATTGCGCTTTACGGTTGTGGCGTGGAGTGGATATACAGTTTGGAAACTATGACTAGGCAATAAAAATTTTGTGCGATAAAAATTTTGTGCGCAACTGTGGTAGAGAATTTAGCTGTAACAGTTCTTGCGTGGTGTAGGTGAAGAAGTACGTAGTGTAGTAGTGTAGTAGTAGTGCAGGAAGTGTAGTAGTGTAGGAATTGTAGCAAGTACTGTAGTAAACACACACATATGGTAGCAGATCACGTATCATCATTAATCACTAATAAATAGGGTAGAGCCTTGGACATTAGCCTAGACATTAAGCATCTACCAGATGATGTTGGAGGGGGACGGGCGCTCGTCCAGCATTTTGCCCTCCTCCATCAGCTTGATGCGGTCTCGGAGGTTGAGGTGTCCAGAGGGCGACCCGGCCGAGCCTGCCGAACCAGCGGGCGAGGCCGTGCTCAGAGGAGTAGGGGCGTCCCATAGCGGGAGTGTAGATGGCTGCTGCTGCTTCTGGGGCAGAACAGTAGGCACACCGCAGTTGAACAGCGACGTCCCGGAGGTGTCTTCCTCGAGCGTCGGTAGAGGACCAAGGAGGTGGTCGAGTCCCAGCGACTGTTTATCGCGGTGGCTGTCATTCATGTACACGTCCTGCATGATGAAGTCAAGCTCACCAGAGTCAATAAGGGACATGTTCGGGTTGATTTCAATCTCGCCGGCCAGCTGGGGCATTGTCGACGTCATATTTGAGTCTGTCGACTCGGGCGACGCCGATTTATCGGGCGACAGCGGGGGCACAGAGATGGAGGCAGCTGTGTATTCGTGGTGCTGCTCCTGGATAAAAGAAGGAGGTGTTGTGACGGGCTGGAAGTGCACAAACGCGCGCTGGCCCTGCGCAGGTCGCTGCTGGGCCAGAATCGACAGCCGGCGCTTCTCCTCGAGCTGGCGCTTCTTCTGCGACTTGATGTTGTTGAGGTAAACACCGGCGTCTCCGCAGGCGCGGAAAATGCGACCCGTGTCGACCTTTTGCACCTCATCAACACCAGCAATCTCAGCCAGCGTGATGAAGATCTCGTCCCAGCACTCCCAAAAGGCCTTGCACACTGCGCCCTGGATGCGGTCGGCGAGGTCCGACAATATTTGTTTCGAGTTCTTGACCTTGACAAATAGGTTGAATGTTGGCATGTCCAAGTAGCCATTGTGGGTCGGCACGGACTTGCGCTTGCGGCCCGCCTGGGGAGCCTGGGCGCCGAGCTTGTGGGTATTGTAGTGGTTGAGCCAGAAGCGCACGAGCGGGTCGCGGTCGGCCATGGTCTGCACTACCGACATGAGGCGCGCCTGAGACTCTGCTGACAGGTGCGGGACGCGCTGTTTGAGCGGTTCGAGGGCAACGGCCGAGCCAGCCGGCGGCTGCGGGGGCTTACCAGACGCGCGAGCGCGCTTGGTCAGCTCGTCCTGGCGCTCCTGGTGGTCCTGGAGAATGAGCGGCAGCAGGGGTGTGGCCACATCGAGCACGCGTGACACGAGGCCAATGCAGCGGCGGCGCGCCTCGAGGTCACACTCGGGAACGACGAGCGAGCGCACGAGCGGGTGCTTGATAATAACATCCTGGATCTTGCCGTCCATGAGACCGGTATTCAGCACGGGCAGGTACGCGTCGAGACGAGCCACGATTTTGCTCTGTGTCGGCGTGACCGGCTCGACCAGTGGGTTGGAAAGCTTAGCAACGGAGGTCATTGTAGGCATCAGTTCAGTCAATGTGAACAGTCAATGTTCAGACTGTATGTTCAAAACAGTGTTTGCAGTGCGTCTTGCAGTGCGTCTTTTAGCGAGCACTTGTTTTGGATGCAGTTGTTTGCACTTTTAGTCTGCCCTTTGTGCGCAATGTCAAAGGTTGTCGCAAACGGGTGATTAATAAGACTGTAGATGGTACGCCACGAAGCAAATTTTAACGCCTGAAAACACTGGATACGTCTTCACCTAGCGCGTCGTAATGCAGTTATTCTCTCCAATCAGCTCTCAAGGTTGGCTCGTTAGACTCTCGTCATCTATTGGCGGGCTGGTGTGGGCACCGTAGGAGAAGAGGTATAGAGCAGAGGGAAATAGCTGGGGAGAAAAGCTGGGGAGCACAGGTGCGGAATCCGGGGAAGCGTTAATGTTATATACGCGGGTGCAGCACTGGGTCCGGATTTAGGTGGTCATGGCAGAAGGCCATGCGGGCATGGTTGCTTTTGTGGCAGGCATTAAACAGAGTTTAACCGCAAATGGACGGCAATTATCGTGGTGTTGCTTTTTCAGGCTGCGGAGCGCGTGGCCAAGGGTTTAATCCGGGGCCGGCGCGGCAAGGGTTTCGGTGCCTTGTGGCGGGGGCCCGCCCCTAAGCCCAGCAAAAGCGTTACCGGCAGAAATAACGCCCAGGGCAGAAAAGAAGACGGGCCAAAAAACATGGAGACGGGGAAGAAAACGGGGAGAAGCAAAAAGGGGAGCCCAGGAATACGACAGGTCATTGGCGCGCAGTTTTTTGCGGGGAAGCGTGGTGGGCTGTGCTACATCACGGGAGCCCGGCTCTGGCACCGGCTTCGTCGGGTCGACCTTAGGCCGGCCCTAGGGGGGCCGTCACGACCGTTGGCATCGGACCCGACGGTGCAGTGGGAAAGCTCCGGCAGGTGCTGTTATGCTGCCAGATGCGGGAGCTGCCGACCCAAGAGGACGCAGATGGACCAGGGTGATTATGAGAACGGGGGATGTGATTGGTCCGCGTGGCTGCATCCCACACGCCGCCTGCATGAGTGCAGGTCCAGATCGGCGTTCCCCAGTGCGGGGTCGGCGTTTGGTGGCCCGAGCCGGAGGTGGAGGGGTAGTGGGAAGAGAGTCAGTAAGCAAAAGTAGAGCAAGACAGTCAACAGTCAACAGTGGAGGGGTACACAGGTTGGTAAAAGCTTGGTAAAACGGTTGGTGGGGTTACGATAACATGTTAGTGGTTAGTGTCAAACGCCCAACGCCTGTGAACTGAAGCAATGCGGGTGGCATGGCAACGAGGCGACGGCGTTAGCCGAAGGTAGGGGTCAGATGGTGAGACAGCGGCACAGCCAAACAGCAGCCAAACAGCAAGTTAGTCACAGGGTTAGTCTAGGGCCAGTCCAGGGCAAGCCTGGCCCGGCCAGGGCCAGTGCAGGGTTGAATTCCAGGGTCTTGAATTCCAGTTAGTGGGCGCTACAGGAAGTCGAACTCCGGATACGATCGTCAGGCTTCAGCGGACGTCCGCTAAGCTTGCTCGCGCTTGCTCACCGTTGGGTGGGCCATCGGCTCGTCGGCTCGACGAAGTTATCGCTGCATCACACGCTACGCCCAGAACAGCCGGGTGCGGGCTTTAGCGGCTGCACACCCCACCAAGTCCTGCACTATCGATTAAGATGCTGCTGCTGCAGTGCGACCGGATAGGCACAACCTACCCCACACTGTGCGCAACGACTGACAGGGCCGTCCCACCCTAGAGGTTGCGGGTTGGCAAACCCAGCTAGCCACCCACCGAGGTCCACTCGGCCGACCCAGCGCGTCGGAAGCACTGCCTAAGCTGCTGGTGCGTCCCCTTGCTAGGTCGCGATCTGCGCAAACTCCACCGCCGTTCCTGCGCCCTTGCCTGTTTGGGCCTTGTCGTCCTGGCAATGGCCAGCGCTCATCTGGATTTGCCGATTGTACTCCCCATGCGGTGAACCGCGTATGATGTCATGCAAATCAACTAGGCATCGAGCGACACGAAACTGGCGAAACAACAGACGAAACGAACGGTCGAAACAACTACTCGAGACAGTCTAGGCCCACTGCCAAGCCTGTGGTGCGAAGCCTGTACAAAGCCTATAGTACGACTGCCCTCAAGCTGAATTCAATCAATTGACTAGCGTACCCTCGGCAATTTTGCTTGGCATTACTCCAAAGCTTTGCAAAGCTTTTTTGAGCTTTCTGGAAAAGCTTGGCCAGCCCCCAGATTCTATCGGGCATCTCACGTCTACCACACTCGTACTCGTCGATTAGACGGCGCGTAGCTCTGCCGATCGCCTCGGCCATGTCTCACTTATGCTCACCTCGGTGCTGTCTCCTGCTTCATGTCGGCCGACTTCTCCGCCTAGCTGCACATTTCCCGTCGATCGTATTGCGCCGGCAGAGCTGCATCCAACGGACCCCCTGCCTCCACAGTATCTACAATGCCCGCTCCAATACCAAACGCCAATATCCCAAGTACCCAAAATACCCTACAATTGATTGGTTGTGTATACCAGCATTCCGCAGCGCATCGCAGAATCTAGCATCTGCGTAACGATGACCTTCGCATTACTACAATACCTAGACCTGGTGCTGATTTCCCTGTCTATCTAATCGCTGTCTATCTAATTCGCTCCATCCTTGTCGTAGGTATATTCTTTGCTGGTTCTGATTTGTCCTCGTTTGGTCTTCTACTAGTTTGCTGATCATGACTCGTGTTTCAGTTGTATTTCTATACCCGTACGATCTGTACACGCACATCCGCATCTAGCATGAGGCAGTCGAACGATCAACCGGCCGGAATTTATCGAGCATGGGATTGGCCCGATATTCCGTAGTCCACCTCATTAGACTTGAATTTTGATTTACTGATCACTGTTTCGTTCCTGGTTTTCCACACGCATCAATTACTAATGCAGTCTCTAGCTAATAACGACTCCCTGATAGCGACCTTGATGACCCTCAATTTGCTATACGCTCCATGACAGGTATGCAGGGGGTGGAGATCCGGTAACTCTCATGTCCACCGCCTCAAAAGCGGGACTTGAGCACGACCACAAATGCATTCTAGCGTAGTTGTTCTCGCCAGATATTATCTCCAGACTCGGCAAATCAGCTCGGCAAATCAGCTCGGCTACAAAAGCGAGTAGGCCCGTACTGGCTTCAATACCCCGCAGTCTCCACAGTTGGGCGGCTGGTAAATAAGCTGTACCTCAGGCGGATGATCTAAGTTCAGAGCCAGGCCGGCGGTCAATCGACTTTACACGAACTGCATGTTTGAGCCAGTGCAGCGTAACCGGGCCGACACGACAAGTCAAGACGACACGACTCGTCCTGTGTCGTCATCCGATATCTCAACGGAAATGGCCGCAAATGCACCACCGTGTACTGCGCCCCTACAGCTTGCATCGGTGTGTATAGGCAGTTTAAAGTGCACCGTCCCAAACCGGCCTACTGCGTAATGGCATATATCCGTCGTGACCGCTTCACCGCCCAGCACCGTGAACCAACGTCTACGACCATATCCTGGAGAAAACAAGACTTCCCGTCCGATCAGTCCTATTTAAACCCCAGAGAGCCTTACCAAGTAGTGCAGTGGGAGACCATGCGCGAACGTGAAGGTGTTGTAGTCTTTTTGTTCCACCTGTAGAGTGAATGGCAGATGAGCCTCTCATCTGGCCAGCTCGTCTGACCTGCTCACCTGCTGATCCGTTGACATACAGACAGAAATCAACACAGGAAGACTACAGTACTACGCCTCTACTTCTAAAAGTCATTATCTCAAGACATACATTAGTATGTTACGAATATGTTCGCAGCATGGTTTTACCCAAGCGTTCATAGGCCGACGGCCATACGCAGCGTTTAGGAATATGCCGCCACAGAGCGGGCGAGCTACACATTCAGTCCGAAGACCGCCTGGAGCTCAAGACCACTCTGAGTCGCTCTAAGATCTGTCGACAGGGAGGTGTCACCCAACAGGCTTCCAATGTATGCCAACTCGGCCACCCTCCAGCCGGCCCAGGATCCCCTAAGCGCAGCGACTCAGTACCACCAACAAGATCCAATGGGATCCCTAACTCCTGGAGACCAGGGGAGATCCAACGATGGAATCCGCAGTGTCCTCTTCGCAGAGGCAAAACCAAGCTACCAACAAAAAGGTTCTTCTCCTGAGCTCGGAACTTCAGAGGGCAGCGCCATGAGAATTACAGCTTCAGCTTCCACACGAGTGCCGAATTGTCCTGCCCAATGGGAGAAAAACCTTCTCCCCGAGCAAGGACACAGATCATGTTGAGAAGAAAAGAAGTAGGAAGAGCGGGTATGGCGCGTTTTATAGGAGAAAAAAATTCAGGGGGTCTGCGCCCCAACCCTGGAATAAATTTGTGCAGCCCTGCCTTGAAATTTCAGCAAAATCTAGGTATCAGTCTAGACTTGTGCTGTGTCGAAAATGCCCGCTACAAAGGTGGCCAAGGCTGCCGATATCGACAGTTATGTCAAGAAGCTAGCAGCTAATGGTGAGTTTGTTTGAATAGCCGTCTGCGCGTGCACTAACGCAGATCGCCCTACACGAGATGCTGCGCTGGAATCCATCACAAAGTACTTGAGTAGTCCTCGGCAGTTTGATGAGCTGGACCTTCTCAAGCTGTGCAAGGGCCTTTTCTTTACAATGTGGTTTAGCGACCGACCTCGGACGCAGCAGCGACTTGCCGACGACATGGCCAACCTGCTGCTGGCCGTTCACAAGAACAACTTTTTTGCATTTCTAGACGCCTTTTGGTCAATCAACGCCCGCGAATGGAGCGGTATCGACAAGCACCGAGTTGATAAGTTCTACATGCTGCTAAGACGTTATGTGGCTGCCACTTTCCGTCGCCTTGAGAAGGAGAAATGGGACAGCGCTTGGCTCGAGTCGTACAACGAGGTCATGGCCAAGTACCCGCTCAATGTTAAGGACAGTAAGATCCCCAATGGTCTCCGATTGCATATGTTTGATATTTATCTCGATGAGCTGGAGCGTGTTCTGAAGGAGTCGTATGGCGATGATGAAGACGCCGACTACTCGAGCGTTCCGTTCGACGAGCTACTCGCGCCCATCCAGGCCCTGGCCAAGGACAGCCCACTCAAGTTCATTCGCCAAAGGGCCAAGACATACGTGCTCGACGATGACCGCCTCGTCGCGTGGGGTGCTGTTGAGAAGCCTGAAGAAGAGGAGGCTGAGGAGGAGGAAGAGGAGGACGATGAATGGGGTGGATTCGAGTAGATTAACTACCAGGATGCAAGTATTTAATTCATGTACAAGACCAAATGTTTTAGTTAGTCCCCTCACAGTTCACACTCCACTCATTGGCTTAATTTCTCCAGTACCGGTAAGAGTGGATTCGCACGATTGAATCACCAAGGCGATGTCTGTACCTGACAGATGGTATTGGCGTATGCGCTCTTGATATCGATGGCATATGAGGCCCCATATCGTTCTTTACTGAAGACAAGTTTGTTCGCACTCTTGATGCTTCAGTTGCCACGACCTGATAGGTATGATGGAGAAACGATCCGGCTCGAGAACGTTAGCCGTCATCGGAGCTTTCGCCAGATAGCCGTTTGAGCGCTCTTGTAAAGAGTAGACATGATCGCTTAGTCCACGTGCCGTGGTGGCCCTAGCTATGGCAAATGTGGTATGCCTGAAATGCGGATTGTTGAAAGACCCAAGGAGTCCTACGCATTTCGCCGGTAACGATTGTAAGCCATCTTGAAAACGCCGACGGCCCCCATAGAAAGGAAGGTACCGCCTATCCCTATTAGAAGTGTGGAATCGTTACGTACACCTCCGATGACGAGGCCCACCCCTATCGCAACAGAGCTCAATCCACCGCAGAATCTGGTCCCTGAGTTGATGCCATAGGACCATGGCGATGGGGGAGCAGTTTGGGTTACACTGCGTGCCTGAGGTCCTGCTTCAATCAACGGGCTGACGTCAAAGGGAACAGGGTCGACTCGCTGATAACTGTTTGTATGTATAGCCTCTGGCTGGTCGATAGCGCCCGTTTGTTCGTCGATCTCCCAATAAGTAGGAAGAGCCCCTTCGGGTGGGATCTCCTGATACTCGGGGACTGCTATCGACGGTGCTGGTGTATTGGATCTTGATATCATTAACTTGGGAGCGATATGTTTCGATTATCGTTGCCCGATGAGTGTGGGGAAACGAATCTTATCGGACCCATGCATGTCATCGGTTATTAAGTAGTCTATCTGATGCGGCTGGCAGGGCGGTTGTTAGGTGCCACTTTCTTCAGTTCATGTGCCACTCCATTGCCTCTGTAAGGCCTCCCGTGCGGAAGAGATGCATTCGCGCGACTGAGTCACCAGCTCTGCCATGTCTGTACCTGGTGGATTGCACACGATATTAGTACCTGTACCCCGTTATTAACAGCAGCTGTCGCGTGCAGATAAGCGCGGCTGACTAGGTGGCACCGCGAGTAAGTAGCGACCCATAGAGTCAAGCTGGTTGAGCGAGGAATGACCGTATGTGTGGACGCCGCCTGATTGGGTACGTCACTTTGTTCTTGTAGCATGGCCACTTCGTTGGTGGGCATTGCTATAGGTGGTATTTGGGATATGCCTGCGATGCGGATTGTTGGAAGACCTACGGAGGCCTAATAAGTTCCCCGGTAACGTTTGTAAGCCATCCTGAGAGCGGGGTAGCCCCCTATCACGAGGATGGTAGCGCCTATTCCTATTAGGCTTGCGGAACCCAGACTTATACCTCCGGCGATGAGGCCCACCCCTAACGCAGCAAAGAACAATGCAAAGCAGAATTTGGTCGTGAAATTGAGAGTTTCATTGCGTCGCGGTGGGAGAGCGATTTGATTGACACTGGGTGTCTGAGGCCCTGCTTCCAGTAACGGGCTGACGTCAAAGGGAACAGGGTCGATTCGCTGATAACTGTTTGTATGTGTAGCCTCTGGCTGGTCGATAGACCCTGTTTGTTCGTCGATCTCCCAATAAGTAGGAAGAGCCCCTTCTGGTGGAATCTCCTGATAATCGGGGACTGCTATCGACGGCGCTGGTGTATTGGGTCTTGATATCATTAGGTGCGATAGGCTTCAATTATCTTTGCCTGACGAGTCTGATAAGTAAATGAATCTTATCCCACTCAGCCATCTCATCGGTTATAAAGTAGTCTATTTGATGCGTCTGCCTACTGAGAAGTGGCACGGCGGCTCAGATAGTCCCAATACAGTTCAGGTGGCACTGGCAATGTAGGCATTAGTACTGCTAAGAGTTGTCTTCACGCGACTGTCGTGACAGATTAGACGTGACTTAGTACCTGTACCCCGCTCTGGACGTGTAGTGCACGCGGGTGTGAATTCTAGCGGACCGAGTTGACGGTGGGCTTGTGCTGTTGCGCCGATCCGTATAATAGCAATGACTATGACTCGGATGACTCGTATCGTCGTATTTTAGTGTGTACCTGCAGGGGCTGAGTAATGAGTAGTCACCGACGCAAATCGTAGAGCTGGGCCAATCATTCGCTAGCTTCGAGCATGTGGCTAACATGGACTGGCCAGGTCGTATTGGCTGTATCAAGGTGGGCATGCTCGTTACGAGCTCGAGTGGTGGTTGGTATCATTTACGACTCCGATCGTATGTGTCTTCATTTGAGGTTTCTGCCTGTCTGTTTCTGCTTTTCTGGTTTCCGCTTTTCTGGTTTCCGCTTTTCTGGTTTCCGCCTTGTGTTTCCGCCTTTTATTTCTGCCTCTGATGAGGAGGCTACTTACTATCTGCCGCCAGCCGAGTGCAGCGATAACAGCAGGCGAGCACATGCCTGGTTAGGCAGTTGTCGCGTGACGGTGCAGATAAGCGCGGCTGGCTACTGATAAGCGGCAGGGCGATCGGGGCCGAGAAGGCAAGGTACAGTGCGGATATAAAAGGAGCCCAGGTCCCACATGTGAGATAGGACGAATGACTTGGGCAGCGAGACAGGCAAAACAAGTAGTCAAGGCGGCAACGACGATGCTCGACCCCGCGGTGGAACATTACCTCATCAGCCTTGAGGATAGCCCCATGGTGCGGATGCCAGCCAAAAGTGACATTCGCCGGTCGGTCAAGGCGCTTGAAGCAGCACCCACCAAAACACGAAAACCGGTGTTTGTTCTGCCAGCGCGTGTGTATGCTAGTGGGAAGCTCGTCGACAGCGACGTCGATGTTGTGGTAGACCCGGGCTGCTCCTTTTCGTACCTGCACTGGATCCATGTTCCTGACACTTTGGCAGCTGCGCCCTATCAATCACAGGTCGTGCTAAGCCCCGACGGCCACGTCGACATCCACATCCACGCGGGCACTGTATCAAAAGACCAGCGGTACCTTGTGCCTGTTGCTGACATCTCTCCGTACGACTGTGTGCTTGGCCAGGACTGGCTGTGCCAGTTGTAGCATAGAGGTAGAACGTGGTGGCATAGTCACGTAACGAGTAGATGATTAGTAATGACCTTATGACCTTGTATTCCTGTGGTATTCCTGTGGTATTCCTGTGGGACTTGTACTATGCTTACTTATCAGCACGCTAGTTGTCTCACTTGACCATCTGATCTGTGTTATATATATCATGCATATGAGGCCAGCAACTAAGAGCACCCTCTTAATTCCACATTTGAATATAGGCTTCATCGTAGTATTACCTCAGCTCATAGCATCCTCTCGTAAAGTTCTCCAAATCAAACCTGCCATCTTTCCACCTCTTAGCCTGACGAGTACTACTTGACGAGTCCTTGACGAGTGCCGTGACTGGTACGCGAGGTCATGTGGGCCTAACCCTATCCGCGTCCCTGACCCTCTAAATTTCAGTTCAGTTCACCACCTTGACCAGTACGCTCTTCGTGATCCTCACTACTGCCTCTCCACTGATGGTCGACACGGAGTCGACGTTCAGCGAGGCGCTCGTGCGGTCTGTAGATGCCACACCGTACGACGACAAGGCGCTTGTCCAGGCCATTGTGTCCAATCGCAAGACGCTCGGCGGAACACTGTTTTTCGACGTGCTGCTGAAGGACCTCACGGGCCTGTCGTCCGCCGTCTATCCGCCACGCAGCCTCGACGACACGCTGCTGCTTCTGCACAAGGTCGAGACGAACGCGGAAATCACCTCCGTCAACAAAGCTTGCATCATCCTTTACCTCTTTCTTGACTACCCGCTCGAACTCACCGCCAACGAGTCGCTGGCAGTGTACTATGCTGACGAGGTCGGCATCCCAGTGGGCCACCGCGAGTTGATCCAGGGATTCTGGCATCTCGATCGCCTCGACCCCGAAACAGCCCTGGTCCATCTGGCCCATCCACAGGTGCTGCCAACATACCACGACAAGACGCTCGCAGCGCTCGTGCGCACGTCTGCCGAGCCGGCTCGCTACTTTCACATCATGGCCTATGTCACGGCCAAGTGCCCACGGCTCGTGTCCCCCGAGACGCTCGACCTCTACGTGCAGGCGCTGTCGACAGTCTCGATCATCAAGGCTGTTCGGTTCTCTCGCTCAGTCTCGCCGTCGTCGCGCGCTCAGGTCTTCAAGTCTGTTATCGACGCCGTCATCAGTGCCAAGGGCCCTGCTGCATCCAAGAACATCTGGAGACTCGCAAACCTGGTCCTCACCGAGCAGGAGACGGAGGAGCTTAACGCGACGTTGCTAGCTGCCATTGAGGCGCGACACCCCCGTGAGGGCATTGCCAAGGATGTCGTGCTGCTGCGCGCTCTCCACACTGGCAACCTCGCGCTCGCCAAGAAGATCGCGGCCCTGCCGAACCCGGATTCCTCGTCTGCCCGCGTAACATGGACAGACCTCTCTAGAGGCCTAGAGGCAGCTTCCCTTAATTAGACCGGTCACGCTAGACAGACGGGTCACGCCAGACAGACGCCAACCACGCCAACCAGCCTTCATCCATACCGGTGTAGATTGGTGGCTCTAGAGGCGGCTTGGGCCACAGGCACATACTGCAGCATTTTGGTGTAGTTTCGTGCATGCTGTATTTTGCTAATGATAATGATATTTATAGATGTATTGAATGCATACAGTCGTAGATCTTAGTCCTAGCGACAAGCCGATCCGACTGGGCACAAAGACAGGACGCCTACATAAATCAAATGGACACAATTGTAAGCAACGCCATTACCAAACTCTATACAGGTAGAACCACGCCTACCACTTTAGTGGTGGAAAAGGCGGATGTTGTTCTCCACGTACACAACGTCAAACGAGTTGGCTGCCTCCAGCACGGCCTTGTCCTGGATGGAACCAGTGGGAGCAGCAATGTACTTGACACCCGAGCGCACGGCACGGTACACATTGTCCGAGAAGGGGAAGAAGGCGTCCGAGGCCAGCGACACGTCCGTCAGCTGCGAGATCCACTCACGACGCTCCTCAGCCGAGAGGGGCTCCGGAATGACAGAGAACTTGGAGTTGTAGTCCTCAAGCTCAGGGCCCTCAGTGGGGATGTTGCCCGATACAAACAGATCAATGGCATTCGACTTGTCGGGGCGCTTGGTGCCCTTGGCCCACTTGAAGCCAAGCACGCGGGGGTGCTGGCGCAACCACCAGTTATCGGCCTTGTCACCGGCAAGACGAGTGCAGTGGATACGCGACTGCTGACCAGCACCAAGTCCAATGACCATACCGTTCTTGACGTAGCACACAGAGTTGGACTGAGTGTACTTGAGGGCGATCGTGGCAACCGTCAGATCGACGAGAGCCTGCTTGGTCAGATCCTTGTTGGTGGAGATGATCTCACGGAACGTCGACGAGTTGATGACAGCATCGTTGCGCTTCTGGCTCATTGAGATGCCGTACACCTGGCGAGTCTCAATGGTCTCGGGGTTGTAGTTGGGGTCAATCTGCAAAACGCAGTACTTGCCACCCTTCTTGTTGCGGAGAATCTCCAGAGCCTCGGGCTCGTAGCCGGGAGCAATGACACCATCCGACACCTCCTTGGAGATGATCTGGGCTGTGGGAATGTCCACCTTGTTGGACAGGGCGATGAAGTCTCCAAACGACGACATGCGGTCGGCACCACGGGCGCGAGCATAGGCATTGGCCAGCGGCGAGAGGTTCTCGATATCTGACACAAAGTACAGCTTCTTCTCGGTCTCGGTCAGGGGCAGACCAACGGCAGCACCAGCAGGCGAGACGTGCTTGAAAGAAGCAGCGGCGGGCAGGTTGAGCGAGGCACTGAGCTCCTTGACAAGAGGCCACGAGTTGAGGGCGTCGAGCAGGTTGATGTAACCGGGCGAGCCGCTGAGCACCTTGAAGGGAAGCTCTCCCTTGGTGACAAAGGCCTGGGCCGGCTTCTGGTGCGGGTTAGCACCGTAACGCAGAGGAAGCTGCGAAATGTCCTCAGAGTACTGCTTGCGGAAGAAGTCAGCGATTGTGGCATCGTAGAGAGCAGTGTGCTCAAAGGCCTTGAGGGCCAGAGTCTGGCGAGTCTCAAGAGGAATTTCACCAGACGTGCTCTTCTCCAGCTCCTGGAGGAAGACGTGGTAGTCGGTGGGGTCGGACAGAATGGTGACTCGCGAGTGGTTCTTGGCAGCAGCGCGCAAAAGTGTGACTCCACCAATGTCAATCTCCTCGACGGCCTCTTCAATGGTGACATTGACCTTGGAGACGGTCTCCTTGAATGGGTACAGGTTGCACACGACGTAGTCGACCTTCTCAATGCCCTGGGCCGTCAAGTCCTTCTGGTCGCTCTCAATGTTGCGAGCCAAGATACCGGCGTGAACTGCTGGGTGCAGAGTCTTGACTCGGCCCGACAGCATTTCAGGAGCGTGGGTGATGGCCGACACGTCCTCCACAGGGAAGCCTGCGTCACGGATCAGACGGGCAGTGCCGCCCGAGGCAAGCAGGCGCACATTGTTCTTGACGAGGCCCTTGGCGAGATCCAAGAGGCCAGTCTTATCGTAGACCGAGATAATGGCGGTTTTGGCTGGCATGGTTGGGTTAAAGCAGGCTTCTGATACTGAATCTGCTCAATTGCACCGTGTCTGCACCGCTAGTCCTCCGTACAGTTGTGTTTGCGTCGTCTACAAACAGGAATCGGCTGGTTAAGAGGATTAGGAGACCAAGCACTCATGAGGGCCGATTTTTTTTTGTTCCTTCGTCATAGTCGGGTAACGGCTGTAGTGAGGATCAAGTCAGCAAAGAGCACGCAATAGCGGCCAAGACAGCGGATAAAGACTTTAAAACAGATAATCGTACATTTGCAGCTGTCAGACCATTTATATAATCTATCGTTTCATTGGGCCAGCAACTCGGTATGTCTGTTCATCCTTGAGCTCGGACGTTGCATGCAGATCATTTGGCAGCAATGTAGCGTCATGAGGAGAGGAGACGAGGTCATAACTAGGACGACACCAACTGAAGTAAAGTCTGACACATCAGATGAACAGAGAATATGAGAAACCGTGGATTGAAAGAAAACGCTGAGAATACAAAGTGTTGAGGATACACCCTACGCAGGACTCCCCTGGCTGCGTTTGCAGGAGAGGCAGGAACCCCCGCCCTGCATCTATAAATTTTGCAACCGCGCGCTTCTTCTCACCAACGCAAAATATCACAGCTGGAGTGTAAAAGTATTCCTACGAGGCGGACCCTTACGGAGTTTGCCCAGGACATATGTGAATTTTCATGTACGCCAGACTGAAGAGTAGAACGGTGAATCTTGGGTGCAGCGGGCCATTCGTTTGAGCTGGTCTCTTACTAAGGGTAGCCCTTCGTGGTCCCGAATGGGGCTCGGTGCAATGATTGACTGGACATTTAATGCAATAAATGAGTTATGACAAGCGGATTGTAGTAGATTGGGCTGTAGACCAGCACAAGAGATTATACAACCAATCGTAAGTGTGGTCAGCCAATTGGTGAGCCTGGAACATGAGCTGCAATTTTGACCTTGAAAGCTGTACCTGTGAATAGTATTAGATCTGTGTAGTAGAGCCTCTGCTCTTGCTTTGTGCTAGTTTTTTCCACAGTTTCTACTTTCTAGTGGTTCTCTACTACACTTCTACAACACCTCTACTACTCGTTGTACGGTACACATAATCATATTAGAAAATATACATGCGCAACACAGACCGAACGGCCTCAGCGAGCCGCTTAACGGTATCGCCACAGGCTGAGGGTGTTGTGCTTCTTCCAGATGTGACGACGACCCGACTTGGTCTTGTTGAACAGGTGGCCCTTGTTGATACCACGGCTCTTCTTGCCAGTGGCAGTGAGACCACGCGACTCGCGGTGCTTGTGGACGGGGTTGACGATCCAGTTGTAGCGGGCGTCACGACGGACAGCCTTGTGCTCGGGGTCGAGCAGAATGACCTCAAAGTACTTGTAGGTAGAGTCCTGGTTGATCCAGTACGAGTTGAGGACACGCAGGTTGGGGGCACGGCGGCCAACACGCTCCTCAGCAGTGGAACGCAGAGAACGCTGGTACTTGAGCTGGTTGATACCCATGTTGGTGGGCTTACCGTAGGTAGCACCCTTGGGGGCAGGGCGCTTGCGACCACCACGACGAACGCGGATACGGTAGATGACGAAGCCCTGCTTGGCCTTGTAACCGAGACGGCGAGCCTTGTCGGGGCGCGAGGGACGGGTAGCACGGTGGATCACACTGAGCTGACGGTACTCCCAGCATCGGACACGAAGCAGGAATCGCAGAACGTCCGACTGCTTGTTGCGGTTGATCTCCTCCAAGTACTTGTAGGCACCCATTTTTGAATTATGTTTTGTCGAGGATGAGAAGGATGAGAGGGAACTTCAGCTGCTGCATAGTGAAATTTCGCTACTAGGGCTGGTGGGAGAGTGCACCTTTCCCAAAGAGGAAATGAAGAGTCTGTGACTGTTTTTTGGCACCGGTAGACAGGGATAGACACGGCAGTGTCAGGGCACGGGGTTGTGTCAATACCTGGCTACAAACTGTGGGCTAGGGCTGCCGTAGATGAGGGTAGCGGCAAGGGTCCTTCTACTGGGCAAGGGCGCATCATCGCGTATGCCCCACACAGTTCTACTAATAGCAATTCTGTTGGGACGCGAATAGAATCGACGTATGTACGGGTGATTTGCGGCCAAGAATGACTCGTATTCACATCAGGGGTGGGCCGGTACCGGGCGTTTGCAGATGGACAGGAGGTACAGCAGGTATAGGAGAGAGTCCTCGAGGGGGAGCTACAATGACATGGAATCTGCAGAGCAAACAGCTTTCAAAAGTACATGAGAGACTTCGCACCGCCCAATTGACTGCACATGGCAGTGCCAACGTCACTGGACAGGCCAATGTCGTGCGCCCAACTCGTGCGCCGAACCCCTGTATCGTCGCTTTTAATAGCAGACTCGACTCGTGAATGGGTAACTTGCAGATCCTACCGTTTGGAGTACTCCACGAATTGAGCATCTAACCCCAACATCGGGGCAATGAATGCGCGATGCCAGGAGAGACCCAAAGGATGACACAAGAGCTTGGGTGCCGGGTATTGAGTGTCAGTTGAGGCGTGAAGCTTCGTTGCGGCGAACAGTGCCGTTGCACAGCACAAGGTTTGACGGCCAATGGCCAGGGCTGCTCCAACCCCCGTGGTCCATTGTGTTTGACGGAATGGGACGGTTGCTGTCGAGACGGGCTGGTGGTTGCTGCCGCCAGCTTCTCAATGCGGGGAAATCACTGACGTAATGGCACTGGTCGATTTGCTTACGGTTGGATATGGGCACATTGTGTTGCTCTAACCCTGCCTACCCAGCCGCTGGTTGCGGTTGCGACCCGCCCTCAACCAAAGCTGGCCGAGCAATTTGCTGTTTACGTCGAACGCAATTCGGGCGATGGTGGGGGTCGGTTACTGTAATTGGCAGTGCACTTGGCTGGCCCCGGCTGTGTTTCATCGGCAAAGCACACCTTCGGGGAGAATCAATCGACAGGGGCGCTGCCGTCAATCCGACCTTCATACCGGGCAATCCCCCTGGCCCCTGAATGAGCTAACTGGAATACCCCTGACAATCTCAATGCCTCGAAAGCGCTCGGGCAGATGGCTCTCGTCAATGGCAAGGTTGCCCCATACTACGGCGATGCTGGGCAGGGGCACGCCCCGACTAGTGCATGGGCTGATGCCCCATTTGGTCGAGTCTCCTGTCGATCCGGCAATTAGGAAGTGCACTAGACCCAAAACATGCGGTTATTATGACGAGGATAGGCCTCCAGGCAGTGCCCCCGTGGGAATCTTTTTTTAACGTGCGTTGCTTTGCAACTGACGTTTAGGTTCCAGCACCAGATGGGGGCCGTGCCGTCATCTATTTAAGGGCGCCGTTGCGCCCGTTTGACAGGCACTTTGCTAGTCAGTTGTACTCACTCGATTACAACCACTTCAACCAACTCACCACCACTTCCCTTCTCCCTGTACACTTTACAACTCACAATGGTTTACGACGTCGCTGCCCGTGCCGCCGCCCCGGCCCCCAACAACTTTGGACCCGTCCACGTTGCCCGCGAGCCCATCATCGACTCTCCCATCCTGGCCCGCCAGGACGGTGAGGTTGACGCTGCTGCTGCCATCACCAGTGCTATTGTTCCTGCTGTGTCCAATGCCGGTGCCGGTGCTCAGTCGCTCCTCTCCAAGGCCACTGGTGCCATTGGCGGCTCTGGTTCTGGCACCACTGCTGCCTCTGGCTCGGCCGCTTCTGGCTCTGCCGCTTCTGGTTCTGCTGCTGGATCTGCTGCCTCTGGTTCTGCTGCTTCTGGCTCTGCTGCCTCTGGTTCTGCTGCTTCTGGCTCTGCCGCCTCTGGATCTGCTGGCTCGGGCTCTGCCGCCTCTGGCGCTTCTGCTGCCTCTGGCGCTTCCGGAGCCTCTGCTGCTTCAGGAGCCTCTGGCGCTTCTGCTGCCTCGGGTGCTTCTGAGACCTCGGGTGCTTCTGGCGCTTCTGCTGCCTCTGGCGCTTCTGGTGCTTCTGCTGCCTCTGGAGCCTCTGGCGCTTCTGCTGCCTCTGGCGCTTCCGGTGCCTCTGGCGCTTCCGGTGCTGCTGCATCTGGAGCCTCTGGCGCTTCTGCCGCCTCTGGTGCTTCCGGTGCTGCTGCCTCTGGTGGCTCCGCCTCGGGCTCTGCCAGTGCTGCCTCGAGCTCTTCCAGCAGTAGCGCTAACAGCGCTCACGTCCCCAAGGCTGCCATTGGCCTCCTTGCCGCCGTCCTGTGCGCTGTTGGTCTCGGTGGCATGTAAAATAGCCTAAGTGGCTTTTCTTCTACTACCAATTTTAATTCTTAATCGATCCATAGTCGAGCAATAAATGGTCCAGTCTTAAAATTAAAAGAGTTGGCTTGGCATATTTTGAACTGAGTAAACCACAGGAAATAGCGGGTAATTTAGCCGAGAGAGTTGCTGAGCTGCCTATAGCCTGCCGAGGACACTGCGGCCCGTAAGCGACGAATAAACGGACAACAGGCCTCACGGATTCACAATAGAGTGTAAGTCTTGAGCTTGAGAACAAATAGTTAGGTCAATTATATTCCGAATTCCAAGGATTGAATTTGCTAGCTTAAATTTCCATTATGGTCAGCCCGGATTATTTGTCGGATTTGAGCTCGCATTTTAGCGAGGCTACCGGCTGTCGTAAGCAGCTTAAATACAGTATTTGAGCAGATCGCCTGCAGGAGGCATGTTTGCTAAACGGCGTAAACGTGCATTTTGACAAATGGAGAGATGCAAGTATGTCTTGGCGTTAGGACAAGCAATGCGATACAAGAGGAAGCTGCGTCTGAATATATTCGAGGCGGCAGTTATAATTGTTTATGACGAGATGGAGGGCTAGTAAGAGGTATATAGGACTATCTGGGCAGTGATTGGGTTTTGAGACAAATCAATTGAGCGTGGGAGCCAGGACGAGAAAGGAGGAGAGGAGACACGTAAGCAACACGAAGCGATAGAGGAAATGAGAGACAGGAGGAGACAGGAGGTGGAATTCAGAACAGTTGAGGCGAGATTGTGAGGCGGGATGTCTTGGGCGCAAGAGTGGAAAATGTAGTGGGGGTCGGAATGACGGAGCGAGAGACGGAGGATCCTGGCTACATTTGGCGGGCGGCATAGCGAGATCAACGGCGGGTAGACGGCGCGGAGATGTGGTCTTGAAACCGGCAGAAGAAATAGGCGACTAGCGAGGAAAGTGCTAGGCTGGCGCCTGGAAGCATGCAAGGTTGCAAGATGACGTAGGACCGACAGTGGTATGACGTGGGACACGACGAATGAGGCAGGAGAGTTGACTTGGGCGTGGCAAGCAATGGTGGGGAGAGGGCGGGAAATGACGGAGTCGACGACGCGTGGGTCAATGTCAATGAGTCGGCAATTATTCACTCGACGACTGGCTCGTATTTATCAGATAGAGTTGCGTCTTGATGGATGGTGGGGTAGATTCAATTTGTACCCGAGCCCAATTGGGAAATGGATCGGGTGATTGGACCGCCGCATGCGGTCAATCACACAACGTGCGTTATCTGACCTTTACTTGTTTGGGCAATGATCCGGGAGGGTATCGGGGGTAGTAGGGGAACGGCCAGATTGAGGCACAGCTAAGGTGCAGAGCGCTGCGAGTGCAGAGGCATGGAAGCGCGTGTCGTTTACACGTGTGGAAATTCAGTCAGTAGCCAACGTCACCAAGTAACAAGACCAAGTAACAAGGCCAAGTAACAAGACCAAGTAACAAGACCAAACCAATTACACCAGCTAATTATCATAACTCGTCATAGTATACATAACAACAAACAAAAATATGCACAGAAGGACAGTGGACCTAGCGCTTTAAGTTGCTAGATAAATTAAGGGACGGAGCCTGTCTAGCGGTCAGCCATGGGAGCTGGTCGCAACCGCATCATAGTGGTACGGTTCTGGGTCATGAAGGACTTCGTTAGCAGGGCATTGGGATTGTTGGGAGTGCTTACGCGAAGCTGAGAGTCGAATTCCTGGCGCTCACGGCCCGTTAGGAGCGGGGTCCAGACCTGGCGCTGGTTGAGCGAGTCGGTGTACTCGTAGGGGCATTGTTGCCGTATTTCGCCTGGGTTAGCGGGAGTCGAGGGCGACGTGGCGAGAGGGCGACGGCTTACTTCGATTGTGTTGAGCCTGCTGCTCAATCTCATGATTGATGTATTGCTTGTTTTCGCTGTACCAGTCTTGCCATGCCTCGATGGGGTGCCGGTTTGAGCTGTACGAGGGGAGTTGGAGTAGCATGAGGTTTTTGAGGACGGGATCTAAGGGGAGCAGGTGGAGTGGTTGGGTAGTTGGGGAAGTTGGGGGAAGTGGCAGTAGCTGAGGGCAACCAAAGGTTGACGGGGCAAGCTGGGAGCGAGTGGGAGCAGGTCGCGAACGAGGGCGACTTTATATGGAGCGACTTAGGAAATAGCAGAGGATGTGCCGATTTTGAGGCCTGGGGACGGGGGCCGAGAGTGTGGGGGAATCAGGAGTGAAAAGGACAGGACTTAGTCAACCGCGAAGCATAGCGCTAACCAGGAAGCAAGGCATGCAGGTAAGCAGCAAACACCACAACGGACACAGGACCACGACGCAACCTCAACAGACGGGGGACAGGACCAGGTGGTAGCGGGGTGGGTTCGCAGCTGGGATCAAGGTATTTATGTGCCGTCGAAGGCAGATAGCAGAGAGGCTGACAGAAATGCTATGCGTTGCATGAGATTTGTTTTTGGAGGGGGTGTTCAAAGCTAGACGGGGGGGACGAGGTGAAACTCGCTTAGTTCTCAATATGGAACAAATCTTTGCCAGACAAGTTTGTTTTGGCAGCAGGGTGGCCACGTTGCTTTTGCAGCCAGTTGTTTTCGTCATGTAACGATGCGGTAAGCCAGACGAGAGACGAGGAGAGAGGGGAGGGAGGAGAAATAGGACAATGGTCATTGGCAGGCACAACACCAGCAATGTTGCGTGGAGACGATACCGCCCTTTTGAGGAAAACGACGAACGGGACGCTAGGCCGGCCGGTACGATTCGAGGCTGGGCAGAACAAAAATAAACGCTGCTAATACAGCCCAGCAGGACAAAAATAAAGTCGCGGTCAATTGTACGTGCGCATATCGGCATCTGTCGCTGGCGCAGCCGGCAATCCCTGCCCGGTTGGGCTACTGTATAGTTGGCCTTTTGGACGGTTCGCGCCAAAAGCAACTGGCTGGGTCGACTGTGGAGTAGCCTTTCATCGGCGATTGACGAGAGTAAGCGTATAGAAGGAGGGTGGAGAGTTTGTCAGTGGTTAGGAAGGAAGGTAGCAGGGTGAATGGTAGAAGGTGAAAGTGCAAAGGTAGGAATGTGATGTTACGAGGTAATTAGTATTCCCAGAGGTGGTGTAGTGAGTAGGAAGCGTGTAGGGTCTAAGGGTAGCGAGGAGTGGTGAGGGTGGAGGGTTAGTCGCGTAGTTGATGGCACTAAACTAGTGATAAACTTCGTAGTATACGCTGACTGGATTCCTTGTAGATTGCTCGTGGAGATTGGTGGAGATTGGTGGAGATTGGTGGAGATTGGTGGATATTGGTGGAGATTGGCGGAAATTCCAGTGGAAATTCCAGTGGAAATTTGTGGATACGCAGTGGAGACTGTGGAGTCTGTGGAGACGGATCGTGGCATGCACCGGATCTCCATGCACGGGCTAGACAGCGACGCGCCAGATGATACAGAGCAGGGCATTTAGGTTTTGGTGACAGTGGGTGACATCTGGGGCTGTCCGGTACGATCGACGGGTGGCATCGAGAGCGTCGCGGTCGAGCATGGCAGCTATATGCATGGAAACTTTCGAGTGGCCAGGTGTGCATGAGCGGAAGAAGAGCTAGAGCCGGCGCGACGGGTCGGAACTGGCGACTGGCAGCTGGCAGCTGCAACTGGATAGTGCCGGGCTGGCGCAATGCCACGGTGTGCTGGCGACGGATGTGGGCTGGCGTGTGCAGGCGCCTACCGAGGCCAGGTAGTTTCAAACCTAATGCTGACAATGCATCTGCTAGGCGGGTTCGGTGCTAGCGGCGAAACGAATGGCCGGCACCGGCGCTGCCCAATTGGTGCTGACACGTCGGTGGGACGAGCTGGCATGCACTGTGCTCGACGAGGTTTGCACACGCGTGGGTGGGCGGTGTAGGTGGGGGAGATATACTGTGGGGGAGACAACCGCGAAAGAGCAGAGCAGTGGTGCAGTCACGCAGTGTACGGTGTATACGGTTTAGACAGGATGATGACATGTCAGACATGAGACAGTGGACGAATAATGAGACACCATTACTTCGCTAAGCGAGACTCATTGGGCTCACTAATCGGGCTCACTATTCGTCCACTGTCTCACCACGGATTTCATGATGCTGACTGACGGTGGGCTTCCAGTGCAGATCCAGTGCCCGTTCTGGCGCTGCTAAGCGTAAAGCATCTGGAGTACATGGCGTACGAGCTGTACTAGTGGATTACTGAATGCTTTTCTACAGATAACCGGCAGTCGGTCAGCAAAAGCACTTTAGACATCAGGCCACAAAATGCAGCATTCATCGATCTCGCCGACTTCCACGTACAGACGATGCGGTCACAGCGTCACAGTCACAAGAGCCACAATCAACAATATTTACGAGGATTTGACGAAGCTTCAAGATTAGCAAACCTTCAATGTCTCAGCATCAAGATTAACACAAGATTAAACATAGCATTAGGCGCGATTAACCACAAGATTCTATCAAGATTTAAGACAGCGATCCACAAGATAGGATTCAAGATTGGCTTTGCCAGTAATAGAGCTCCTGAAGTGAGCTCCTGAATTGAGCTCCTGAATTGAGCTCCTAAGCCCGCGCATGGCGTATCGCAGTATCAACATACAGCCACTACCGCACATGTACGTGTTACGGGTGTACGGGCGCGGCACCGAGTGCAGGGGTACACGCAGCGGCGGTTCCGGCTAGCGGCACACAAGCCGCCAACGCATCAACGAGCCTTACGGGCCCGCCAGTTCGCAGCTACCACGCGCGGTTCCATCGACAGCAGCGTGTTGAGGTATAGCAGGAACGCGTCGCCGAACCGAGCCAGACGCACACTCATGGGCAGCGAGTCAACGAGCCGGCCGTCTCTGGACACGTACTTTTCACCCATTGTGAGTGTCAAGACGCTAGGTTGGTGGGGCCAGCGGTGCCTTCTCGGGAAGCCAGGGTAGGGGCATAGAAACGTTGCCTAAACCACAAACCTCCCACAAGCCTCGAAATGCAAACCAAAACCACAAACCAAAACCAAAAACCAAAAACCACAAAACGTAACCACAAAATACAAACGGGCAACAGACTATTTTTTTGACGGTGTTGCTGCACCGCTCAGTCTAAGCCGATCTGGCAGGCTGATTGAGCGGTGCAGGAGCGCCCAGCGGGCGTGCCACAGCGGCGGATGTTTTGTTTTGCACGACCTGTGGGCCGATCGATGCGCGCTAGTGTTATGCCGTGACGCCGAACCTTGGGGTCAAACTGCGGTGATCTAACGGGGAACGAAGGCAATTGCTGGCCAAAAGGGTCAGATATCCGGCCCCGGTTGAAAAAGCGCTGCCAGATCCGGGACGATAACGGATGCCTGGTGTTGAGTTCAGTGGATGGGAAGCCTCCTGAGGGCATGTTGGCGCTGCTGGCAATTCAGCGCACTATCGCTGAACCCCCTACCACGTGGGAGCCCTTTTGACCGGGGATCTCTCGGATGTTTATTTGGGATCTTCAGTTAGCATCTTTCAAATTGGGATCCGGATCCGCCAGGCGCGGCCATGCACGGGTTCCACGGCCGTGCATCTCACAGATTCGCCTAAGCTGCTGGCTGCAACCTTGCGCAAAGCCGATCACCGCTGCTGCCATGCCGAGCTGGCCCAGCCGCCGCCAGGCGTGTTTCAGCAACGGTTTCTAGGCTCGACCCCGAGCCTAAATCACCGGAATGCGCTGATCCCCAGCCTATCCAAGTACATTGATTGGGAGACGTGCATCTGCCACCGCAGTGCCAGCAACCCAGCAGGCAGGAGCAGCCTGAAGCAGGAGCAAAGAGGCAGCTAAAGAGGCAGGCAGATAGCAGAATGAACGGTTGCTTTTGGCTGCTGCGGACGGCCCCTGTGCTTGGCCTGCTCGATCGCATGTGAGAAATCGCGCCTTTCGGCCCCTGCCGGCCTCGGTGCCAAAACTACCCACCAGCAGCTTGTTTTCGCTTAGCTGCACAAACCACCAGTCAGCTTCCCAAAAAGCAAACTCGCAACTTTGCCCAATACCTCATTGGGCGGTTGCTTTTGCCAACCTGGCTCGTTGGCTGGGGAAAAGCTTCAGCTCCAGGCTCGGCCACTCGCGTATCACCCTCTAAACTCATCAACCCGCATCAATCCCGCGTTAGTGGTTTAGCGGTAAAATTCGTCGTTGCCATCGACGAGCCCCCGGTTCGACTCCGGGCTGACGCATTCCTTTTTTGCTCCGTTAGAAATGGCTCCTGGCGCTGACCCCTGGCGCTGGCCCCTGGTCCTGGCATCCTTCGTGAACTGCTCGGCTGCTAGTTACCTTGTTGGCTCTAGCGCCTGTCAATCCTCCAGAGTTTGCCCTTGGGACTACGCCCTTTGTTTTTCCATTCTCCTGGTCCAAAACCTTACGCACAGATCGCCCTGCCTGACCTGCTCAGGGGTAACGCGAAATGCCACTATCAATGCCAGTGCCTGCTATCATTGCTCGATGCCAATTTCGTATAGATCATATCTTCCATATCCTTGAAGCATCGAGTGGGCCAATCTTCTACATCATATCATCTATCCATTGAAGCACCGAGTGAACCTTAGAAATCTTTTAGAATTGCAGTGCGACTGGGCTATGCCATACACTGGGACTCCCCCATACTGTGAATACATGGGACACTGCTGTGACTGAATATTACATTGTACTATGAAGATTGTTCGTACCAGTAACCACTCCCTCGTCACTGTGAAATAAATATACTGCTCAGTACAGATCAATGTCTTCCTCGTCCGACAGTCTGTCGTCGTCGCCCTCAAGTACATGCCCAACAACAGCACTGTGCTCGTCCGCCTCGTTACACAGCTCGATCAGCTGCTGCTTCGACAACTCGGCAAACTGGGCCGATCGAACAACATGGCCCCAATTGCGCAGACAGTGCATTGCTGCCTTGCGGCAAACGATCGGCTCGTCCGCCAGCATGGCTCGCTGCCATATAAGAATGGCCGTGGCATTGGTGACAAGCCCGTTCTGGGAAATTGCCTCGATGCACAGCTGCCGTAACCGCGGCAGGTCGTACACATTAGCTAGAATCAACAGCCCCGTCACCTCCTCTACATCACACCCGTCAATCTCGTCGCGGTACATAAACTCAACAAGCTTGCGTACCCACGAAATAGGCTCGGGGATAAACAGCGTGCGGTCGTGGTACTCCTGCATGTGGCTGCCCATGACATGCTTGAAATGCGGCCACCGCGCCCACAGCACCATGACGTGCACTCGGATCGGCTCAGACACGGTGAACTTCTGCTGGATATCCTCAAGGCTGCTCTCCAGCACATTGGGCCGCTCAGTGCCCTCGACCGCCGTTATAGCAAAGTCGCTCATATTTTCGGCGTGCTGTAACAGCTGAAACATGTCGTAGCCAATACTGCCCTCGGCAGGCGGGCTCAGTGCGTCTCCTTTGGCCTGTTGGGCCTGGTTAGAATATCCAAGAATGCGCAAGTCAATTGTCAGCACATGGCTGAGTCTCTCCCCATCACGGTCTTCGGGCTGTCCGAAAAACACTAGCTTGTCATTGGCAGCGATCATGTGGTACCACACCGACTCGGCAAAGTAGTCATCACAGTCCTCCATCACCCGTGACCATGTAAAGCTTTTGAGATCGAGCGCCGCTATGTTGCTTTGGATTCGCCCGAATGCCGCCGACGACCCTGGCACAACTGCATCGAGCATCGTTCCAGTTCCACAGCATCCGTAAAAGTGCGTGCCAAAACTCGATGGTTTCGGCAGCGTTGAGCCGATCAGCGCCGAGCCCACTGAGTCGGCATTTATATCGTACCACGATACTTCTGTGACTCTCTCCTGGTTCTCGCCGAGTCCGCCAAAAGCCCAGATCTTGTTGTGGAACACGGCTATAGTGTGGTCGTAGCGCGCAACGAACCACTTAGGCTCGCTCCATGTCTTTTGGCTAAAGTCGTACCAGTACAATGTCGAGTCTACACCCTCAGATGTCATACCTCCAGATACAATCATCTGTGTGCCGTCCTCGGTCAAGCATGCGGCATGTCGCGACCGCTCCTGCGGCACTTTCAGCTCAGGCTCGCCCGTTAGAACTCCCCACTTGTCCTGCTCGAGATCAAAAGTGATGATGTCGTTGGTGTTCTCGTTGTCTTCGGTCTGGCCTCCAAACAGGATGAGCCGATTTCCGTCCACTACCGTTGTGTGTCCAGACCGCACACCTAGGAACTCGTCCGTCGGTCTCGGCGTCCGCCGAGTCCAGGTGTTGGTGTTCATGTCGAGAATACTCAGATTAGCATCCACTGCTGTTAGCTAGGACCAGTAAGTCCATCCGTCTACTCACTTTCGTCGGTGAACTTGTCAAAACCTCCGAACACAAATGCCTTGGATCCGGCAATGGCAATGGACTGGTTGAGCAAGCTCGGAGGGACCTGGCCAGCCGTTTCGGCCACTGAGTAGACCGTCGTCTTCTCCCGCGAGCCCGCCGGAACTCGTGGCAGCATCGTTACAGACATGCCGTTAACGATTCGAATAGGCAGTCGGCACTGGGGTAACAGGGCAAGTGCAGGTTAGATGTATGACAGAGTGGGTCGCCTGCAGGGGAAGTCGAGTAACAGGCCACACCGCAGGTTGTATCGGTGAATACCTGACTAAACTTGTAGAGGTTACCACAAAAGAGCCGTGGAACAGAACTACTGCTGTTTCGGCTCGACCTCGGTAGAGACTGCTCGTCGGTAAATGGCCCTCAGTCATGCAGATTTGATCAGGGCCAGGGCTGGGTCGAGGGCTGATCGGCGCCCTTTCGGTCCGATTGGGGTTAGTTATAGGTCCCTGCATGAGATTGATAACGGGTGCACGGGAGGGATAGAGGGGGAAGAGAAGGAGTGGAAGTCAAAAGAGAATGGGGGAGTATAGATGAACAGCTGGAGTTCTTAGTAGTTAGTGTGCTTCAATATAATGCCCTGGCGACACATGGCAGAGCACAGCGAGTGCTTACGAGCAGTTGTTACATTAGACTAGGGGGCTTGTTAGCAGCGACAGTAGTTCCAAGCGCAAATACACAATATACAAGAGAAGGTATGTCCATTTGTATATCCAGTTGTATGATGTAGCAGTATACATCTGTAATCTGACGCGCCATTTTCAGTATAACGAAGCCAACGTGGACAGTCCTATGTCCTTGCTGTGTAGTCATACGTCACTGTACATAGCTCTAGAGGGACTTACAATACTCGCTTTAAATGACACTGCCACTTCGTACCAGTATGCTACCAGTATGCTACCTCATAGCTCATCGTTTGCCTCATAAACTACTATGCTACTTTGCTATATTTAATTAACTTATACCGTTACCCCCTGACCTGTCCGTATTCCATCCCTCAGCATGCCCCATGTGGGATCGCGTACGGCGGGGTGCATGTCCTGCAGCACGCCATCTATCAGTTATCGCTGCTGCATCCCACGATCTTTGCGTGCTTGTGGACACTTCGACCTGTTTTTGGTGTCTGTTCGCGGCGTCTGTTCACCTCGTCCACTCCTACTCTCCACTCTTCGCCTCATTCTGGTCCTGTGCATCTCGTGAACCTGCCCTGTTCAAGCCCTTTCCATGGATCTTGGGTCTGTGCACCTGGCTGCGCCTCCGTTGACGGGGTCGCTGGCCGGACTCCCGCTCGAGCTGTGGCTCGAGATCCTGCGCTTTCTTGATATCCCCGATCTGCTCGTGTGCTCGCGCGTGTGTCGTGGTCTCCGTGCGCTGGCGCTCGATCGCCAGCTTCACAAACAGCGACTGGCAGCGGCAGCTCAATACCTCAGCACGGCCGTATCTCAGCGGCCCTCGCCAAAGGAGCTGCTCGATCGAAACATCATCCGGTCACGGCAGCACCTGGCGCCCATTCCATGGCAGGGCCATGCGCTGGCATCGCGACTTGCACGCGTTTTTGTCAAGGACGCGCTGAAAAGAGGCCTCAGCCGCCGCCCGACACGCCAGGAACTGCTCGCTCGTGGCGTCATCAGGCCTGGCGGCGTGTTTGCGAGCCAAGCGAGAGCTATTGAACGCCAGAGAGTCGTTGACAAACTCAAGGGCTTCTTCCACGGTGTGCATCGCCCGTCGCTCGAAACAGCCATCCAGCGGGGTGCCGTGCCAGCTGAGCAGGAACGCCCGCCAGTGCGAACGCTGGCTCGCATGTTCTCGGCATGGCGTAGTGACCAGTCCATGTCCAAGTCGGCTCTACGCGCACGCCGCGACCCGCCTACAAGAGCCCATGTTCACCGGCTGACGGTGTGGTTTGAGCAGCTCGCCAAACATGAGGCCTCGCCAGCACCCCCGCATTCCTGTCCCCGGCACTCGGGCGCAGCCTACGGCGTAGCGGCTCTTCGCCAGCGGTTCGTCTCCGTGTCATAATATAAATAATCTACTCAATCTATCGAGTGGCCCAAGAGAGCCATGGCTACTGAGGCTAGCTCACGAAGTATCGACGACCGATCCAACCGGCTCTGGCTCGTCCGTGCCATGAACGTAGTCCTTGTTCAGCAGCGAGATGCTCTTGGTCATGTTGTTGACCTTGTAGATGCCGACAAGCTGCTTGGCAAGCTCAAACATGTTGTTGCGCAGCGAGATAACAATGAACTGGCCGTTCTTGGTGCGCTCCTTGATGTAAGTGGCCACAATCGACACGTTGCGGAAGTCCAGCGCGGCGTCAATCTCGTCCATGACGTACAGCGGCGTCGGCTTGTAGTGATGCAGCGCAAACACAAGGGCCAGCGAACTCAGCGTCTTCTCACCTCCCGACAGGTTCGAGATGTTGCGCCACGACTTCTTCGGCGGCATCACGCTGAACAAAATACCCTCGGAGAACGGGTCCAGCGAATCTACGAGCTCGAGCTCGGCATTACCGCCCATGGTGATCATCTGGTACATCTCCTTTAGCTTGAGTGAAATGGTGTTGAACCCGGCCATGAACTCTTCCAGTCGTCGGTTGCGCAGGTCATCACACAGCTTCTTGACGGCATCGCGCGATGCAACAGACTCGTTCAACACGTCGCGTCTCTCGTCGTAATCACTCTTACGCTTGCGGTACTCCTCGAGAACCTTCATGTCGACGCGAGCATCACGAATGCTGCCCTCAAGGGCCTCAATCTCGCTCTTCAGCTCGCTCTTGTCCATGCCTTCGAGCTCATCCGCGCTGTACTCAAACAATCCTCCGTCTTGCTGAAGATCCTCAAAGTCGTGAAGCTTGAGCTCCCGCAGGTGCCCCTTATGCGAGTCAACTGCGCGCTGCTCGTCCTTGACCACCTTGCGGTGCTGCTCAACGGTGTTCTTAATTTCGATCTCCGTCGATCTCAGCGAGTCGATTTCTTGTTGCTTAGCGTCGAGCTGCGCCTTGCACGCAGCCACGGCCTCCTCATTCTCCTCAACCTCATCCGAAAATGCAGATACCTGCTGCTCAAGTCCCGCAACTTCACGCGCACGCTTGTCGAGCTCCTCCTTGGAGCTCTCGTACTCGCCCAGCGACTCCTTGATCTCACGCTCCGCAGTCTCAATGGCTCGTGTATGCTTGCGCACTTCACTAGTTGCCTTGGCCTTCTCCTTGACGCCATTTGCCAGTCTCTCAGTCGTCAGATGGATCTGATCCTTGATACCGTCGACCTTTGAGCTCTGCATACGCAGACGAACACCACCAGCGCTCATGATTTGCTCCTGCAGGTCCTCAATCTGCTGCTCGAGGCCAGCGCACTCGGCCCGTAGCTGCTCAAGTTCGCTAGTCAGCTTTGCCACACGAGACTCTGCTGCACGCAGAGCCTTTGTGTCAGCTCCTATCTGCTGATAGGCAGCTTTAGCTTCAACGAGCTGCGCCTTGGCTTCCGCTAATGATTTCGTGACCGTGGCGATGTCCACCTGAGCCTTGGAGATGTCGAGCTCCAATACCGGCTTCTGCTCCTGCAGACTCTTGAGTGTTGTCTCCATCTGCATAAGCATGTCCTCCGCGCGTCGGAACGACTCCTCCTGTTCAGCCTGCTTGGCATCCATTTCGCGAACCTGCTCCTCAGTAAAACTAGATCCAGAGCCGCTAGATGTGCCGAGGCGGCCCTTCATCTTTTCGCCTCCTCCTGATAGCGCACCGGATAAATCGATAATCGAGCCATCCAGCGTCACGACGCGATAGCGGCGCTTACCGTATGCAATTCGTCGAGCTTGCTCAATGTCCTTGGCAACAAGCGTGTCCTGCACCACACTGTAAAAGGCAGGGGCGTAGCGAGGGTCAGACGGCTTGATAAGATCAAAGAGACGTGGAACATTCTCGGGAGTCTGAATGGGCTTGAGGTTGCGCTGGGGTAGTTGGTCAAGAAGAATAAACCGGGCACGGCCAAGGTTGTTGTTACGGAGGTAGTCAACACACTGCTTACCAGTCTCAGTCGTGTTGACGACAATGTCGTCGAGGCGGTCAAACATCGTTGACATTGCCTCGTCGTACTTGGCGTCTGCTGCACCAAGGTCGCCAAGGCGACCGCAGAAGCCTTCGACACGTCCAGACTGGCTTAGTCTACTAAGGCCCCGCAGCACTTTGGACTGCGATTCTGCACTTGTCAGAGACTCCTTGGCAGTAGAGACCTGTTGACGACCAGCCAAAAGTTGCTGTTTCATCTTGGCCAGCTTGAGAGAAGCGTGTTCACATTCACCAGCTCCAAGGGAAATCTGGGACTCGACGTGTTCAAGCTCTCCCTTTAGCCTCTCAAGTTCGCGCTCCTTGGCACGCCCCTGTTTCATGGTCGTCTCGACGCTTTGCTCAGCATTGCGGACCGCTTCTTCCGCTGACTGTTGCTTCTCGGTGAGGAGTTGTACTTCGCTCTCCGCAACAGCAAGTTCTGACTGCTTAGCAGTGATCTTTGAGCGCCAAGGCTCTAGCTCACGTTGCAGCTGTTCGATGCGATCCGTGAAGACGGCCGTTTTATCTTTGAGCTCGTTCTGGATCTGCTCAAGAACACCAACCTCAGACTGGAGGGTGGCCTTGAGCTGCTCATGCTCAGCATTGAGGGTGGCAGCTTCCTCTTCATAGTTTGCCAATGAGCTCTGAGCCTCGTTCAGAGCGTGTGTGGAGGAGTCGATAGTCTTCTCCAGCTTCTTGCGCTTGGTGTCAAGGTGTTTTTGGCGCTCTTCCAGACGCACCTTTTCAATCTCGTGCTTGGAAAGCGTCTTGGAGCACTCCTGGAGTTTTTTCTTGAGTTGGTCGAGCTGCTTATGACGTGTGGCGTACTGCTCCTTGAGCTCGGCGGCGGCGTCGACATTGTGCTTGTTTTCGGCAAGCTCGTGTTGCAGGCGCTCTTCCTGTTCCTGTAGTACCTTATTGCTGAGCTCGATCTTCTTGTTGGACAAGTGTGCGTAGTGCTGAAGCAGAGCTGACCGCTTGAGAGTGATGGCGTTCTCAGTACGGAGGTAGTCGAGAATATCCTTGCGCTTGTCCTCCAGATCATCAAGCTCCTTCTCGACCAGCTTGAGTCGGTTCGACTTCTCCACACAGTCTTCGTTCAAGACCTCAATCTTGCCAAGAGACTCTTCAATGACGGGCTTGTACTGAGACGTGCCGATGATGTCTTCGAGGTACTCGAGGAGACCATCATCGCTGTCGCCTTCGGCCTTAGCCTTCATCTGCGCAATGCTCTCAACCTCACCCTGAAGAATGAGGAAACGTTTATGGTCCAAGTCGATGCCACGGTCCTTTAGCAGTTTCGAGACTTCTGAAAACGGCATTTCGCGACCGTTGATGTAGTATTTGGACGAGTTGTTTCGGTATGATTTGCGTGAGACTACGAGTTCAGAGCCCTCAACGGATGCCGATTCGCCTGTGGCATTGTCAACAACATCACAAAAGTGTACCTCAACGCTGCACCAGTCGAGATCAGGATAGGCGGCCGAGTTGTGGATCAAAGCTGATACCTTGGACTGTCGCATTTTGGACGCGCGGAAACCAAACACAAACAGCAACGAGTCAATGACATTGGACTTTCCCGAACCGTTCGGACCGACGACGGCCGAGAAGGACGAGTGGAATGGCCCGATCTGCTGGCGGCCGGCGTAGGACTTGAAGTTGGTGAGCACAAGGTGGTGGATGGTAAGGCGCGATTTGGGGCCCGATTCCGGCTCCGACTGCTGCGCATTTGCCGAGAAGATGCCGCTCGCGTGCGGAGCAGCAGGTTCCACAACTTCGTCGTCATTGAGGGACACGCGATTCGTCCGTTTAATGACGCTGGCAATGGAATCGTCTGGGTTGTCGGCGAGATTGACGCTGCGCTCGCCGAGCGGCATGGCAGGCTGGCCGCGAGCCGGTTGTTTGCCCAGCACCACGTTCTCCTTCGTAAGCACGGGCGAGCCTGGACTCTCGTCCACGATTCTGCTCGACATTGTAAGCTGTAGAGAAGGTAACCGTGAAGCGCGTATAATGTTGATCTTACGTGCTGGGTCGTTGCTGCGGTAACTGCACCGCCGCGTGAAAATCAGCCGCGCCGGCTGTACAGCCCTGCCTTGACAAGTGGCCCTCACGAAGCGAAGTTGCAACTGATACTAGCGGGATATTGTAGACGTAATCACCGGTGAATCTCTATGGTGTCGTTGACAGAATCCATTCCAGAGTAAGTGTAGACGTGAGAATCCCTAGGAATTGAGGATTGTGCGCTGTAGCGACGGAGATAAGCGTGGAGATACGGAAACTATGGAATAGTGCTCAAGCCAACTCTCGTCGTCAATCTACGACATTTCCGGGCACTGCTAACTCAGGTCGCTGGAAACAGAGCTCGGCGAGTCCATTGCCGCGCGCAAAGATGCGCTGCCGTCGTTCAAGGAACTGGGGCCGCCGGACCTCGTACACCTCACCAAAGCCGCCAAAGCAGGAACCAGCGGCAAAGACAGCGGCACGTACCACCTCGTGACGGGAGTTGAGTGCTCGAGCTCGGCAGCGCTCGCGGCGTACCTCAACACGCTCACTTTTACGCTCGGCGAGTCCCAGGTGTGGTTTGGCCGACACCCCGGATGGAAGGTGCACTCGGGTATCTACTGCTGCTACAATGCATTCTCGCGCATCGACATGCGCGTCATGGTCCAGATTCCGGGCTCGGTGGAGGCCTATGTCGTGGACCAGTTTGGTGACAAGCGCAGTCCGGCCGACAGCGAGCGACTGTGGCTCGAGACGTTTGTGAGCGCCATGCTGCGGTCTCTCGTCTACTCTGACCTGTCCGAGGCAGCTGCAACGGCCGGAAACATTACATGTTGTCGCCGGCTCAACCCTCTTGGTTCGCGCGAGGCCGCTCTGCGGTTCCTCGACGCCTGCAAAGTGCTCTTCACCCAGGGCCCGAGTCTCGGCGCCGACAGCACCGTGCAGATCCCCAGCATCACGTCCAACTACCTTGTCGACGGGTTCTTCAAGTTTGTGCAGCTGACAGGTATGTACGCCGAGGCTGAAAAGGTCCTTGAGGCCGTCGTTGCTCAGGAACCCGACGCAGTTGCGCTACAATCGCGACTGCTGCTGCTGCAACACCGCGAGGTCGACGCTGTGCGCGCCATGTCCACAGCAGTTTTGAAGCGCCCTCGTGATGCCCCTCTCCTCGAGCTACAGGTCGCCGTGTGCCTCGACAAAAAGCGGGCCGACCTAGCGTTGGACCCAGCCACGCGCGCAGTCAACGCTGCGCCCTCTGAGTTCTCAACGTGGGCTCGCCTTGTCAAGGTGTACATCAAAAAGGGCGATTACGAGCAAGCGCTCCTGACGCTCAACTCGTGCCCAATGTTCACCTACCATGACATTGATGCGCACCGCATGCCGACACCGGCCAAGGTGCACTACCCACTGCCGACATCTGGTGTTCTCCAGGACGTGTGGTCGGTGGATATGAACTCCAACAACAAGGTCGATGACGCTGCACTGCTGCGACTGCACGCACCCACTCTAAAGGGCACGTTTGCCGAGGCATACGACCTGCTCACGCAGATCCTCGCGCGCATAGGCTGGGATGCGCTGCTCAAGCACCGCACCAATGTGTTTGTCATGGAGGTCGAATACCTGAAACGAAGCAAAAAGGCTGCACCGACCGAGAACGGGGATGTGAATGGTGACAGCGGTGCAGAAGATGCGGCCAGCAAGGTCGCCCTCAATGGAGACTACCAGGGTGATGCAGAGCAGAGCGATAAAGGAGCCTCTACCGAGACTCCTACCGAGACTCCCACCGAAACTCCCACCGAAACTCCCACCGAAACTCCGTCTGATGAATCGGACAAGGCCCACTCTCTGGCTGCTGCGCTGCCTCCTCAGCGAGCTGCTACACCTGCCGACACGGCTGCCAGCGAGATCCGCAACAAGCGGCTCTGCGAGCGCTGGCTCGATAACCTGTTCATGGTGCTGTACGATGACCTCAAGGTGTACACCATCTGGCGCACCGAGGTCGTGCACTATGCGTCGCAACAGCTGGCGTACGTCAAGACACCGCTCGAGTGGGAAATCTACGGAATGGTGGCACATAGGCTCAAGCACCGTGCTGAGGCCATTGAGGCGTTCACCCGCTCGATTGAGCTCAAGTTCTCACATCGTGTTGTGGCCAAGCTCGTGGCGCTCTACGTTCCAGAGGACGAGGCTGTCCCGGTCAATGTGAATAGCGGCCTCGAGTGCATTGTGCGCCTGTTGGCTTGGAATCACCGCTGGTACCAGGAGTTCTCTCCCACGGCGATGCTGGCGCTCAAGAAGATTGTCTCTGTTGAGGGTCTCGTCAAGGTGCGCAGCACTATCGATGCCGAGTACTCCACAGAGGGCGTCGTCGACCTGTTGCACGCGGCCCTTAACATTCTGTCTGAGTTTGGTGTTCCTGGCACTGACTACTGAGGCCACTAGGTGCTATAGAAATACGAGAAATACACGTCGTGGAAAAGTGTCTAGGATGCTATAGAAACACAGGTCATGGATAAAGTAGTTCTAGGCTACTATCAGTATGGTGTAACCGGCAATTGTCTACCTATATAGTTCAATCACTCGTTCAGTAGATAGTAGCTGTCTCATCACTCAGGCCAAAGCAACGGCCTCGATCTCAATGTCGACATTGAGAGGCAGCGATCGCACAGCAACGCACGAGCGAGCAGGACGGTGGTCGGCAAACCAGCGCTCGTAGACCTCGTTGACTTCACCGAACTTCGACATGTCGGTGATGAAGATGTTGATCTTGACAAGCTTCTTCCACTCGGACCCAGCACCCTCGACGACGTTCTTGAGGTTCTCGAGCACCTGCTTAGTCTGCACCTTGATGTTCTCGGCGCCTTCGACGAGCTTGCCCTCGGCAGTCAATGGCACCTGGCCAGAGATGTACACAAAGCCACCAGCCTTGACAGCCTGGCTGTAGGCGGCGACGGGCTTGGGAGCCTTTTCAGTGAATACCTGGGTTAGTCAGAACAATGGTCGAAGGTACTGTGAGATGCCCGAGGAATCGGCACTTGACATTGCCTTCACACAGCACTCACGTAGGTTAGCGACATTGGAGTAGGACGGGTGGAGAATGGACGATAACTAGCAATGATCCGGGGTCTAAGAGCAGTAGCGAAGAGTCGGGAACGGAGCATTGATAAGTGGAATTTGGTCGAGACCGTGTATAAGTCACGTGTTAAGCACGGGTCCCGATGAGCTCAGGGGAAGCACCGTCTACAGCCGACAATTGCTCCAAACACAAATAACAAGAAATAAAGACTAAACCTGCCAAACGTATTCTACCTAAATGCCCACAATGAGCGTTCCAACGAAACCAGAAAGCAGCAGACCGAACCACAGCTCGATTGATGCTGCTCCGGCAGTCTGTGGAATTGCAGCCCCGGATTCGTGAGCCGGCTGGGTAGCAAGAGCAGCAGGAGCCGGGGGAGCCACTGGCGCAGCTGGAGCCGCGGCTGGAGCGGGTGACCCCGGAGTGGCTGGCACCAGTGGAGCTCCAGGGGCCAGTGGAGCAGCAGGAGCCAACGGGGCACCTGGAACACCACCAATACCCGGTGTGCCTGGAGAACCTGGAGAACCTGGAGCACCTGCTCCGGCGGGAGCTCCAGCAGGACCTGGAACAGGCGCACCCGGAGGAGCAGGCACAGGAGCAGCAGGAGAACCGGCCCCTCCTGCGACTCCTGGAGCTCCAGGAGCACTTGAGTTGACTCCAATGGGAACTCCGGGGATAATTCCAGGAGCAATTGGTGTAAAAGCAGCAGTGCTCGTCGTCACAAGAGGTGATATAGCTGTTGGCGTTATATTCGACGTCGCCGTTGCATTCGCGGCAGAAGCCGTGGCATTGGTCGAGTTGTCGAACAGAGACGAAATGATTGACTCAAGCGGTGCGTAGTACGAGCTCGGGTACTGTGAAGTTGGGTAGTACGACGTGACAATTGGCGTGAAGTACGAGGTAGCAACTGAGACTGCTGACGATTCGACGGAAGAGCTGAGCGCAGCAGAACTGGAAGCAGGCGAGGTAGGCAGCAAGGGAGGCAGAAGTGGTACCGGCGTTGTAATAGAAGACGTTGACAATACCGTCGAGACCACGGCGCTTGTAGTAGCGCTGGACGTGGCCAGAGAGATTGAAGTCGAAGTAGAAGTCGGCACAGAAGAAGTTGAAGAAGGTGGAGGAGGTGGAGGAAGAGGGGGAGGAGGGGGAGGGGGAGGTGTTGTAGAAGGAGGAGGTGCTGGTGCTTGAGTTGTTGCTGGAACTGCAGGCACAGCTGGAAGAGTCGAAGGTAGTTCTGCAGTGGGAATGACCGTCTGAGTGGCATACTGAATCACAACCTCAATGAGCTGGATAGTAAACGCACCAGAGGTCGAGGCGGGCGACAAAAAGTACCCGCCGTTGGGGTCGGCAACTGCAGCGTACTGGGAGCTGCCTTCATAGGAAACGACATAGTCAGAGCCAATCTCAAACACGACGCCATTGTCGGCGATCAGGTCAAATAGGTTATTCCCGTCGACCGACACGACGTCGCCATTGGCGGCAACAAAGCGGTTGTCATTGACGTTACTCACAAACAGCTGGCCTTGTGTGCCGAGATGAAGGTGATTGTTGAGCAATTGGACATATGTGCCGTCAACGGGCGTTCCTGGAGCGCTCACCTGCAGCGCTACGTCTGCGAGAGCCGAGGCCAACAGAGCCAAAAATACAACTATGAACTTCATAGTATTGCGGCGAGATGTAGCAGGAGATAGTGACATCAACACGCATTTTATACACGGGCCATGAGCAAGTGATCCGATCAATGACGCCGATGCTGAAGTTTATCTGCGTTGCAGTCACTGGCCCTGCCTGCCTCATTGTACTTATTGACGGCAACTGGAGGAGAGGTACCAGTGTATTTGGCATCTCAAAATATCCATTGGTACAATTGGCAAGTAGACGAGATTAAGTTGAGATGCTCTCACGGAAAGTATCGTAGGAAATCAACGCACCAAACATTAGACGCACACAGTATAGTCAGAGCATAACGGTGAGAATATTACTTTGAGTATAACAGTCAGAGTAACAAGTGCTGTAACTCCGATATAACAGCCAGTTATTGCCATCAGAGTATAGCCCAGTTATTCGGTATATCATCTGTAATATCAATCGGAGTTACAGCCGGAGTTCCAATAGTCTGAGAATATCACTCCAGTTGTATCAATCCAGCTCTATCAATCCGTTGTAACCGTCTGAGTTGCAACCGAGGTTACACCAGGTATAGCCAGTTGAATCACAGTACATTGTCCGATTAACCTCATCTGCTCACACTGATCTGCTCACAGTCTTCTGATGGCACTACACCGGCTTCGTGGCTTCGCTCTCCGCTCCTCCCTACTGCATGCGCATGGACATGCAGGTGCCGCATACGAGTGTGGGGATGTGGGACCGTGCTGTATTCCGGTCCGTGCCTCTGTGCTCTCCAGGGCCTCTCACCACCTGAAACGCCGCTGGATATACCTCCATGCCAACCGTGGATCTACCGAAACAGGCAATTGCAATTACCCCTGGAAGTTCGAGCAGATAAGCGGGGCAGACGTAATTAGCTCACGGCGTCACCTGACTGCCCGATTGCGCCTTTGCCAGCCAGCCTTGTCGGATACGACGTGCCGGATTGGGGCGTGGGTAGGCAGTGTACCGGCAGCCCAACAGAAGGGCCGTACAGCGTTTAAACATCTAGATTTCCAGGTATATGATGGACCAAGTACCGTCTTGTACTCTGTTATCGTCGACCTCTTTATCAGCACCCCCTTCTACCCCTCAGACTCAACCCCTTCGCTCGTATCCGTACCCTGCCCCTCCCGCCCGGCCGATGCGATAACAGCCTCAACAATTAGCCCTTGCCCTGCCATCCCAAACGGCAGTGGCCACCCGCCATAACCGCCCCAGCCGGCCGAGGGCTGTCGGAGCTCAGTTATGGCTCTAGGTAGCAGTGGCTCTGTTACCAGGACCCCCCCCCGTACAACACCACCCGTTAATTTTCGTCTCGTCTCTTATCTACGCTGCCTCGGCCGAAGGCGGGTGTGACTGATTCAGATCGCCCGTTATCGACCCCTGCCCTGACCAGATAGCGCATCCCCGTTTGCTATCGGTTTATAAAGACGGCGCCGTGGCCCCATGAGTTTGCATTGTGATATTTATCTGGAAGCCGACGTCTGTTGTGCCCCAACCAACTATCACACGTATATATACTCGGTATATATACACTAGTCCGCTAAACACTCGCCACTCCTATTTTTGCATCGAAAGGTGAGTCTGGTGTTGCCTGGTGCCTCCTAGCCGCTATCGCCGAATTGCCTCCTAACGCAGATGAAGACTCAGTTCGTTGCTGCTGTGGCGGCTCTGCCGTTCCTCGCGAGCGTCGCCTCGGCCCTCGTCATTCCCCACAATGCCGAGCTCATGGACGCTCTGCGCGCGGTCCCTGATGCTTCAGACGCGGTCCCTCATGTTCACGGCGTCGTGGCTGTGCCCATGGCAGAAGCTGCCCCCATTGTCTCTTCGCAGACTGCCGCTATGAACCTCGTCGACGACTTCTCGTACATCGTTGTGTTCAAGGACGACGCTGACGAGAACCTTATTGCCAATCACCACGTGATCGTGGACAAGTTGCACTCGATGCAAGTGTCGAGACTGGCCAAGAAGGAGCAGCAGCACCCTCTGTTTGCCGCTGGCGAGAGTGGAGAGGTCGAGCACGGTCTCAAGCATGCATTCGCCATTGGCGACGCCCTGAAGGGCTACTCTGGTCGCTTCCTCCCCCAAACCATCGAGCACATCCGCCGCCACCCCGCTGTGGCGTTTGTTGAGCGCGACTCGCGCGTGTTCACTAGCGAGTTTGAGACCGAGAAGAACGCTCCTTGGGGTCTTGCCCGTGTCTCGCACCGTGACCCCCTGAAGCTTAGTACTTACAACAAGTACCTGTACGACGACGAGGGTGGTGAGGGTGTGACTGCCTTTGTCGTTGACACTGGTACCAACGTCAACCACGTTGACTTCGAGGGCCGCGCTAAGTGGGGTAAGACCATTCCCCTCAACGACCAGGACATTGACGGCAACGGACACGGAACCCACTGCTCTGGTACCATTGCAGGCAAGAAGTACGGTATTGCCAAGAAGGCCACTGTTGTGGCCGTCAAGGTACTGGGCACCAACGGCTCCGGCTCCATGTCGGACGTCATCAAGGGTGTTGAGTTTGTTGCCGAGAGCCACATCAAGAACAAGGGCGAGAAGGGCTACAAGGGCACCACTGCCAACATGTCGCTCGGAGGTGGTAAGTCGCCGTCGCTCGACATTGCCGTCAACGCCGCTGTGCGTGCTGGTGTTCACTTTGCCGTTGCCGCTGGTAATGACAATGCTGACGCCTGCAACTACTCGCCTGCTGCTGCTGAGAACGCCGTCACCGTTGGTGCCACTGCTCAGTCAGACGACCGTGCCTACTTCTCCAACTACGGCAAGTGTGTCGACATTTTTGGACCCGGTGTCAACATTGAGTCGACCTACAACGGTGGCGACCACTCTGTGGCTGTTCTGTCGGGTACCTCGATGGCTTCGCCCCACATTTGTGGTCTGCTGACTTACTTCCTGTCGCTGCAGCCCTCGTCCGACTCTGAGTTCGCTGTTGCCGGTGCCGTGACGCCTGCCCAGCTCAAGAAGAACCTCATTGACTACGGTACCCCTGGCATTCTCAAGGACATTGACGCTGAGTCGCCCAATGTGCTTGCGTTCAACGGTGGTGGCGAGGACATCAGCGCGTTCTGGGCCGGTTCTGAGAGCGCCAAGGTCGAGGAGGCCGAGGAGGAGGGCACCTTCTCGATCCTGCCCATTGATGCGCAGATTGCCGACGAGCTCAGCAACATTGCTGAGGAGGTTGAGTCTGCCTTTGACAGCCTGCGTGCAGGTCTTGGTCTCGACTTCTAAACGTTGCGTCTGCTGCGTTGAATGCCTGCATTTTTGAATGCCTATTATGAGTTAGTTGATATTACATTGAATCTATATATGAAATCTAAGAGTTAGTTGTACGCCGGTGTACGCCTATAGTTGTAAGCAGGTGTCGCAATCCTAAGCAAATGTCGCAAGTAGACGGTTGCATTTCGTCCGGTGTTCGTATACCTCCGTCCATCTCCGTCTATGTCCAGTCTTAGTGAATCGGCAGATACCATGATAATTTTAAGGTCAATTGTTCTACACTATCTATAGTGCCGGGTTTAGTCTTGTAGCAAGCGGTTCTACGCGATTACTGCGATTACTGCGATTGCTCGCTTACCGCTTGCTCTTACTCGGCTTTCTGCTTCTTGGCAGGAGGCTCCTCGGCACCCGCGTCTTCCTCGGCGTCTTCCTCGTCTTCCTCGGGCTCACCTTCAGGCTCATCTTCAAGCTCATCTTCGTCCTCGCCCTCGGCTTCGCCCTCGGGTTCATCCTCGAGTTCGTCCTCCTCCTCAGGCGCGTCCTTGGCAGCCGCGGGAGCCTCAGTCGCGTCACCAGCCCCCTCGCCATTCTCGCCACCGGCACCCTCCTCTACCTCCTCGCCCTCCTCCTCTTCGTCATCCTCATCCTCATCCTCCTCATCATCATCATCGCCCTCGAATTCTCCCTCCTCATCATCGAATTCTTCCTCCTCCTCGCCGTCCGAGGGCAAAGCCTGCACGTTAGATGTGGCCGTGGCAACCAGCAACTCCCAACGTCGCGCGCACTTCATGACTTACCAGCAGCTCCTCGTCGTCTTTGTGGTCAGTGCGCGTGCGGGGACCCATTGTTGTCTTAGTGAGTGTGGGAGTTGTTTAGGAACAAGTCTGCTATTTACGAGCGCAACCGGCGGTATTTAAACCCGAGGGCAACCCCCTCGTCCGGCAGTTAGAGCTTTGCCCTAATCGGGGCCACGCGCGGCGCTAGCGTGCACCCTGCATTGCAGCATGCATCGATGCGCCTGCCACCTTTTTTTGAGATGCCTGCCTCCCAATTTACCTTAATCTACAAATCCACAAAACCCGGCTCGCTTCCTTGTACTTTTTCCTCGGTCGTTATCACTGTGTACTTACACTGTCTTTACTGGTTTGCCGTTTGTTGTGTCCTTCGGTCTTATCGCCCCAGTTCGCCGCTGCCTGTCTAGCTGATACTGCTGCTCTTCCTTGCTATGGCGACGGCAGAGCCTACAATGGGCCCCGGCGCCGGGGACCCACTCTACCAGGTGTTTGTCGACCCCAAGCCGAAAACAAAGATTAACCGAGCGCTACACACCTTCAACAAGCGCGCCCGCAACATCGGCATGTCCATCTCGCGAACAACGGGCATCATAGACGACGATGCCAGCGACTGCGAAACGCTCAATGGCCGTGAAGACGGCATGTCGCATTACTACGGAGAAGACGGACACGTCAAGGACGACTCGGAGTTCCTCATCATTCACGACTCGCTCGTGTCGCAGGACTCGTCACGCCAGTCGACTCCTCGCCTCGAGGTGCAAGAGCCATCGCAAGATGCTCACTGGGCGCAGCACGCCCCGCCCGCACAACCAGTCAACTGGCAACCGCCACGGCAGCCACGAAGACGGCCACGCGAACCTCGAGCGCGTCCTCAGATGTTCCACGGCAACTCGGGCCATCGCTCCGACGAGTTTGGCTACCGCTCGGCCCAGGACCTCCACACCCAGCGCCGCCGACCAGACCCACATGGATACTCGCACAACAGCTACGGTCCCGGATACACGTACGATTCAGCTCCAGGCGGTCCTTCGTACTCACAGCGCCCACGCGGCAGCCGCGAAGCTCCACCGACATACTTCAGCTACTACGACGACGTCCAGCGTGAAACCAGACGCCGCCAGGCCGAGCAAGAAGAACTAGAACGCTCGGGCAAGTTCTGGCAGCAGTACATCAACATCAACGAAGACCAGGCCAACGACTATGACGACCTGGACTCGGTTGTAGACGGTACCACCACCGAGTCGCACACTCCAACACAGTCGTCTGTGTCAGGCGCTCCAAGCACGCCTCGAACGGTCTCGAGCTCACGCTCCGTCACGCTGCCAGCCCAGCCCGCTCCTCGCATTTCGGCGTCGACATCGCCTCCAATCTCAAAATTCTCGGCCAAGTTCCTGTTTGGCAAAATGAAGAAGAATCCGTCGCGCCAGTCTTCGGCCCAGGCAATGCAGGAAAACATGCTCCGCAACCCGCCGAGTCCCTCCATTGCGTCAACTGGCTCTTTCATGACCGCTGCTTCGGGCTTCACATCCTCGTCGGGTGCTTCTCGCCGCTCTGCCCGCTCTCGTACTTCGACGGCCAGTGGTCCTCGCTCCAAAGCTGAGGAAGTCGAGGCCGAGGCAGAGCCTGAACAGGCCCCCTCGAGTCTGCTGGGCAGCGCCTACGGTTACCTCACGTCGGCTGGCAGCTATGCCGGTGAGCTTGCGTCGGCTCAGATCAGCCTGGGCTCAATTGCCGGCCTCGCAGGCGGCGTGGTTGCTGGTCTCGGTGCCAACTCGTTCTTTTCTCGTGCTGAGCAGCCAAGTGATTCTCATCCGGCTGATGAGCCTCCTGCTTACTCCGAGACTGCCAGAGAGATGAATCCTGCCAACTCGCCGAAATCTCCCAAATCGCCAAACGTCATGGGCTCGCCAGAGTCTCCCGAGATGTCTTCGTCCTCGCCGTCGCAGCTGAGCAAGTCGCCCAACAACCGACGGTTCAAAAAGGCCATGAAGAACGTGTTCCAGCGTCCCCTGTCCCCCAACGTATCCAAGAGTCCAGTACAGTCGCCTGATCCGAGCGTCGTTGCACCGGAGGAGGCTGCTGAACCGGCTGTTGAGGCCGAGCCCGAGTCCTTCTCTGTCGATCCGCTTGTCAGTTGGTTCGTCGAGCTCTTCCGCAACTGGGCGCGTGTTTCATTCATTCTACGTCCTATCGACGCCGTTGCGGACGCCTTCCCTTCGCTCCAGAACCTTGTCGTGATAATCGAGCTCATCATGTTTATGTGGCTGCTCTACCAGCTGTCCATCATCATTGAGACCGTCACCACAGCCGTCAAAACGGCCTGTATGCCGGTCATTCTTATCTGCCGTCTTCTCGGTATATATTACTAGCATCTGGTATGCTGGTACATCTCTCGCTTACTACCAGCAGATTCGCTATTTATCTTTGCATCGTTACCCCTCGTGGGTCCTCATTCGTTAATCTATTTGCATTCCTCTAGTATCTGGCCAGTGTAAGCTGCATTCCTCTACTAACTGATCCACCGTAACTACTACCTCAATTTACTCTAGTATCTGCCCAATATAGGTCCATCTCATTAGTGTCTCCACTATGGATTCAATATAACCTCATGTTTAATTGTAATTTCAGGCTCCATTTGATTGTGACTGCATCCTTGGCTTCCCTGCATGCTTATCTGCTGCAGCCTTGCGTCCCCACATTTATTTGATCCGTTTGCCGTTTGATCTCTCATCTCCACTTTGCAGGAGCTAACGGAATTGCGGAATTGCGGAATCGTTCAGACTTGGCTGTGGTCTTCTGCTCGACTGGTCAGATTGTGCTGTCTGTGTCGACTCCCTGCGAGCTAGGCTCGATTGGAACCATGGACGTGAAGCAGGCGGAAACGGACGCGCTCGTTACTGAGCTCCAGCGACTGCTGGATGCGCAGGCTGATGGACTCGAGCGGTCGAGCGGCCGGTTATTGGCGGTATCGCGTCGTGGAATTGGCGTGTCGATGCGCCGGTTGTGTGAAATCAAGCGCGACGTCGCAGACGAAGCGAAACAGCAAGAATCAGACCGACGCCGCTGGATCGAGGAACAGCAGGAGATTCGCCGCGAATGCTCTGCTATCATGGATCTTATCAGTAAAGAGCAGACAGAGTCTCCCGAGGCTTCCAAACGAGCCGAGCTTCTGACGAAGAAGTCAGCCATTGACGTGAGTGATCTAACAATACCACTACTAATCACTGACACAGCGAGAAATATCCGAGCTTGAAACACGACTTCATACGCTGCGAAGGGAAAAGGCTGCTCTAAAACAAGAAGATGGTCTACTCGAGTCAACTATCGAATCTAGATGTTCTCCGCACTTGAGACAGCTTCGTGACCTCGAGCATCGGCAAGAGCCCGATTCGCGGCTTGACATAACCACGCGCGAACTCGACGTGTACCATGAGAAGTACTCGTCAGCAAACCGCGAGGCCGAGGCGCTTCAAGATGGGCTCGTCGTATGGCAGGATTCAACAAATATAATTGGCGATGTCGAAGCCCAACTGGCAGCCATATCCTCTGCGAGACAGCCCGACGGGCCAGCACAGATGGTCGCGAGCCTTTCGGCAGCTATAAAGAGCCTTCAGAAGAACTATGATCTCTCCGAGTCGAACGACTGGTCTCTGTTGTCGACAGCCATTGGACAGGAGCTGGCTGCTTTGCAGCAGGGCCTCGACTTCATCACGAGCCGTGACAAGAGTCGGTCTTCACAGTCACCGGGACTTTCGCCAAAGCCGTCCCTTCTTGGTGACCAGTGATGTACTCTACGGACTCATCGCACCTGTTATCCACGGATCCAATTGTACACTAATCACCTGAGGCTTCATTCAGATAAACATTGCATTATTACACGGCAAAGACCGTGGGTCTAATAAATACATAAATAAAATGATCCAGACTAGCGCTTGACCATGCCAGCGAGCATGGGAGGGAAGCCGAGAGCCTGGACACGGTCGTCGGGCGCAGAGGTTGCGCCCGTTTCAGAATCCTTGTCTGCCACAGTGGGCGATAAATATGAGGGGGGCTTTGGCGAAGCCTGAGGAGCGCGCGAAACAGCAAGCGGTGTAGATCGCACCCGCTGTACATCACCGCCGATAGACTGGCTAGCCTTGCGTTTTGCTGGTGCAGGAGTAGTAGCAGCAGTAGAAGCCGAGGGGGCAGAGTTTTCGTGTCCACTCGACGCCGACGACGATGCTACCGTCGATGTGCCTCTTCCACGCCCCTTGATAAGAGAAGTGAGACCACGATCAGGCAGCTTCGAAGGCATTTGCGGGACGACTCCTCGGTTGGCATCTCGTGCAGGGCCAGTTGGCGTCTTGATTTTGAACGTTGAGATGAGACCTCCCGGGGTTCGACGTGCCAGTCGGAACTTGCGGCCACGAGCACCGCCGTCTGTCTCATCGGAAAGAGCATCAACGAGTCCACGAAGCAGCTGAGGATCCCGTGAAAGGTTGGCAAAAGTCTCTGAAAGATCAGACTCACCAGGGCGGCCCATGGCCTGAATGGCCTGGCGCAACAGCTCGCTCTGCGAACTATTGTTAGAACGTTCGACATCAGCACCGGTGGAATCGAGCAGCTCAACCTGCATCTCGCGCAGAATACGTCGCTGTCGCCGTTTCTGGAACTCATCGTTGAACCATTTGGCTTTCTCTGGTGAGTCTTCAGCGCCAAATATAGACGTTGAACGTCTGTGGAGGCGGGCACGCAAGTCGTTGTCCTTGTTACGGAGCGAGTTCTCTCCTCGCCAGCGCTTCTTGCGCTCACGGTTGAGCTCACGAATGCGTTCGAGATCCTCGGCTGTAAGCTCGGCACTACGGGGGCCTCTCGACCGGCCCGGCGCTTCACGACTGCGCCAGCTCGTGGTCATCGATCCCGATCCCGACGAAAATCGAATCGGAGCCGAGGTTCCAGGAACCTGTTTGCGGGAGGGCGATGGTAGTGACTGTGAAGAGTCGTCACCCTCGGCCAAAGAACTGGTGAGCGCCTGCAGGGCATCTTGAACGGCCTGCAAAGCGTCACCATCGAGCTGCATGTCGTCGCCAGTGTCCACGTTCTCGCTGTCATCTCCACCAATCATTTGTTTGGCGAGCAGGAGCGCAGTCATCATGTTCTCGTCCGCGTCGCTCTGACCTTGCGGGATTTGCGACGGCGGTACGGCCGGAGCAGATTGTTGTCCATCCTGGCCTTCGCTACTCGAAGAGGGTCTCGTAGACCACGAGTGCATGTACCCCTGACGTGAAAGCATGGGGTCGATGCGGTTGGCAAGTCGCTCGCGCGACTTCTGCATATTGCTACGCGTGATGGCCAAAGTCTCAGCAATTGACAGCGACGACTTAGGTCCTCGCTGCTCGGGTGGCCGCACAACCGTAGCTGGGATCTCATCATCTTCTCGTCGGCCACGCAGAAGCGCTTCAAGGTCTGCCTGCGCATCGGACTGTGCATCCTGTGCCAGAAGTGAAGTGAGAGTCGCTTCAAGGTCTCCTGCACTGAGCAAGTCGGCAAGAGCCTTTGCTGACGCGTCGAGCTCACCCGTACCAGCATCCTGGGCGTGGGAAAGATCAGGAACCTGTGATTCGTCGCCAATAGCAGCGGTGAGCTGGTCGATAAGTGCCTGTTGAGCCTGCGCTTCAGCATCTACAGAGGTCTCTGGTACCGTATCCTGCTGGAACTCAAGGAGATGCCGCTGAATCTGCTCCTCTATTGATAGTTCCTGTTGCGCTTGTGGTTGGCTAGGTTGAGAACCTTGTTGTTCAGCAGCCAGGAGTCGGGTCAGCTCTTGTTGGATGACATCAGCTGAGTCGTGGGCCTGTACAGATTCACTCTGGAGGTTTGTTAGCTCCTGTTGGGCCGGTTCAGGTTGAGGAATGTGCGTTTCGAGATGCCCATCCATAGAAAACGCGTTGCGAATAAGGTCTGTAAGCGACGTAGCATCTAACTCAGCAGTGTCGTTATGGTCTGCAGTGCGTTCAGTGTTGGCTTCCGCAGAGGGTAGCGGCGCCTCGGCATGGGATTCTGGTTCGGCGCCAGCCAGCTCGCTGCTAATCTGGGCACTCAGAGCCGCAAGACTTTCCTCCACGCTCTTGGGGATCTCTGACTCGGCTGATGTTTGAGGCTCGGGCGCTTCAGGTTCTAGTGCAGCGAAATCGGCCGCTAGCGCGCTGGTCAGCCTGCTCAAAACATCTTCGTCGTTGGTGTCGTCTGTTGGCTCGGCAGGCGCGTCGTTTGAGCCAGCGGGTGCGGAGCTCTCCGCAGGTTGAAGGCTCGAGGTCTCGGTTTCTTGCGCTTGAAGGCTCTGAAGCACGGCCTGGAGCTGGGCTTCGAGATCTTGCTCACCCTGAGCCAGCGCGTTCGGCGGGGCGGCAGGCTGTTGTTCAGGAGTGTCAGAGGTTGGCATGACTACTGACGCACTGGACAACCAAAGGAAAGTTCCAAACAGCTAGAAAGGTCATAAAAGAGGGATCCAGGGCTACTTTTGCGGTGAAGCGGTATCTAACAGATCGGCTCGAGTGTCCACAACTATACAGTGGGTAGGGGCAAATGTCAATACATATCAAAAAATTGGTGAAGTCCGGGTAAGTGTTTCATGGTGCCACTGTGCACTGTCGGGCCTACTGAGGCCGGTTTCAGGCAGTACCTTACATTTGGCTTGTCAAGTACAGAATAAGTTATGCAAAGTGAGAAGAGTCGGGGTGGGAGGAGGCAGTGAGTGAGCCTCTACGTCATTCCGCGTGAGAGCTATCGTCATAAGTCACCAGGCAGCTCATCGATGCCGGGATTGAGGGCAGGAGAGCCCGACGGTTCATGCGAGCCGAGATCTCCAAACTGGTCGAGAGGAACTGCGATGGAGGCGTCTTCATAGATACCGCGCGAGTGGGGCATCAGGCGCACCGACAGGTTCGTCTCGTCCTGCAGCTGATCCCAAGGCTCTATGGCGTACCATTCAACGTCGTCAGACGACTTTTTCTCCGAGTTATCGGGCTGTTTTGACAGGGTTGGAAATGACCTCGCGCTGCCGTTGAGCTCCTCCTTAAGCTCGATGAGAGCGCGGTTTTCACGCGATGTTGGATCGGCCTCGTTCTCGCGCTGCAGTGTAGCCAGAATCTCTCTCGACACTTCACGATTGCGCTGTCGCAGATCAGCATGCACCTCGCCTGCTCTTTCCGCCCGCGTTCGCATGCCCTCTGCCTGCGTAGCACGCGAGTCCATGCGCTTGCGCCATGTGGGGTATCCAACAGCTCTGTAGCCAAACGGGCCCAGCCACGGCAAAACGCGGATACCGGCGCGCGTGGCCACTGCTCGGGCCTGCTTCGCATCCTGGTACCACGGATCACCCGACAGAATCGTCAGGCGCACGAGCTCGAGTCCCGACAGCAGCATGAGGTATGAGCCGCCAAGAATGCCACCAGTGCGTAACATCCGTGTGCGCCACATGGACCGGCCCGGCTTGAAGACGCGGCCCGGCAGAGTCCATAGTGCGAGCCCTGTGGCCAGCTGAACGCCGGTCAGTGTATAAAGGCATGCTGTGCAGTCGTTTGCGGGGATCAATGGGCCCCACCAGTTGAGGCCGATGCTAGGATTGCGGTAGTATTTGGTCGGATCAGCGGGTTGTCCGGGCATTCCAGGCGTACCGGATGGTCCGCCTGTATCCCTGGGGTTAGAGCCTGGTCCTTGGCCGCCTCCCTCACTCATGTCGTGGCTATTTCGTGTATGCTGTGATCCAAAGGGTGGCAGCGATGAGTCTCATGTCAGGGTATGCTGAGCCGGGTAAGTACTGGGCAGTGATGCGCCTTTGGTGGGCGATCTACCCTTAGGCTGCTTATCTGCATTTGCCTACATCCAGTCCTAATTGTGGATCCAGGAGTTGGATTCAACACTGGGCTTGACAATTGACTTCACCTTCCTTCACTCAGTTTACTTTCAACTTACCATGTCAGAGAGAGGACGGGCCGTGGTCGGATTGCTGTCCCCTCCTCTACTGGCGCAGCGCAGCCAAACCCCACAACTCAAGCCACCCTCGATTCTGAGCCTGCCACAGCGGGCCCGCTCGGCTTCGCCGGCTATAGGCACCACCAAGTTCCACCAGCGAGTGGCATTTGACACTTTTGAGAATAAGGAAGCTACAGACCTGTCACTGACGCTGCGGTCCAAGCACTCGGACTATGCCTACACTCGCCTGAGTAGGACGTTTCTCATTGGCGTCGACACCGACAAGTATTCCGAGGCTGCACTCGAATGGCTACTTGACGAGCTTGTCGAGGACGGAGACGAAGTCATCTGCCTGCGAGCGATTGATCCCAGTATGTCTTCCTATATACCATGGTGAACGTTCACTAACCAAGGCTTGTCCGCTTCATATCACGGCCGCCGAGCCTACCTCCACGAGGCCCAGCGCTTTCTGCGCTTCCTCGTGTCTAAAAACTCGCTCGGTAAAAAGATATCACTCGTGCTCGAGTTTCCAGTCGGGAAAGTCGAGAGTTTGATTCAACGTATGGTACGTAAAAGCAGCCCTGCCACTCATCCACTATTAACACAGATTCAAATCTACGAGCCGGCTATTCTCATTGTAGGCACACGCGGCAGATCCATGGAGGGTTTCAGAGGTTTGCTGCCAGGTTCAGTGTCCAAGTACTGTCTGCAGCACTCGCCCGTCCCTGTCGTCGTCGTGCGCCCAAGTCATAAACTCGCCAAACGCCGGGCCAAGCGTGAAGCTGACCCCACGCGCCGTGTCTACCGCGAACTGCTGTTGCCAAAGACGTCTGACTCCACAAAGCTCTATCTTGATGGTAGTACTGGCGACAAACTACCACCGAGGCTACCGGCGTATCTGCAGTTGACTGAAACAGAGGCGAAGAATCTGTTGTCACCGAGTCATTCACGAGGTTCGACCCGCCCCAGTACGCCAGTCGTCAAGTGATAAATCACGCATTGGAGAGCCCTGAGAGAATAGGGCCGCATGATTTCCCTGTTGCAGTGGTCCTCGTAACGTTGACCAGAAATCCTTTCAGCTGCAACTTATGATATCATGAGTTTTGCATCGTGCAGGTAGCCTTTGAGCACTTCAACACATTTGACCCCAGGGCTCTTCACGTATTGTTTTGGCTCTCATCCTTCAGCGCGGCATATTTACCCCGCTTATATGTCTTGTTGTAGATGAAGGGCTCGGTGATGGCCTCGTGGAAGCGCTTGACCTTGGTGGAACCCCATCCGCCAATGGCATCGAGCGATGCGGGATCCCGAGCGACTGCTGCGACGCCGTCCTTGAAGCTACCGAACCGCGACACAAAGCTGATGGCGTCGTTTTTGTTGATACCACGCACTTTGGCCATGACATCAATGAGCTGCGAGTGGTAGTCAGCTTTGACGTGTCCCTGGATGAGTGTCGGTGGGGCCGTTTCCATTGCCTTCAGCTGTGAGATGTACGTAGCGGCCTCCTTGAAGCTCCAAGCAACAACTATCGACAGGTCATGGTAGAGGGCTGTTTTGGTGAGCTCTTTGATGGCATCGTTTGGATCCGCGACATCACACACAATGAGCAGCACTCGCAGGTCAAAATCTCGACCCAGCTTGCCGATGCGATTGTAGATGTATTCTGGGTGTAGGCGATGGTAATGAATGCTTAGAAACAGCACGCAGCTTGCGGCGCCTGTAACATAGTCGGGGGTGATTTTAGCAAATTCGTACGGAACTCCACGTATGTGCTCTAGTAATGGGTTGCCTTTTTGACGTGTGCTCACGACGACGGCGCGGAATCCGACGGGGCGTTTGATCGTTGGCGGCGCTGGTGCTGCGAGCGCTGGCGACGATGCCCGCGATAGCGAGGAGTCGCTGATGAGCGAAGGAGCTGCAGCTGCGTTTCGGCTGTTGGGAAGGGTCGTACCACTGCTGCCTGCGCTCGCCAGTGCAGTAGATGGCGTTCTAGTGGCTGCTGGCGCTGGAGGCGTAACAGTGGCTATAGCCGAGTTGGAGCTTGTAGAAGCAGTGGAACCTGTTGGAGTAGAGCCTGTTGGAGCAACAGACGTCCCGCCCTGACGAAGACTCTGCGCTCCACGGAGCACAGCCGCCATCCGCTCCGCGTCCATTGCGTGTGGGTGCTGATGCTAACAGACAAACCCCTGAATCGGAGATGATATAAGTTCCCAACCCTGGTATTAAACTGGAGATCCTCCAAACCCTAGCTATCTTAGCTTTGAGCACGTACTTAGCTTTCAACTTGAACCAATGTCACAACAGACTTCAGGTGAGTGAGAATTGCGGGTAGTAGCGAGCACCAGATGCTTGTACGTAGCGTGTGCACTATCAGTCTAACTCAGTCGACCTGACGACGCTTGGAACTGCGCAGCTGGCCGAGATCCAGCAGCAGCTGGAACAGGAGGTCCAGCACCTGTCCGAGTCGTTTCAGAAGCTGCGACAGGCACAGGCCAAGTTCAACCAGTGCGCCGAGACGGTTGTTACGACCTCAGCTAGTGGGAACGCCGACAAGGAGATTCTCGTGCCCCTCACCTCGTCTTTATACGTTCCCGGCAAAATGGCTGATATCGATACTTATATGGTTGATGTCGGCACTGGATACTTTGTGGAGAAGTCGGCCAAGGACGCTGTTGCCTATTTCAACGGCAAGGTCGCGACACTGAACAAGAACCTGTCGGATCTGCAGACAGTTGTGGACGGCAAAGTGTCGTCATTGCAGGCCGTGTCCCAAGGTGAGTCGAAATCGAGCTGATCCAGCGTACTGGAGTTCTAGAGGAATGCTTGACCGAAGTCCTCAATCTAACGCAGTCCTACAACAGAAACTGGCTACGCCAGCTGAAAAGTCCTCCTAATTCCTAAGTTTGCTCGACTGTAATGTACATATCTGTCTAATTCCTGGCATTGCCTCTAGTGGCTTGCAGGCTTGTAACGAGCTAAGCTCTCGTGACCACGGTGTTTGCACTGTAGTCGGCTACTCCTTCTTTTTCGTGTCGAGCTCAATGGTGACGGGGCCGTCGTTGACTAGAGCCACATCCATCATAGCACCAAATACGCCGTCGCCAACAGCTGCACGGCCGCCAGGCAGGCCCTGGCCGATCTTGTCAAGCACTAGGTCGTAGAGGTTTCTGGCCGTGTCCCCGCTAGCAGCATTGTGGAAGTCTGGCTTGGCTCCCTTTTTAACATTGGCCAGCAGCGTGAACTGGGACACTTCGTTAGTGAGATCTTGAGATCAAGACCACCCGATCTACTCACCACACAAAACTTGGCCCTCGATATCGAGCACATTCTGTTTCCACTGCTGATTGCCATCGGGACTCGGCCATAGGCGCATGCGCAGCACTTTGCTGGCTATCTTCTCGCAGTCCTCTTCCGTGTCCTCGCGGCCTACTCCTACTAGCACCATTAGGCCCTGGCCGATTCTAGTTAGCAGCTTCCTGATCCCAAGATGCGACTTACGAAGAGACCACGCGCGAGTCAACAGTGACAGACGCACTCTTGACGCGCTGGATAACGGCACGCATTGTCCGTCAGCTCTGCACTTTAGGTCGTGAAGTAACTCCAGTGAAGTGACTCGGATCCGAGGCTGACCTAGCCCCAGCATCTACTAGCCGTATGGTGCTCGACTTCCTCTTTACACTTCACCAGTAACCACGGCCTTTGCTTCTGCCTACCTACCATACCCGGATACTATCATAACCGGATACTATTGTACCTGGCTACTTGTTTTGCATTGTACCCGGCTACTGACTTGTACCTGATCGCTGTCTGACATTTGCAGCGTTCCAGTACCATCTCGCCTTCCTCGACTCGTTTATGCCTGTTACTGCTTTTGACCCGCGCAATTCTTCCAGTTCTGAGCCCCATTTGCCCTCTACACCAAGCGAGTCTTCCCAATATGAGTCTGTGATCACTGAGTCGGACACCCCTGGGGACACCCCCGGGGCTCTGACACGGGCCCTCACTGCTGATGTGCTGCCGTTGGAAGTACTCGTGTCCATCTTTAGTCACCTACCGCCAACTGATCTCGACGCCGTCGCATTTGTGTGTCGCAGATGGCGCGAAGCAGCTAGCGACTCGTCGTGGCGGGCCTCGTTCATCCGCCAGTTCTCGGTGGCCAGTTTCAATCGTGTCACGGCCAGCTTGACGTGGCGTACGGAGCTCCTGACTCGCGTCGATTACCTTCACAAGTGGCGCAAGGGCCGGCGCACAAACCTGTCCTTCAACGCCTGCATCTGGGACATCTCACACGTCTTTTGCGACTTTGAGGCCTCGCGCATCGTGTGCTTCTCGGTCCCTAGAGGTGTCGGCACTATTGCAGACCCGACCAAAGGCAAGATCGCCAGCCAGCGCGTCTTCACCGACAAGCAGCTTCACGTCACTGAGAACACGCTATGTGCCGATGGCTCTCGATTCGGCCTCATCTACGGACTTCGTGGTGGACTTGTCACTGCTGTGCTCTTTTCGCATGAGACTCGGCTGCGGGACTATGTCACGCTCAAGGTCTCCCACTCGGGCGCTGTCACGGCCGTGTGGATCAACAAACTCGAATCACCAAGGGCTCTTGCCGCTGCCAAGACTGGAACTGCGCGTATTGGCGCCCTCTCGGCTTCAGACGACGGTCATATCTTCCAATGGGACATGACGTCGTGCGCCCGTGTAGCGGACCATGCTGTCTGCCCTGGAGTGCCAATTACGCACATGACTAGCGATTCGCGACATGCCATTGTATGTGTCAATGTCCTTGGTGAAGTCTTTTACTCTAGAGGCCCGTCGCCGGTATCGACGCCCTTGAACAGCCCGCGACTGGCTCCCGTTGATTCGCACGCCTCGGCTACTGCATCGTTTGTCAAAATCGGTACCTTCCCGACGCCCATAGGGTCAATGAGTCCTCCCAGAAGACCTGATGGCATTGTGCCTATTCAGGACACCCCATACACCTTCTTTGAGGTTGACTTTGCCCTCGGGTATGCAGTACTGGCTCAGGGTTCATGCTTCATGCGCTTCAAGCTGACGTCAGACATCGACTCGCGCGAGGTCTGCAGGTTCGTGACGCCAGTAGCATCGCCTCACTCTCATTTTGTGGCTGCAAACATTGACAAAACCTCTTTCCCCGTCTCATCGCTGTCGCGCGACATTCCCGGTTACAATGGACGGTATGTTGTTGCTGGAACCTCGGATAACCTTATCTATATTTGGCCCCTTCACGCAAAGCCCATTGAGGACGATTCGAGAGAACCCACTAGTGATTTGCCGCGTGAAGCACCTGGAATACCACCACTTCGGTGGTCTGAGTCGCCCTTCCAGATGGGTGATAGCCCACTGCCCAGTATCTGTGCTGTTGCGTTAAACGCTACAGTGCTGCTGGTGGCTTCTTATAGTGGTGTTACAGCTGCTTTTGATTTGCTGACTGGTGATTTTCTACGTGTTGTGACGTCTCGTTTCTCACGACGTGCGCTCAACATGCGTCAGGGCCCGAGTCCCGAAACAATGGCTATGTGGCCTGCCTCGTACCTTGAGATTGACCCCGATCCAGCGAACCCACACGGTGTCGTTGTCGTTCGCTCGGCAGTACAATATTTTGATCTTGGTGCCGATCTTGAGAAATCGGCCATTAAGAAGAAGGGTGTCAAAAAGAAGAGTCGCGTACCTGTTGCCGGGCGCCCTGACCAATCTCGAGATGCCATTTTCGAGGACATTGAGATGGATCTTGAGATGATGCATCTTGAGGACGGCGATGATGATCTTGCCGAAGCGCGTGAGCAGCGCTACAGTGAAATGGCTCCGGACTATCTTTCAGAGGAGGACCAGCTCCAGTATGCCCTGATGCTGAGTCAGGAGCCCGATACTTCGCGTGACTATGATGAAGACGAAGAGATTCGCCGTGCTCTAGAAATGTCGATTGCCGATCAAACGGACTCGCGGCGTGCACCCATCGCAGAGCCTGTCCCCGAACCTGAGCCGGAGTACATGCCCAGTACTAGTGTCGTCTATCGCTCTGGCGAAGAGTCAGAGGACAATTCCGAAGACGAAGACGTCCGACGCGCTATGCAGCTATCCATGATGGATTCACCAGCAGAGTCGCCAGGACTACCCTCATCGTCCGCCCTTGACGACGATATGGAACTAGCCATCCAGCTTTCTCTCAATGAGAGCGGCAGACCACCCCGTCTCTAGGGTGCTAAAGCTAATAGACATTTTGCAGTATTATGAACGCTTAATAGACCTTGCAATGAAATTCGAAGCAACAGATGTATTTGTACATGTTTCTTTAATCGTAACATTCGTCATCTATTGGGTGGCATGAACTCGCTGGTTGCGCTCAAACGATTTTACACCGAGTTTAAGACGGTTGATCTTGAGAACGGCAAAAGCGACAACGCGGTAGACAACGAGACAGACGGCTATGCCACCGAGATTAGGCGCAATGCGGGCCTTGAGGCCATACACCTGTAAAATTTGATCACCCGTGTGGAACTCGCACGATCCATCCGGTGTCAGAGCTTGGCCCTCACATGAGTAGGTCTGGCCCTCGAATGCGAGGTTAATGAGCGCCGAGATACCATACTTCAGAGGGCTGAGCCAGTTGAGAGCTTTCAGAAATCCGGGCATGTTCAGCGACATGAGTCCAGCCATCATGGAACCAATTGACAGAATAACCGAGATAATGTTGACTGCAAAGCCCTCATGCATGAAGAGAGTGTTAAACACGATACCAATGGACTCACCACAGTTCACAATCGCAAGAGAAATGTATGAGCATGCGAAGAAGAGCTGTGGGGTACGAGGCAGGCCAGGGATGATGGCGAGGAAGACTGCAAAAATGAGCGACGTAACGCACTCAAAGGGGAACTCAAGGGTGAGGTATACAAGGAAGAATGGCAGCACACCGTACACATTGTCGTCGTGCTCACGGTAAAATACTGACCGGTCATAGGGGTAGATGGCCATGTTGTTGAGCATGCCTACGAAGTACAATGCCGTGATTTCCTGAACAAGACCAAGGCGGTTGGTAATGCCAATGTAATCATTTTTCAAAGGTGCAAAGAAGAGTGCAAAGATGATACCAATGCCAACCACCTGCATGATACGAGCCATGATCATGTTGGGACTGCGCGAGAAGTTTAGCGTTGACCGGCGAAGCAAAGTCGTGTAAGCAGAGACAAAGTCGGACTGCTCGCGGACAAAGCTGCTAAACTCGGCAGGCAAGGATGAGGTTCGCAGTTCCTGTACCGGCTGCTGGCTGACGATTGCAGCCCACGAGTCCAGGATCTTGGTGACCTTCATTCGCGAGACAGATTCCTTGCCTTCCGACTGCAGGTTCACTGAAACAAGGTCTAGGACGTGGTCTGCTGGGTTTGTCAATTCAGGACACGGGTGACCTAGGCTGGCAAAGTGGTCGAGCATTTCGTTCGGCTGGCCGTTGTAGGCCACGCGGCCACCTTTAGCGAGCAGCAATATGTTTCCAAACTGAGTGAACAGGTCGGAACGAGGCTGGTGAATGGTGCAGATGACTGTACGACCTTCCTCAGCAAGGCTACGAAGGACCTGCAGAATGGAGGCAGCTGTGAAGCTATCAAGACCAGACGTTGGCTCATCGAGCAGCAGAATTTTAGGATCATTGAGCAGCTGTACACTGATAGTGACACGACGCTTCTCACCACCAGAGATTCCCTTGACGAACTCACCACCAATCAGGGTGTCAGCACACTCCTTCAGACCCATCTTGAGGATGACTTCGTTGGCGCGAGTACGCTTCTGACTCATGGAAAGGTGCTTCGGCAGGCGCAGGTAAGCGGCATAGTACAGCGTTTCACGCACGGTTAGCGATGGAAGTAGCCCGTCGTCTTCCTGAGTCACGTAAGAGCACAAGGAGCGAACAAGGGACTTCAACGGCAGCGTGTCATTAAAAATGATTTCACCGCTAGCGATGTACTTTTGGTTGGCACTCGAATGTAGTCGATCGGCCATGTAGTTGAGCAGAGAACTCTTGCCGGAGCCACTGGGGCCGAGAATGGCATTAATGGACCCAGGAACAAACGTCGCGTTTATGCTCTGAAGAATGCGAATTTCCTGAGACTTTGCTTTCCATCCCTTGCGGCGAATGACGGAGAGAACGACATCACGCAGAGAAACGGTGATGTCATTGTCCATACGAGAGCTAGCCGAGATGGTAGGTACTGCTTCTTCTGTCTGTTCCTTGCGGCTGTACGATTTCGACACCGAGACAGAAACGCGGAGGAACTTAAGAAGGAGGTATGCGAGGATGTAAAAACCGAGAGCCCATGCGAGAACGATTCCAAGGGGCTCAGCAATCCAGTTAACTGGGAACCCCAGTGTCTTGATGATGTAGTCACCCTTGTAAGGATCGCAGCGCTCGTCGTTGATGTTAAACGGGCACTCGCCCACGTAGCCGTTGAGCTGGTTAGACACCATGGTACCAAACCCATAGTAGACATAGGCTATCCACTTTGTCCACCGCACGTAGACGGGCATAGCAGTTGCATTCACAAAGAAGCCACAGGCCATGCTCTGCAAGGTGAATCCGAGATTACCCACTAGCGATGCAGTAGTGAATTCGCGCGAGATGGAAGCGCAGAACATGGCGAAGCACACTGCAGTGTAGTGCTGCAGGAGAGCTGTTGCAAAGAAGATCAAAAAGTGTTTGGGGTCGTCTGTGCGCAAGCCGCCCATGTAGTAGATGATGACAGAAAATATGAGCGGAACGTACAGGTCCTCAGTGAGGCATTTTGCCAGTCGGCGTGACAGCAAATAACCGAAGGGTGTGACGCAGCCGTCGTTGTACTCGCGGTCAAAGACCTTGAGGTCGGGGCCGCATAGGCGGTATGTCTCGTAGAGGAGGATGAGATATCCCTGGGCAGCACAAGACGTATACAGCAGAGCTTCCATGGAGCGGATACCCGAGATGGTGCCATCGACCTTGAAGAAGATCCATCCGCAGATGGTGCCCATGAGCAAGCATTCGAGGAGCAGACCGAGGTAGCCCATGGGGTCACGCCAGGATGTGATGAAGGAACGATGGGTGAGCACGAGGACTTCACGCCAGAGGGGTGCCTTTGTAGAGGACTTGAGGAGTTTCGGCGAGCCGTCGGAAGGGGTGACAGCGCGCGAGTCAGTCCATGCAATTGGTTCAAAGCGCTGGTTGTGAACCCAGGCCTTGAGGAGGTCGTTGACGCGGGCGCGTGTGGAGGTCTCCTGATCAGCGGTGCGGGTGTCTATGGCGGCGATGTCGATGAGGAAGTCTGCTGGGTTCATGTGGTGGGGGAAAGTGGGGCCGATGCTTTCTACGTAAGGAATGACGTCCTTTACGGGGCCCGAATAAATAGCCTGTCCGCGGGTGAGGATGGTGACGGAGTCAAAAAGGAAGAAGATGTCGGAGCGGGGTTGGTGGATGCTGATGATGATGGTGCGGCCGCGCGAGGCGAGCTTGTGGCATGTCTCGACGAGGAGGTATGCTGAGTTGGCGTCGAGGCCCGTCGTTGGTTCGTCGAGGAAGAGCACAGACGGGTTGGCGAGCATCTGAATGCCGATACTGAGTCGGCGTTTTTCTCCGCCAGACAGGCCCTTGTGAGCGCTGTCGCCGACGAGGGTGTTTGCACACTCCTTGAGTCCCAGCTCAAGGATGATGTCCTCGACGAGCTGTCGGCGTTCAGCCAGGTTTGAAGAAGCGGGCAGCCTCAAATCAGCAGCGAACCGGAGCGTTTCACGGCATGTCAGGCTCGGCTGGAGCACGTCGTTCTGCATTACGTAGGCGTTGCGCACTCGCGACAGGTCGGGCTGGCCGTTGAACGCGAGACCGCCCTCGAGGTGGAGGTTGCTCGAGGCCATACGGTTGGCCATGACGTTGAGCAGCGAGGTTTTGCCTGATCCGGAGCTGCCAATAATGGCCATCATGGACCCAGCGGGTACGTCAGCCGAGATGTGAGACAGAATGTGTTTGCGAGTGACGGAAGTCAAGTCGGCGGAGGCGGAGTTGGCGGGGGAGTTGGCGAGGTCTGTCGTCACGGTCGAGTCAGTAGCACTGGTTGCAGCGTGCTTTTCAACGTCTGTCGCATCTTCACCAGCTGCAGCCTCCTTTTTCTTCCAGAACATGAGCTTGTCGCCTAGAGAGCTAGCAACGCCCTCTTTGACGGTCAGACTCAGATCACGGATCTGGACCGAGACCTGGTCGATGGCGTCGAGGCGCAGGGCCGTGTCGGCGTCCAGAGCTGGCACAGCAGTGTCGCCAGCGTCTTCGACGCGGAGACTCGCCTCAGCTTTCATGGTGATGTATACAGAGGCACAAACGCCGGAGCGCAAGAGTCGAGTTATAACGGCGCATGCGCTAGTGGAGGTCCTGCATGGCGGTTTTAACTTTGGCCTGCATGGCACAATACGAGCGGGTCCAGCCGTGCGCTCCCGTTCGTATAGGGCTGCAGCCCACCCAACGGCTGGCGCGCCAAGGTGCAGATGCGAAAAACCCGACAGGGTAGGGCCCGGGGTGCGCAGCAGACAGGGGCCGGCCCCGGTAACTGGCTATAGCCCCTCGTTTAGAGACCTGGGCACCGCCGGTGCTGCATGCGCAGCCCGGGGCCACGGAGATACCCAGTTACCCCCGCGCATCACGCATGGAAGGACCAGGCGGTAGACATGGAAATCCATGGCCCTGTCATCTTGCTGTCATATTGACTGTCATCTTGCTGTCACCTTGCTGTCACCTTGACTGTCGTCTGGCAGTCTCATGCCCGCTTATATGCCCGCTTAGATGCACCCCCTAGATCCCATTGGGATACCCGCCTATCTCACTGGGCTTGCCTACATCCCCTAAATGCCTTAAGCCCGGCGGTCTCCCCGCCCTGACTCGTATGCTGCCAAGACTTCCATCGGTCTAGAAACAACGGCCTCCGAAAATCGTTGGATTTCGGTTGCTGCCTTGGGGCTAGCTCGCACGCCCACATATCTTCCATACGAAGGCGCGGCTGTGCGCCCATACCTCGATGGCTGTTACATGGCCTCCATCCGTCCTGTTGCCCCTGATGGACCGCGCCCTGGACGATATTGTCCACGACTCCCGCACCCACGGCCGACGGCACGGCGCGTCCTCCCCTCGCTCGGTATGTATCTCGGGTATTCCTAGTAGCGGAATAACGGTCTGCCCTAATTCTGCCCCTAGTTCTCTACTCATGTCTCTCTACCCATGTTTCTTCACTCATGTCTCTCTACTCATGTTCCTCTACTCATGTCTCTGTACCCATGTCCCTCTACTCATGTTCTACTCACGTTCCTTTACTCATGATACCTCATACCCTCATCCTTGATCTTTAACTCCGTATCTTTAACCTCTCGAATCATTCCTTGATCTGAATCATACCTGGCTCTGTCTCCCTCTTACCGTACTAACGCAGACTGTCTACGCTTTCAACCTCCACTATGGTCTCAATGAGCAGGATCTCGAGGTAAGTGCAAGTGCTCGCTAGTGTGCTGGTTGCTTGGCTGTTAGATGCCTCTACATGGCCCTGTACATAGTCCTGGTACCATCTTACAGTCTTGTTACAGTCTTGATACATGGCTTCAGCATGACTTCAGCATGACCCCACTCACACAGGAACTGTTTGAAAAGGTCGGCCCTGTCACCAAAGTGACGATCCGCTACGACCGCGCTGGCCGCTCGATTGGCGTGGCATGGATCTCCTACAGCAGCGCTGAAGACGCTCGTGATGCAGTGCGCCGCTTCAACGGCAGACCCGCGGCAGGCCAAACACTGCGTCTCCAGCTCGTCGACCGCTCGGGACAATTCCCCCGCAATGACACTAGGAGTCGTCGCGGCCCGGCTCTGGATGCTCGCATCACTCCGTCATCCGACCGGTCGTCTCGAGGCCCCAGACGTGCTCGACCAGCTAAAACGGCTGAAGAGCTCGACGCCGAGCTCGACTCCTACATGGGCGGTCAAAGGTCAGAGGAGACGACTGCTGCTGGAACTCCTTCTGATCCTTCATCTGGTGCTCCGTCAGCTCCTGCCGAAACAGGCTCGATGCAACTAGACAGCTCTGCTTAGGTGCCGACATAATGACATCTACTCCTAGAGTACGGCCATATTGACATGTATTTGTATGTAATTAGCCAGAATGACTGATTCTTCTGATTGTTTTCAACTATTCCTATCGACCTCTCTTTTCAATAATGCCATCCTCATATCTCAGAACCTTGGCATCGTCTGATAGTATTATCACGTGACCCTCCATTAACTGAGCTTCCTCATCCCTCCATTACCACATTGACACTACGTCTCGATCACCCCGTCGTACATTCAACCTCAATTGATATCAGCTCTTAGCTAACTCGCATCCGCCATTGACCGTAATGACTCCGTTCAAGCTGGCGGCAACGCTGGTGGGCCACGAGGATGACATCAAGGCGCTGGCCGTCATCTCACCGACCTGCGTGGCGTCGTGCTCGCGCGACTCGACTCTGCGCGTGTGGGAAAGAGTGTCGGATAGCACGGCCGAGCCCTGGGATTCGACTGTCGTGTACCAGGATCCCGGACTCAAGTACCTCAATGCGCTCGCTTACGACGATTCCTCACAATTGCTGCTGACTGGTGGACAGTCACTCGTGGTGGACGGCATGAAGGCGCTTCCGGTTGGTCCTAAGCCGGACCTCGTCACGTTTCGAGGCCACGAAGCGAACGTCTGTGTGCTCTATGCTAATAATGGAACAGTTGTCAGTGGCAGCTGGGACTCGACAGCGAGAGTGTGGCACGCAGCGACTGGTAAGCTGGAGTACACGCTGAAGGGCCACCTTGCGTCCGTGTGGGCTGCTATTACAGTCAATGGCTACGTTGTAACGGGCTCTGCCGACAAATCAATCAAATTGTGGAAAGACGGACAGCTCGTCAAGACCATCTCCGATGCGCACTCGGATGCTGTGCGTGGCCTGTGTGTCCTTGGAAGCGGAAATTCAGGTCTACCACTCATCGCATCCTGCTCAAACGACATGAGCATAAAAATCTGGGACCTACTTGGCTCAAACAAACCTGTGCGTACCTTCACTGGCCACACTGGCTTTGTATACCGTATAGAAGCTCTGGCTGGCGGTTCTCAAATTGTGTCTGGCGGTGAAGACCGCTCGGCTCGCGTCTGGGACGTGGCCACGGGCGAGTGCCTTCAGGTGCTGACACTCCCTGCCGTGTCTGTGTGGGATGTGGCAGTTCTGCCTCAAACGGATGACTTGGTTGTGGGAGGCAGCGATCGCACTATTCGTGTCTTTTCGCGAGCCCCTGACCGTTGGGCTCCTGAAAGTGAGCGTGCAGAACTAGAGGAGGCTGTCGCGAGCACGGGTCTTGGTCGTGACCAAAGTGAAGGCATTTTTGATGAGTCGCAGGTCAAATCGAAGACTGTGCTCGACGGCCCAGGCTCCAAGGAGGGAGAGGTCGTTGTTATTCGTGAAGAGGATGCTGTAGGCACCCTGTTTGCCTATCAGTGGACCACCGGTATCTGGGTCAAGATAGGCCAAGTCATGAGCGGCAATTCATCGACGACTGGTGATGGACGCAAGGTGAGCTTTGACGGAAAGGAGTACGACTTCGTCTTTGACGTTGACATCACAGAAGGCGCTCCCCCGCTCAAGCTTCCCTACAACCGCTCGGAGAACCCATATACAGTGGCCCAGAAGTTCCTCGCTGATAATGAGCTCCCGCCGTCTTACCTGGAGGATATCGTCAAGTTTCTGGTCACTAATGGAGAGCCTATCAGTCTGACTGCTGATACATCCGCTGATCCTTATTCATCCAATCGCTACGTCCCCGGTAGCGAAGCTACTCCTTCCAAAACCTTCAACATCATTCCTCATGTTGACTACGTCACCCAGACGGCGCACAAGGCCGACGGCCTCTTGTCGGCCCTACGCACTGTCAATGCGCGACATCAGGCCAGTGGTACAGCGAGTCTCGCTGATTCGGACCTCGCTGAGCTTGAGTCGGCGCTGCGTTCCCAGGCCTCGCAAGCACTGCTCAAGTTCTTCTTGCAGGTTCAGCAGCTTGGCTGGCCTGCTGCCGATATGCTGGCACCCCTCGATGTTCTACGTGTGGCTGTGCCGGGTCTCGACAAGCCACCGGCTGTGCTTATCCAGGTTGTATTCGATTACCTGAACCCAGAGCTGCCCAAACACACGCTTCTGGCGACTCGTGTTCTTGTCAATCTGTTTGCAACACCGGCTGGTGCCAAGCTCGCCAACAACCCGCAGGTCCGCGAGAACAGTCTTGAGACTCTTGCCATTATTGTCGAGGGCCTTGGCTCTAACCTGACACCGGCATTTGCTCTGACTGTCGCTTCGCTGCTTCTTAACTACGCCGTCGCCTGCACAACTCAGCATGCAGGTGGCCAGCCTGTCGATGGTGCCCTCTTCGAGCTCATCACATACCTCAGCAAGCTGCACACATCCCTCTCAGTGAGCTCTGAGGCAGCATACCGCCTCCTTCTAACTCTTGGTACCGTCACGGCTGTTGCTGTACAGGCCACACCAAGACACGATACGATTCTCGACGCAGTTCACGACGCAGGTCTCGTCACCTGGGCTCGCGACCTGCCAGGAACCTTTGCCGAGGACCGCGTACGTGAGCTGTCTGCAGAGGTGTTGTCTGCTTCTTCGAGAGATTAGCTATGCATCTTAGATGGTTAGAATTGTATTTGATCATGAGTTCGAAAGAATAAATAGGAGTGATTTCACCATACGTACTATGTATAGCTGTCGTAATGAACATTCTACTCACCAGAATAAGGTGAGAATATAAAATAACGAAGGACAGAGGAGAGAACGAAAGGAAGGACCGAAGGACATATACAGTATCAAACTAGAACCACATTTATACCGTACTCTAAGGTCGTCACACAATTACTAGAGATTGGCGCTCCTACCGAGGTGTGGGGATGCTGCCACCTTGACCAAACCCTGGCGCAGGGGTTCAAGATCGCAAGGTGAAATCACTGTAACGCGTAGTGGCACACGTCACGCGGGGATAGTCCAGTGGCACTGGTCACGCTGTCTATTTTGAGCGAGTGCCACCTCGTGGCATCCATAAGCTGCGCACTATAAATGGGCAGTGCCGGCTGCTGCCTTGCACAGTTCCTGTTCCACAGCCCACATATGAACTGTGCCAGTGCGGGCTATTAATAGGCGCGGGCGCGTGCACTGCCATACATTTCTATATCGAGGTCCCATAACAGGCTCAACCTAAACATATATTTCTGGCCCCAGTCGCCAAGACGACTCTAAGATTATCCATTGGGTCGGCATTGACCCATAAACGACCTCATGAGCAGAACGCCGGGTCCACGTAAGTAGCAACGAATGGCAGTGAATGGCTGATGCGGAAGCAGGTACCCGCGGGGTACTTGCGGTAGATAGAACCGTCTGAATTGGGATCAAAACGACCTAAAGACGAATCTAGGATCAGTCCTACCAGCCATATCTACATCGTTATAGTGCCATGCTAACTCAGCCGGAAGGAATACCCCTGGGGGTACTCCGTATCCGACGAGCGGCAGCGACGAAGCCCTCCACTCTGCCCATCCCTATCCAGTGAGCTCGGAATCAGACCAGTACACCCGCCACGATACGCCTTACGACAACTATCACACACCAACAGGTGCCTCGGGAGTGGGCCAGAACTACAACGTCGACCCCTATGCTCATCAGACGGCCTCCGGGCTAGCACCTCCACCTCCAATGGGCACTCCAGGTGGTCACCCTGTTCCGCCTCCTCGGGTCGCTTCACCACTTGGATATTCCAGTCCTGGGCTCGAGGCAGGATTGCGTCCTTCGTCCCCTCATAACCCATACGGTGCTCAGACGCCTGGTCCAGGACATATGCCGTACTCTGGTGACCAAGGCGCACCACCTGGTGCATCATTCTACGACACTGGCCGTCCTGAGGATCAGGACTACTACGAGTCGTACCCCCCACCTGCTGGAGCTCCGTTCACAGCTGGAGGGCCATACAATCCAAACGATCCGGGCTACTTTGAGGACCCACGAATGCCCATCAACACAAGCTACCCAGGCCCTTACTCGGCAAATCCATTTGACGAGGGCATGACGCCTGGACCAGGCGTCCAGGACGAGCAGGGCGCGTATCTTCTCAAACCATACCCGCAGCCCCAGGCCCACGCTCTTGGCTTCTCTAACGACAATGACAGCATCTCATATGTCGGTGACGATGTCGATGATTTCCGGCCATTTCCGGTCGCCGGTGACCAGTACGCGCTCAACACATACGAAGACGAGGAAACTGACTACTCTGATGAGTCGTCACAGGGGCCCGACTACTCCTTTGACCAGGGAGAAGCGCCCCCGCCAATGCCGCCGCCTCCTGCCATGGCTCAACCCATGGCCCCTCCTCCCCTAGAGATGCAGCCGCGACGAGCCAAGTCCATGAAGCGAGTCCGACTGTATAGAGGAAACCTGGTTCTCGACTGTCCCGTCTCAATGAAGCTGCTTACTCAGTTTCAAGACCACCGTGACGAGCAGCGCGAGTTCACCCACATGCGCTACTCGGCCGCTACATGCGACCCAAATGATTTCAGGGCAAACCAGTTCACTCTGCGTCAGAGATGTTATACAAGCCAGCGTGAGACTGAGTTGTTTATTGTCATCACTCTTTACAACGAGAACGATATACTTCTAGGTCGCACCCTACAGGGAGTATTTCGCAACATCAAACACCTTGTGAGCCGGTCACGATCGAAGGTGTGGGGCACGGATGCATGGAAGAAGGTTGTCGTGTGTGTGGTCGCTGACGGGCGTGACAAGATTCACCCGCGAGCCCTGGCATTAATGGCAGCCCTCGGTGTATACCAAGAGGGGTTTGCCAAGAACATGGTCAACGACCGCCCCGTGGCGGCTCATATCTACGAGTATACCACCCGTGTTGGAATTTCGAGTGTTGATAAAACAGTCAAGCTCATGACGGATAAGACTGTGCCTGTTCAAATGATCTTCTGCCTCAAGGAGAAGAACCAGAAGAAGATCAACTCTCATCGATGGTTCTTCAACGCGTTTGGTCCTATTCTGAACCCGAAAGTGTGCGTGCTACTTGACGCCGGTACTCAGCCAGGACACGACTCGATCTATCACTTGTGGAAGACGTTTGATCTACACCGCAACGTTGGCGGTGCGTGTGGAGAGATCACAGCACAGCTGGGTGCAGGTTGGACCAATCTACTAAACCCACTTGTCGCCGCTCAGAACTTTGAGTACAAGATGTCAAATATTCTCGACAAGCCTCTTGAAAGTGTGTTTGGCTTTATCAGTGTACTTCCAGGTGCATTCTCAGCTTATCGATACGTAGCACTGCAAAGCGACCTGATGGGCAACGGTCCTTTGGTTCAGTACTTCAAGGGTGAAACGCTCAACGATACTGATGCGGGTATCTTCACGGCGAACATGTTCTTGGCCGAGGACCGTATATTGTGTTGGGAGCTTGTCGCGAAGCGCGATTCGGACTGGCTGCTGAAATATGTCAAATCGGCACACGCCGAGACTGATGTGCCCGACAAACTAGCTGAGCTCGTGTTACAACGTCGTCGTTGGCTCAACGGTTCCTTCTTTGCAGCTGTCTACGCCCAGTCCCACATGCTTGGTATTTGGCGGTCAAGCCACAGTATTCTTCGCAAGCTGATGCTACATCTGGAGTTCTTCTATCAGGCATTGTCCATGCTGTTTTCGTGGTTCTCCATTGGTAACTTCTTTCTTGTATTTCGCATTCTCACAAGCTCCCTGGGCGACCCCAGCCTTGGATTTGCTCCCGGAAAGGCTCTATCTGTGATTCTTCTGTGGGTCTATTGCGGTTGCATTGTTACAATCTTTGTCCTGTCATTTGGTAACCGACCAAAGGGTACGCAGAGCTTCTACATCGTAATGGTAGGGTTCTTTGCCATCCTTATGGCCTATCTCATGTTCGCTGCCATTTACATCTCGGTGAAGTCGGTGCAATTTGCATTGTGCACGAATGGAGGTTTCTCTGCGAGCCTTGTGATCCAGAACCAAACCTTCCGTGACCTTGTTATCTCCATTGCGTCGACGTATGCTCTGTATTTTTTGTCGTCATTCCTCTTCTTTGAGCCTTGGCACATGTTCACCAGCTTCTTGCAATACCTTCTCCTTTCGCCTTCCTACATCAATGTCCTCAACGTCTATGCATTCTGCAATATTCATGACATCTCGTGGGGTACTAAGGGAGACGCTGGACAGAAGTTGGATCTGGGTGTTGCCAAGACTAACACGGCCGGAAAGCTCGAGATGAATATTCCCACGCGTACAGAGGACATCGACAAGGCTTATGTGAGTCAGCTGGGTGTCTTGGCCAACGTCGCTGAGAAGGAGAACGAACGTCCGTCACTTGAAGATAAGAACAAGGACTATTATGCATTGTTCCGTTCATCGGTCGTGCTGATTTGGGTCTTCACCAACATTGCCCTTATCGCAGTCGTCCTTAACACGGCTGGTCTAAGCGTTTTCACTGAGCAGCCGACAACAAATGGAGTCCCTCAGAGCACCCGTGCTCTCGAGCTGCTCCAGCGAGCTGCTGGGGCAAACTGTGGTACCATTGGTACGGGCGAGAGCAAACAGACACAGATCTACCTGTCAGTGGTATTGTGGTCCGTGGCTGCTCTAGCCGCCTTTCGCTTTGTTGGTGCTATCTGGTATCTTATTCTGCGCCTGTTTGGTGCCTAGTTCCTGTATTATATTATATATATGAAAACTGTTTGTATTCAAGTTTGTGAGTCTTCAGCAGCATAACCACCTGTCGTAAGTGCGCACCACATACTAGGGTTAGGAACATCACTGAAATATCTCGCTACGGTTTGGTGAACTTAACCGTACAATGGTGGCTTCCATGTTGGTAAGAGCTTCGTTGCCAAGGACTTTCCCTCAGTCCGGCCGCTTGCTCGGTCATAGTATACGCATACTACGTACCGATGTCCGGTGCTTCCACTCTGGCCTTAAACTCCAGTCAGAGGTCAACCCTGCGTACCCAGATGAATCCCACCTGGTGAAGGTGAAGAAGCCCAATCGGCCGTTTGCAGAGTACATCGACCCGAGCCTGCGCCTCGGCATGAATCCTCTGTATACTGCTCCCATGGGTGGGCAGATGGCCTTCACCAAGCGTTGGACTCTAGGTGTATCGGCATGTCTTGGATACATTGGATATATGATCTTCGACTACACTGGTGGATCGCTGATAGCTGGCACTGCTGCGACGGCCATCGCGGGCCTGCCATTCCCGGTTTTGCATTATTTCAGCTCGGCCTACGTGACGCGTATCTTCCGGGTCTACAAGAAGGACGAGCCCCAAACATACGAGAACATGATAAAGGATGAGACTCTGGTGCTCGAACGCATTGGGTTCTTTGGCCGACGAACTTATGGCACTGAGGTCAAGCTTGCCGACATACGACTTGTCGAGAAGCGAGCTGGTTGGGTGAACTGGGAATACCGTGACCCGCAGACTGGGTTGCCGACAAACTTCTATGTTGCCGACAACATTGGAGGAATAAAGATGGATCGAATTTGGGGCATAATAGAGAAGAACAGTGGCGTCGATAATGGACGAGGCTTTCTGGACGAGAAGTGAGGGCCTCGAGTGGGCTCATCCGTGTACATAGTGTATTGATGATTACAGATGCAGATGCGATGAGCGATGTCGCCTATTAACGTACAAGTTGCGTGCCGAAGAAGATACAGGCTGGAGGCATCGATGGACTGAACCGCTAGACCAAAGGTTCGCCTTGAGAGTCCAATGTTGGTGTCCACTTATCTGCAGCCCAAATTATATGCGGGGGAGATTGCAGTATCACTTCGGACTCGTAGTGCACGGTCAGATGCTGGGAACTCCAATGCGTTGATCAAAACTTGATAAATATCCTCCGACTGTAGAGGCCGACTGACACTGCGCAAATGACAGCTAGATAGCCAATAAGAATGAGCAGCGAGGACTCGGGTGACTGATCAAGAGTGCGTACGCTCATGTTAACAACACCGGTGAGCACGTTTGCAAGCAGGAAAATTGCAAGCCCGTTGGAGTTGATGGCTTCCACCGAGAGCGGAACGGCGTTCTCGTAGCTGATGCCGGTTGGCAGACATATGGCCTCTACAACCACAAATAGCGCCAGATACGCTGTGTTGTAAGACGTGACCCACAAAACGTACGGCAGGTTTGCAAGACGACGTGAGGGTGATAGCTTGTACGATAGGAAATGGAGCAACAGGCCGTTGAGTGCCGAAGATGCTGATAGCAATGCAACCAGTCGTAATCGCGACGAAAGCTTCCCTGCCGAGGGTAGGACCTTCTCATACTCAGCTCGCGTCAATGGGAAGAAAAAGGCGCGGAGTGAAACGGCACTTGGAAGGACGTAAAAGCCAGTTGATTTACCAGCCAGAAATATCGACAGGTAGCCAAAGAACGAAAAGACTCCTTCGCGGTTCTGTGCCAATAGGTTTGTACGTGGTGCTGTGAGGACATAGGCTCCGAGGTCTGTCTTGTCGAGCAGTATCTCATACACAACAGCAATTGCCAGCGAAATGACTGATGTGGGGATGCGTTTGGGCACAAAACCGACCAGGGCCACCAGCGGTGGTAAGCAGCCAAGCGTCATGAAGAAGTTCCAGTGCACACCGTATTCAGTTTCGTGCTCCTGGTAGTCTAGGAACTTGATGGCGGCGAGACGAATGAGCCCTAGGGCGAGCACTGGAATCGCGGCGCGCACAGCTCTCAAGACGCTGCGCACAGGAGTGGTAGTACGCCCCAGAAAGCTGTCCAACAGCGTGGCACGGCTTGATACGAGGCCCATGGAGAAGACAAACGAGCCGACGCCGAGGTCCATGAGCGATGTGCCCCACGTCTCGACTTTGGCGAACCGGCGTGGGAACAGAGGAAAGTCGACGGCCAGGATGGCAATGCACGTGATGATCATCATACCGGCACGGTAGATGGTGAGAAAGACCTGACGGGGCAGGTAGCTGGATGTGGTCGCGGCTTCGGGTTTTTCTTTCTTCGTTGATTGCTTCGCCGACTTTGACGACTTCAAGACGGCCGAGCGCGCTCGTGAGCCTGCCGCCAATAGAGCCACGGGGGCCAGAATAAGCGCGTTGAGCGTCACGGGTGCTGATGCGTAAAGCGTCACCGACGCGAGGAGACCGAGCCAGTTGAGAGCAAAGTCAAGGAAGAGGCTGGATATGGACCATCGGTGTGAAGACGTGAAGAGACCTGTGCGCGTCTGAACCACGGCCCATGCCACGTACACCGTGACGGACACGAGCGTAACGAGGTAGATTTCCAGCACAGAACCGCCCGTGAGGCCTGTTACAAACGCCTCTTGCCGCTGCTTGTACCCCTGGGCCTCGTTGAGGACCGTACCGGATTCCATGCTGAGGCGGAGGCAGAGTTGAAACGAGCGATGAAAGAGTCGGGATAAAGAAAAGGTGCAATTGACGTTGAGAGGAGAAGAGCCAACACAAGGAGAGCAAGCAAAGGGGAAACTCGACGCTCGATCGGCGAATACAACAGGCGCCGTCTGGGGATATTCCTGTCACGGTTGCAGCTCAACTGCACTGAAATATAGGGCGCTGATCCGGCACGGCGTGAACTGGGGTCAGGGGAAGGTCTGGACGCTTCGGCCGAGCAATAAAGGTGAGAAACCTACTATATAAACGAGTCATATCCTGATGTTTAGATACAAAAAAAATGGTTAACTGGTTAGCAGAGTTGGGGCCTTTAATCCAAGCGCCCATGGCGGGTCTGGGCAATAGTGCTCTGGCGGTTGCCAGCATGCGAGCAGGCATAGTCGGGTCTATAGGAGTCGGCATGCTGAGCCCGCAGCAGATCCGTGATGAGCTGCGTTCAATTCGTGAAGGAGCGCCAAACAAACCGTTTAATGTTAACATGTTTGTCCTCGGCGAAGACTACTCGACAGCTCGACCAGAGGTTGCCGAGCATGCAGCCATTGGTTGGCTCAAGCGTCACTACCAAGAGGCTGGTGTGCCATTCAGCATCCCCGAGTCTTATGCGCCCAAGTTCGATCTCCAGCTGGCAGCTGTCGAGGAATCGCAGCCTCCAATTGTGTCATTCACGTTTGGATGTCCTTCGCAGCAGGTCATTGACCGCTTAAAGGCCCATGGCAGCCGGGTCATAGGTACAGCGACAAGTCTCAAAGAGGCCCGTGTTTGGGCTCAACTTAAGGCAGATGCCGTTGTACTGCAAGGCTTCGAGGCCGGCGGTCACCGAGGCTCGTTTCTTGATCTCGACTTCCCAGGCGTGGGTCTGCACACGCTGTTGTGCGAAGTCGTCCGTGCCAATCTTGGCGTACCGCTAATTGCAGCCGGCGGGATAATGGACTCGGCAGGCATCCAGGCAGCTCTTGCCCTCGGTGCTGACGCTGTGCAGCTGGGCACGATATTCCTGCAAACACCTGAAGCGAGCATTGCCCACGCATATTCAGCAGCCCTCAAATCTGCCAAATCTGCCGAAGACACATGCCTCACTCGCGCCTTTACAGGCCGCTATGCACGAGGAGTCCGTAACAAGTTCATGACCACCTACGAGGCCGAGCCTGTGCTGCCGTACCCACTGCAGAATGCCTTGACCCAGCCTCTACGCAAGGCAGCCGCGGGCCGTGGTGACTGGCAGGACATGTCTACGTGGGCCGGCCAGGGCGTGGGTCTCATTCCAGACGGAACTGTCGCTGATGTAGTCAAGATGCTGACGAAATAGAGTTCCACCCGTCACGTGAGGCAGTATAGCACAACACATCTCCATGAAGCACGCAGTATCGCAGCCTAAATTGCTATAGTAAATCCATCTGGCTACCTAATATCTCTGTCCAGAACTGCAGGAGGCCAGTCAAGCTGTGGACTCCGCGTATTTGTGTCTTCGCTTCAGCTGCTGCTGCGATGAAGCGCGGCTGACTGGACCCTGCATTACCCCACGATCCACCCAAAGGAGCGGATACGAGCCTGAATCAGCGGATTATGCCGGATCACGCGGTCATAGACGCCACCATCGGATGTATACAGGCTCCAAATGCTAGTCTGAGATGCATCTAGTCGTAGTGCTTCTAGCGCGGATGTGATAGCGACGAAGGCCTAGGCGTGGGCCCAGTCAGTCAACCGCACTACTCTACAGATCATCTGATGGAATCCCCAAAACGAAATCCATAATTGTACATTTTGTTGAGTCTGTCAGAAACGGCCCCTCGTTTGTTATCTTATGCCCCTTACTGATTACCTGCACTTGTAGCCACGGGGCCAAAGTTTGCTCCGATTCGCAACTCCATAAGTCACCAGGCTAGACCCAGGCGAAACTCATTGAATGCCATCATCCAAATATTAAAGCCCTTACATTTGTCCCGTACACATCTAACATCCTGTAACCTCAATCAATCCAATGTAACACTGCGTGGCATCCAGTTTGTGGCTGTTGCCGTCCCCACCCCCTGATTACCCCTCCATACCCTACAGGGCAAGGGCTTCACTATCTAGACTGCCAATGGCGCGATATCCTACTCATCTATAGGCTGTCTGTGCAAGGAAAGCAAGTGGAATCGAACTTCACGGACGCTTGTTTGTACCGGGAGAGTTGCTGTTTCATTGTACGAGCGGAGGTGTCAAATATAACCGTTTGTGTGGTTGCATCAAGATCGCAAATCCGTACTCTGACTGTGACCTAAGCGGTGTACAAGGACCACATCAGCTCACTCCACATTCAACTGGCCTTGCTGACAGGTTCATATCTCACTTTTAGGATCATCAAGTTCCAAGTTACAGATCGCGGCGTTTCTCCAAGAACTCCCCACCTATCTGAAGTCCTGATTCAAGCAGCGTGGCGTCTGATACGACTATCAGGCCCATAAAGCTGAGCAAAGGTTCGAACTCAGGTCAGGCCTCGAGTGTGAACTACTCAGGTCCGGCCCTACTTTATAAGACGTCGTCCAAGCGGACCCGAGTCCGCGGCAGCAGGAGCAGCAGCAGTCGTGTAGCGACCGGAGAATCCGTCACTCCGTCGCCGCCTCGTAAACGAGTAAAGGAATCGGTCGACTCGAAAGTCATGACCGTCACCCCACTGACCCGAAGAGGTGCCAGCAGCGGCTCTAGTGGCGACGCTGCTGCCAGTGCTGCCGAGTTGAAGGTTACGGAACTGAAGGCTGGAGCGTCAGGCTCGACAAGTGCGTCGGCACCGGCAGACTCTCCAGCAGCCTCGTACTATGGATTCGATAAGAAGGAAGTCACACGCCTGCTGATCCAGTCGCTCAACGACTTAGGCTACTCCGAAATCGGTCATGCGCTCGGCGTCACCTCCGGCTATGATATCGAGTCGGCCGAAGTGGCCCGGTTCCGTACGGCAGTGCTGGCTGGTGACTGGGAAGCGGCCGAGAAATGGCTACGGTCCATTGAGCTACAGAAGGCCTCTGAAATAGCTGATATGAAGTTTCTGCTGCGCCGCCAGCACTATCTGGAGCTTCTCGAAAGCGGTGACAAGAACGCCGCCCTAGCATTCTTGCGTGCGAAGATCTCGACTCTCGACGGCAACCGCGACGAGCTGCACAACCTCAGTAACATGCTTCTGTTCCCTATGGCAGAAGTCAAAGCATCAGCCAAATGGGATGGAGCACAGGGCCAATCCCGCTCCGAGCTCCTCGATGTACTACAGCAGTACATGTCACCCACAATCGTCATACCCCCACACCGCCTCGCTACCCTCTTGGAGCACGCCAAGAGCCATCAGTTATCGAAGGCCCTCTACTGCACGGGCGTTGAGCCTTTTTCTCTCTACAAGGACTTCATTGGTGACCGCCGCTTGTTTCCAACTGTGACAACGCATATTCTCAAAGAGCATCTCAACGAGGTGTGGTTTCTTGAGTTTTCCCACAGCGGTCGGTATCTCGCATCCGCCTCTGCAGACAAGCGCGTCATTATCTGGGACGTGGAACGAGAGTTCACCATCCAAGCCATTCTGACTGGTCACTCTGAGGGCATCGTGTTTCTGAGCTGGTCTCCCAATGACGACTACATTCTGACTGCCGGCGGCAAGGACAAGTCGGTGATCCTGTGGGACCCGTTGTCTGGCAGTAGTATTCAGACCTTCACCAACTCTGACATGGAGGCTCCAGTATGTGCGTGGATGAATGACAGCCAGTCATTTATTGTTGGCTCGCCAGCCAAGAAGCTCGTACAATTCAATCTCAAGGGTGAAGAAATCTACCGGTGGAACGATGTCAAGGCTATCACAGCCATGACCACAACACCCAATGGCGAGAAACTGGTGGTCATCTGTCATGTGAACGATGAAACTTTTATTTATCTCTATGATATGCTGACGCGCGACCTCATGTGCAACATCAACCTTGGTAAGAAGACAGTTACTTCGGTGGAGGCGTCTAAAGATTCGCGCTATGCACTCATTAATGTCGTGCCGGAGGAAGTCCATTTGTGGGACCTGGAAACGTACAGAATCGTGCGCGTCTACGTGGGTCAGGTCCAGGACGATCTCATCATCCGTTCCTGCTTCGGCGGCCTCGACGAGAACTTTGTGCTCAGCGGTAGTCAGGATTCGCATATCTACATCTGGAGCCGTGACTCAACAAACCTGTTGGAGGTACTCGGAGGTCATACTAGTGTTGTCAACTGTGTGAGGTGGAGACCCAACCACCCTGCGATGTTTGCCTCTGCTAGTGATGACGGCACAATCCGCATCTGGCAGCCGCCGAGGAAGAGGTAGGTGTCTTCCGCGTTGACATTAAGATGTCCTCAAACCTCAGGTAGTTCATTTCTCCGGCTAGTACTCGGCATATACACGATAATGCATTAAATATAAGCTCAAGATGTAGACGTCTAGGTGAGTCCGTTGATGGCAGCCCAGTCCAGTCCAGCCAGAAATACACCTGATGGATCGTACTTTTGGCGGAGCTGCTTCCACAGAAGAAGGTCAGAACCGAACCAGCTCTCGATGGTCGGCTTGATACCCCGCATCTGGCCGTCTTTCCATTGACTGGGCTTGTTCTCTTCATTGGTTCCCAGGAAGTTTTTGGCCCAGTGCGGTTTTCCGCCGGCCTCAGCCACAATTGCCTCAAACTTCTGATACCAACGGTCAATGGGGCAGTCAAATCCAAACGGCCGGTACATGGTTGCGTTGATGTACAACGTCAGGTTTGAGTAGTCAGGTTTGCCGTCGGTGAGGCTGGCCGTGAGCTTTGGCGTGCCATCAAGAAGAGGACGAAGGTTGTTTCCAGGAACAGGACCGACAGGGCCAGCAGGGGTGCGGTGGTCGAGTCCCGAGTAGGGCTCCTCGCCGTTTTTGGGCTGGCTTGTGTTGGAGATGCGCACCTCAATGGGGGCGTGAACGTAGAAGTCACCGGAGCGCTGGGCTTCGGCGACTGCATCACCGAGCTTGTTAAGTACGTCGATACCGTTCGTCAATGGTAGGGCCCATTCGTTGACAAACTGGCTGAAAAGACAGTCCATGTTCAGGGCTTCGTTACTGACCTGTACTGCCACATCGCCGTGGTTGTACGTGTCGACAAATCCGTACTGATTGCGGAACACCCAGCGCTCGATGGCGGGGGTGGCTGCCGGGTATACCTTGACGGAGAGCCACAGAAGCGACTCGTAGAAGAAGCGGCCAAGAGATGTACCGTAGAACGAATACCGTGGAGCAGACACTGGTTCCAATGTCTTGTCCGCCCGCCACAACACGCAGCGGTTCGAGTAGGGGAACCACCATACTCGGATGAATTCGGCCGAGGTCCAAATGGTTGGCCACAGTTCAGATAGGAGGCGGTCAAATGGGAGAATCTCCTGCTTTGACTCAAGGCGGAATGCAGGGATTGCACGCACAGTGATGTGGACGATGATTCCTAGCTTTCCCAGCGACAGCAGCGACGCGCGAAACAGGTCGCTGTTGGTGTCGGCTGAGCACTGGACGAGATCACCAGAAGCGGTCAGCAGTGTCAGGTTGACAATCTGCTGCGACACGAGGCCGTGCAGAGCCGAGGATCCGTGTGTGCCCGTGGAGATGATTCCTGCCGCTGACTGATCCGAGATGGAGCCCAGGTTCTGAATAGCGAGACCCTGATCAGCCAGAGCCTTCGTCAGCTCGTAGATGCGGATACCAGCTTCTACAGTCACATCGGTGTAGGCGCCATTTGGGCCGCGCTGCACTTCCAACACGCGGTTGAAGCGGTCGAGGTTCATGAGCCATTCATTGGTCATGGTGAGGGTCGACGGCGAGTGGCCGGCACCTGTGAGCATGATCGTTTTTCCAAGACGTTTAGCCTCGGCTACAGCGAGCTTGATCTCGTCGAGGGTTCGAGGCTGAACGTACAGTTGGGGCCTGCACCCGAACGTGCGTGCCCACGTCGAGTGTGCTCGCGACACCTGGAAAGGCTTGATCCCGGCGTCATATGACATTTTGGAGTAAATCGGCTGGATAGGCAGTGCAGGTAAAGATGCTCGAAAGCAGTCACAAATGGCAAGTAGCAGATCAGATATCAGGGTCAGAGGTTCTTGTAATTTGTGGTTGCTGTGACTTGGAATTCCAGTTCTACTGCGACTTTTGCTGGTGCCCTGGCAGGCGTGAAGTAGTTACGTTCGCGGATTACAGAGGAAATCGCTAGGGTTGAAAAACATTACGTTAGAGCTGCAGGTGTGACGTATAGACTTAGTAGTTCGATTTATCATAAAACAAGCAAGAGCCAAGTAAGTTGGGATTGTCGAAAGTGTCGAAGTGGAAGTCAAGCTATTCTGGAATAATAACGATACCTTGCGAGCTTCAAACGAAGTTGCACCGGCCAAACTCTCTACGATAGCGGCTAGGGCTTGGCGATAGGACGTATCTCACATTAAAGCCCCGTAAGTGAACTAACACGGAGCTAATGAAATAATCGAGGTTGATGATACGCTACGAGCAGCCAGCTACAACAAACATGAGTAATGAGGCTACGGGAGTATTTTATCGCAGTGGAACTGACTCCATGGAACTACTTGACATGTGATGCAGGCTTCACGCCGCGCAACGGCTAAGTTGAGATGCGAGGTTCGCGTCACGTCGACAACTGATGAAGCGAGCTGCCAAACGGCAGACTGGAAAGGATGGGAAACGGCGGGGAAAGAAGAAGAAGGAATGGTGGGAATCGCCGAAAAGACCAGATCCCGAGACCCGGTCGCTGACGCGGCTTGGCGGCGATGATATCGCAGTGCTCGACACGTTCGTTGAATCCGCGACATGGACTGCGATGCGCACGCCTGTCAGTTTCGAGGAACAACCAGGTGTTGTTTCCGACCGGCTGAGCACGTTTGTACGCGAGAAGTCGACTGGTGGTGTCGAATCGCTCAAAGTACTGGCAGCGCGGGTGTTGGCGCGGCATACCGACAGTATCTCGAGGGAGCTGCTGCGGGTCGGCAGCTGGCAGGCGGTGTGGAGGGTTGTGTGGGAACAGATCTGTATTCTCGGGCTTGATTCGTTCGTGATATTTGCGGTGTTTGGCAGCGCTTTTGGCAGCGAGCTTGATTTCGCGTGCCATGCTCACCTGCCGTATGCTGGCACATCGATGCGCTTCAGTGCGCGCGACAGACTACTTGGCGAGACCGTAGTCAGTAGTCGGACGTTCAAGCACCGCGTTGACTGGTGTTCTGGAGGAGCCAATGCGACGGTGCTACTGAACAGTATCACGCAGATGTCGAGCCTTGGAGATGGCATGGTTGCACTTGATCTACGCGGGTCGGGACTCAATCGAACCTCGCCGCTTCTCAAGTCCATCATGAGCATTGGTACACTACGGGCACTCGATGTGTCTGGGCTTGACGTGGTGAGCGATCCACATCTGCTGACGGTTTGGCGAATGGCCATGGACGGCGGATCGTGGAGCCGGCTCAGCGTGCTCTGTGCTGGAAATGTACCATACCATTCCATCGGACCAGCCTACGCTGCTCTATTCGGCGTGCCGTCACTGCACTACATTGAAGGACCTGCACCTGTCAGCGGCGCCGACAACTGGGCGGCAGGCACCGATGAGTTTGCCAAGAGCACGCGGTTCACACAGCGGCATAGTCTAGGATTCAAGCTTTACATTGCCAAGGCCAAGCTGCCAGGGGTCCGGCGAGGCTGTAGGTCGTCGATTGCGCACGAGGTGCACATCAGCTCGCGGTCATGGCGCACCGCGGAGTCGGTCAACAGCGAGAGCTTCTTCGTGCGCCGGCGCCAAGCAGCACCCAAGGAAGCCGGTGCCGTCCGGCAGCGATCCAGCGGCGGCGCGGTACGAGTGCGCAGAGGCCTGGTGCAGGTGAACGAGCTGCTCGGGGAGTGGACGCGGGCTCCGAGCGCCGTTGAGTGAAGCGACGGGCGGTGTTAGCAGAGCCCGCATTGAGAAGGATCATCGGGCGGGATCTGGCGAGTTTTGCAGATGCAACATCGGCCATGCACCGGAACCGACCTGGCCGTCCCAAAGCGGGAATGAATAGACGCAGCTGGCATGTCGGGCAGTATTGCCAGGGAGCGGCACGGACAAAACGAGCAGGCACGGACAAAAGACGTTGGGGGCCACAGAGAGCGACACAGCGAGCATGCAATCGGCATCCGGCGCGATGATTTGCCAGTGCAATGCAACGTTGGAAAAAAAGGACCTTCAGTCAAGATGCACGAGTAAACATTTCCACGAGATGCACAAGAGAACGAAAAGGAGACAAAAGAACAAAAAAAAAATGCAAAGGTGTTACAAAACCAGCAGCACTAAAAGGGAATGCAAAAGGACCTTACACCATGCGTAATGACAGATGCACCCGGCTGTTTGGATCACTAGTCGACAAGGAGCGCGGTAGCGTGGGTGATACCGTAAGCGGGCAAATGGTTCCAAAATGGTTCCCAGGTACGCCAGGCACGACAGAATCACCTGGCCACAGTGGGAGTTCCCGACAGCCGGTTAGCGTTATTAGCTACTGAGCTAACCGCGAATTAACTAGCGAGCCACAAGAGCCACGACCGCCCCAGGAGCCACAAGAGCCGGCTAGAGTGGGGGCATCCGGGCAATGGGCTCGCTAGCCAACGTGCTTGGGGCTTCTCCCGTGTATCGCCAGAGCATGGGCGGTTGCTTTTTCGCGCATGATGGCCAAACCATATGTGGTCAAAAGCAACGCTTCATCTTCAAGGCACCGGGCACGCTCGCGGTTAGCGCTGCAGCCATGGCCAGCTCCACGGCCTGCCGGTGCGGGCGAATCCGCGGAGCGTGGACAGTCATTATACAATCTTATTGGCCAGCGCGGAAACGATGCCTGCGAGCTTAAAATACCTGCCCATCAGTGCTTCTCTGAGCTCCCTGCTCGTGGGTTCTTTCTGTTTGCGTCCAGGGATGCTCCTAACCTGATGGCAGCGGCCCTACAGCCTACAACCATGGGTTGCATATGCTATGCCATGGAAGGATAGGCGGCCCCAGCGTATTACTCGTATTTATCTAGAGGCTTGCAAATAGTGAATATCTAGTTGGCGTGGGATTAGGAATCTTAGCAATTTTAGTGACGCGGTAATTGTTTAGTTATTGTGCTAGGGGGTGACAAGGGAATTGTCACAAGCCATTGCCGATTAGCGCCAAGCCGTCACAACGCAGCCAGGGAGCCACGGCAGCTCCAGGGAATGGCGGTGTCCGAAAGGCCCTCGTGGGCGCCAAGCACGGAGCTCACATCCCAATAGGGGGTTAAAGTGGGGACGCGCCGCGGTCAGACGGCAAAGCGACGCAAATAGAGAAAAAAGGCAAAATTGACAAAAAGGCAAAAGAAAGACAAAAGCCAAAAGAAAGATCCGAGTGAGATGTATTTGCTTTTACATGCATGGCCGGTAGTGGATGCATGCACGCATGCCTTCTAGGTTGCGTTTGCAGTCGGTTTGGCGCTTGTGGCCAATCACAGAGCGCCATTTGCCCCACGTTTCTCGAAACTAGGTTCTAACTCGCCAGGGTGCACGGCGAGCCGCAGCCAATGGAGCAGCGCCGTTGTGACAGGTGCGTCGGGTGGTGCAGGCTGATTGCAACTCCACCCTGGGCGCCTTCCTGGGCACACGACCATGGTCTGGTTTGGAGGGCACGGACTGGTGTGGCTATGGAAGATGCAAATTTTTCGTGCGGGGGTCACCGTTAGTATACGCGAGTTAGTAGTGACGCCAGTGACGCCCTTAGAAGCACCAATACGCCAGTGACGCCCGTTGCGCCCACTCCACCGACGCCTCCATTAGTGGCAGGACAATGGTCATGGCTGGTGCTCTTTCGGCGATAACGCCCGTATCAGAATCGACCCCTACCGCCATCAACCCTATCCTATCGAAACGAGGTAGGTAAGCATCTGGGCTCAAGTACGGGCCCCGCTATACAAGGAAAGGAGGCAATCGCTCGTTCAATACGGCCTTGCCCGAGCCGCCCAGTATGCGACTGGCAGCATCCGTAACACCACCAATACAGTAACGCTCGCTTCCCGATGCCTAGAATGCCTGCTACCACTGGTGCGGAATCACCCGCGCGCCCATTCCTGTACAGGGCGGGTACTCACCGAGCCATTTAGGCCCACTTGAGCACTTCGGCCATTCGAGCAGGGTCTCGCCCAGTTCCCAGCCGGCCAGCGTTCCATGCACCGGTTGCTTTTGCACGCCATTCCCTGTCAAAAAGGTCCTTGGTCTCCGGTATTGAGTCCGTTTGCAGCTTGGCTCATCTGCATCTGTTGCAGTCGCTCTACGGCGACGCCTACTGCCGGGTGCATGCTACTTTGCTTTTTGCTGCACGGCCTGGCAATTTTTTCTTTCTTTCCACGAGCCGGTTTTTTTTTTTTTGTTTTGTAGCGCCATCCCCCTCTGAGCCGCGAACCTGCGCCAATCAATCGCTCAATCCAGCGCATCTACCTGCCGATTCAGACGCTCGGCAGTTTCTGGCGTCCCCCCATATATAAACCGACCTCTTCCCCCCCTACGAGGTCTTTTTTTTTCTCCACCAGGCTTCCTACCTCATTGTTGTAGCAATTGGTCTAATTTAATACGGGCTCTTGTCTCTACCCTTTGGTTACAAAAGCTTAATATAAACAATGACCAGTCATCACGGACCCGTCATTGGAGAAATCCCCGTGCCTCACGGTGTCCAGGAGTATGACACCGTCGACGGTCGCATTGTCAACGACTCGGACGACTTTGCCTACCCCACCGATAAGAATGAAAAGGAGATCTTTTCCTACATTCTCCACCCCGCCGACTCGTACACCCCCGAGGGTGTCTACTGGGCTGACCTGCCCTTTGGCAAGAAGTTCTCGTTTGTCTCCAAGGTCGACCATAATGAGGCTATGCGCGAGATTACCACCATTGGCCGCATGTTCAAGGAGGACCCTCTCTCGCCCGTCCGCTGGTACTTCAAGAACTGTGTCCTGCCCGGTGCCGGTCTCGGTCTTGAGGGATACGTGCTGTTCTCGGTCGGTAACATCAGCTCGCTCTTCTCTGCCGTCTGGCCCCAGTGCTGGTCTAAGTACGAGGTCTGCAACAAGAACTGGGTCGCTGCCGTGACCTACCTCGAGATTTGCGGAATCATTGTTGGTCAGGTTCTCGTTGGTTTCATTGGTGATGCTATTGGACGTAAGTGGGGTCTTGTTCAGGATGCCTCCATCATGTTCATCGGTCTGCTCATGCTTGTCGCTTCGTGGGGTGTTTCGCTGCAGGGATGGGTCATCTGCTACGCCTTTTCCCTCTTCTTCTACTCCATCGGTGTCGGTGGTGAGTACCCCATGACTGCTACCTCCGGAATGGAGAAGGGCACCCGCTCGCTTGTCTCTACTGCTGATGACCGTTTGCACCGTGGCCGTAAGGTCCTGCAGGCCTTCCTCATGCAGGGATGGGGTCAGTTCTTCAACCAGGCTCTTCTGATCATTCTGCTGCTCATCTTCCACGGTGGCTCTGGTAACCCCCCTTACACTGCTGTCTCCACCCAGTGGACATACCGTGTGTCGTTTGCCATCCCCGCTGTTGGTACCCTGTGGCTTGTCTACTACCGTTACTACAAGATGCCTTACCCCTCCAAGGACCTCGAGGCCATTAAGAAGAAGTCCAAGGTCACTGGTTACGACAAGGAGTCGCTCAAGCTCGTCCTCGTCCACTTCTTCCCCCGTCTCATTGCCACTGCCGGTGCTTGGTTCGCCAACGATGTCTTCTTCTACGGTAACAAGCTGTTCCAGTCGCAGTTCATCGCTGTCATTGCCCCCAACGACAAGTCGGTTGTTCTCGGATGGTTGTACAACCTCATCAACATTGGTGTCTCGCTTGCCGGTTACTACCTGGCTGCTTTCCTTATTGACAACAAGTTCTACGGTCGTAACCGTATGATGCAGGTTGGATTCCTCATGGACTTCATCCTCTTCGTTGTCCCCGCCTTCCACTACAAGTTCTACACTGCTCCTGAGAACGTTGCGAAGTTCCAGACCATGTACTTCCTGTCGTCGTTCTTCAACCAGTTTGGTCCCAACGCTGTCACCTTCCTGGTCGCTGCCGAGGTCTACCCCACTCAGGTTCGTGCTTCCGCTCACGGTTTTTCTGCCGCTTGCGGTAAGTTGGGTGCCCTGTTCGCTGCCGTTATCTACAACTACATTAGCGTCCAGACCCGTTTCTTCCTTGTGCCTTGGTTCGGTCTTATGGGTATGCTGCTGACTTTCTTCTTCATGCCTGATGTGACTGGTCTTGATCTGCGCGAACAGGACCGTCGCTTCCAGTTCATCCGTGAGGGTCGCGCTCACGAGTACCACGGTATTGCTATCCACCCCCAGCACCTGTCGCTGTGGGAGCGCTTCCGTGGAATTGGCAAGAACTACAACCCTGATCTTGACTACAAGCAGAAGGTTGATGAGCTCCGCCAGGACTGGGAGGAGCGCCAGCGTGCCCGCCACGCCGAGTCTGACAGTGCCAACGGTATTGAGGACAACAACGAGGACTTCTCCCCCGATGTGCACCAGTACTTTGTCCGAACCTCTCCCATGCTTGCTGCCGAGAAGAAGAACGTCGATGACGGTCTTCGTCTTCCCGACGCTGCCGCTGGCGAGAAATAAGCTCTTGGCTGCATCGTTTATTCTGCGTGGAGGTTTAAAGACACTTCGCGTTATTGTTTTATTGAGTAATTGGCTTACCCTCGTGTAATTCTTAATAGAGGAAACACTCATTCTTAAAATCTACTTTGTTTTACAATTAAACTTGCAATTAGGCTCACACTTAGTTATAGTTCAGCTTCGCCTATCCTTGTTTAGCTCGTTGAATCGAGTTGGTCCAGGTGGTTTCGAGCTTGTGAGATAGCATAGCATTGACTAGCGGCTATTTGGTTAGCTGCTAGTAGCGGTGTCGTAGCGCGTTCGTAGCGCGTTCGTAACGGCCTGCTAACTTAGTAGCCGCCGTAGCCTCCTTGGGGAGGATAGTCTTGGGGAGGATAGCCCTGGGGAGGGTAGCCTTGAGGGGGATAGCCTTGAGGGGGGTAGCCCTGAGGGGGGTAGCCTTGAGACTGGTATCCCTGGGGGGCATAGCCCTGAGGAGGATAGCCCTGAGGAGGGTATCCCTGGGGAGGGTATCCCTGGGGAGGGTATCCCTGGGGAGGGTATCCCTGGGGAGGATAGCCTTGAGGCTGGTAGTCGTAGCCCTGAGCGGGGTAGCCCTGGGGAGGGTACTGAGGGGCAGGACGGCCGTAGTTGTACTGGTTGTAGTCAAAAGGAGGCTGGTACTCGGGGCTCCACTGGGGCTGGCCTCCGTAGTGGTTGTCGTAGTTGCGCTGGGCCTGGTCAACGGCCTGGCGGCGGGCTTCGTTGCGATCGAGGTAGTCAAGGCCCTTGGTCTCAAACAGCTTGTCTACCTCGGCACCAGCAATGGCGGCAATGGCCTCTTTGGCAAACGCGTGCGATACAGGTTTGCCCTCTTGGCGCTGGTGGTCCTCAAACAGCTTGACCTGGAGTTAGCACAATTTGGACACAGTTGTCTGGCGACATACCGCCTCAAACGAAGCAGCACCGGCAATCAGCTCATGTGAGAACTTGGCCTGGTGCTGAGGCTGTCCGTAGACTTGCTCGTGCTCGTCGAATCCAAACATGGCAATTGCAGTGTGGGGTGGTAAGCAGTTGGCGATTTGGGGCGCCTTTTATTCAAGTTGGGTGCACGGCTGTCCAACCAACCTCGGGCGCAGCCAAAAGCGGCAGTGCCCCTGATCTTCTAGCATGTGAGCTTGAAGTCCAAGTTGGGTCTGGCTTATACCGTCAATCCGACGCATCTGTTGGCTTCGTCTCGAGCCACTTGCCAAACTCGTCTAGACGGCGTGCCTCGGCCTCGTCAGTGCCGTCCGCTGCTTTCGTGGCTCGTCGATATCGGCGGCCGTCGTAGGCAGATACCTCGAGCTTGCGTCCGTCGAAATAGCGGCCATTCATGACGTCAATACACGTCAGCGCATCGTCGGCATCCTGGAACTTGACAACAACAATGCCGTCTGCCTCCTGGTCGTACAGCGTCACGCTCTGCACGGGTCCGATCTCCTCGCACCCTTGGAGCATATCGTCCTTGATGTCAAGGGCTGCAGACACGTCCTTTTCGAGCTCGTCAATAGTGAATACATGCTTCAGCACAACCATCTTCTCCCACCGCTTGGAAACCTGTTTCGGCTCGTCGTCGTCCCAGTCCACGAGCTTGTCATTGAGCTTTTGTAACTTCCTCTGGATGCGTGCCTTGCTCTTGGCATCTGTGGTCCTTGGCTCAGCGTCACTGCGTTTGTCGTTGGAGAACTGTGCCTTCTCGACTCTGATGAGCCCACCGTCGACACCTGGTCCACCAGCCCGAATGGCTGCGCGGTCCATCATCTCAATGGCCAACTCGACACTCTCTGGTCTAAAGTACACAATAAGCGCATCACCCTTTGGCTTACCATTGTCGTCGAGGTACAGCTTAATTTTGGGTTCGCCAGTGGTCAGATCCTCTGTAATGACTCCATACTTTGAGAACACATCACGCAGCTCTTCAACCGTCACGTCGTTGGGAAGATTAGATACGTAGATTGCAGTCGACTTACGCGGTTCCTTTGTCGGTTCCTTGTTGTCCTTTTCCTTGCTGACCTCTGTCTTGGTCTTCTTAGCAGCCCTTCTCTCCACGTTCGAGTCTGCGCCCTCTTCCTGTAGTATTGGCTCTTTCCGCTTAATTTCTTTACTCTCGTATGCTCTCTGTTGTGACTCTATGTCGTTCTTGCCTGGTACAGGCAACCATTGCCGTAGCTCGTCGTCAAACTCGTACTCGACCCCAGTCTTCTCGTCCTCGAAGATCCACTTGCCAGTCGCCTGTGAAAACGCGACTCGCGGGTCGTCTTTCCAGTTGTCTGGAGGACCCACCGTTTCCGGCTCCTCGGGCCCGTCATGTACATTTGCGTCCTTCTCTGGATCGTCACTCATTGTGATCGTAGCGGGTCATATTCTTTTTGGTGAGCTCTTGACATCAAAAATCCAGCCGCGTCGGAGCAGATCCACTACCAGGAGTCACGAGGATTGTAAGATACCATTCGAGATACAATAACTTATTAATAAAAATATTTATCGTATTCACTCTATGATTCTAATTAAATAATATTCCCCTGGAGAGCGGCGTGCTTACTCCTTTGAAGGGTCAAATGCGTACTTGGAGCGCTGGCGAATGCGGGCTCCGTACATGTAGAACAGAAACGGGATCGCGCAGCATGCGAGGGAAATAAATGCCAGGAGACTGCCGGCCCATTGATAACCAAGTCTGTGATACATCTGGATGGTGAAAAGGGGCACCGCGGCGCCCCACATGGAGCGGACAAATGTCTTTGCAGCTAGCGCCGAGGCGGCGTAGTGCTTGTACGAGTCGACAATGTAGTTGTTGGCCGAGTTGTAGATGAGAATAAACCCGAATCCACAAGGTAGACCTGCCAGTGTTGGCCCTACCCATGAAACGGTGGGATATGACGTCCATGCAAAGATGAACAGACCAGCAGGGACGAACAAACAACCTTCCATCATGGGAACTAGTCGCAACTCGGGAGGAGGGGCCTCACCGCGGTCCTTGTAAGCCTGGGCTTTTCGGTTGTATGACTTGTTGATAAATGGAGACAGGGCCGTGGCTATGAGGACACCAACGACAATGGGCAGGAAAGTGAGGCCTGTCTTGTGAGCTGACCAGCCCTTGCCTTCCTGGAAGATGACAGGGAAGGCAAAGAAAAACATGTACAGCAGTCCGTAAATCACTGACATGTAGATTGTAAAGAGGAAGACAATGACCTCAGTGAGCAGCACCGGTGGACGCATCAAAGTGACCTTAGCTACTTCGGCAAACGATCGAGGCACAAGCTCGCGCGCTGTTCGGTACCGGTCATCACCTGTGATCTGTCGCAGCTTCTTAGCTCGTCGCGACAAAATGGTGTTGTGGTGCGTCTCAGGAACAGTTAGAGACGTCGCGACGTAGACGACGCCTGCAAATATGAGGAGAATGTAGTAGATCCATCGCCAATACAGGTAGTCGCCGATAAAGCCTCCGACCAGAGGGCCAAAGGCAGGACCAAGGAAAGGTGCAGCAGAAAAGACGGCCATTGCGATGCCTCTCTCCTCATCTATCCACATATCAGCCAATGAGCCGCCAATGATGGTCAGCGGAGCTGAGAAGGCAATTCCATCAATAAGACGGCAGACAAGTAAGGTACCAATGTTTGGTGCAACGGCACAAGGGATAATAAAAATGACGGCCACAAGCAACGTGGTCAAATAAACAAACTGGCGGCCAACCTCTTCAGAAATGGGAGCAAATACCAGTGGACCAACTCCAAAGCCAATGACAAACAACGTCACTGTGAGAATTATAACCTCCTGAGAGACGTGGAAGTGCTCCATGGGACCCGCAATGTCACCCGTGACAACAGCTGATGAGAAGGCAACGGTGAAGCAGATGAGACCAAGGGCCCAAGTAATGAACCATTTGCGAGCCTTGGACCACTCACGGGGGTCGTCGCGATCCTTGTTGACGAAGGTCACAATGCGGAAACCAGTGTCTTTGTCGAGTTCGTACCTCCACTGGTCTGCTTCATTGACATCCAGGTGCTTTGGGTCGGGGTGTGATTCGATGCGGTGAACTTTGGCTGCATCTTCAGGGTCATAGAGGACGCCGTCTTCGCTGCAATTGTCGTGGGTACTCATTATTAGGATGCTCAATGGTATTCAAGAGGACTTTGAATGATATCACACAAGACATAAACCGTGCTTTATATATCTTGGTAGCGTCGGCACATCTTGTCTGATATGCCGACATTGCAGGTTGACTATAGATAGGCTACGGTAGGAGACCACGAAAACCTGGTCAAATTACAGCCAAATTAGACCTAGAAAAGACCCTCTTTGGTAAGGCCATATTTTCGGTCATTTCCAATCGACTGCACCTATTTCGAGGAGTCAATTCTTCGATTTGGCGAGATGCTGACGAGTTGGAGTTTTTGGCATCGGTTCCGTATCCAACGGGCGAACCGGCACCGTCTGCGGCTCGTGGGGCTCGTCAGCCGTGCGGTAGTCAGGAGTCTATCCCTTATCGGCATTAGTGCGGTCATCAGCCGAACCCCACGGTAAATCTGCAAAACAGCTTGGCGTGCAAGGTCATCAGGAAGCTAGATGGATATAAGGGTGTGACCAGGCGCTCCAGCAAGAGAGGGCAGTGCACGGCACTGGTTGTGCCAGATCACGGCACAACTACTGGTTCGCGCCCCAGCCCTAGTTTTGCCGTGCCAAGGACTGGACCCTGGCATTCCGATACCCAAATCCGGGGCACCGGCATACAAGGGTGATTATAATCGGCGCTGCGTTCCAGAGGAAACAATGCCTTCAGATATGAACGGCAAATGCCAGCAGTGGACACAAAGGAGCGGCATCTGATCGGTGCAGGCCGATGGCTGGCCCTAGATGGCCATGCAGGTAGCGCTATTCCCAGAACAGCGGCCAGCTCATGCAGGCCCAAGGCCTCGAAGATGCGCCCCGCCCAAAGCATGCTAAGGTGCCAAGCGATGCTGCGAGGAACAGACCTAAAGGGTCCACCAAGAAAAAAGTACGTGACCATTTGAGAGCAACCCAGCGCAAAGGCCACGCAGAGCAAAGGCCACGCGGTCCAAACACTAGCAGGCAGCGCACTAGCAGCAGGGCAGCAGGGGGCCCCTAGCTAGGCGGCCCTTAGCCAGGCAGGGCCAGGGCGGCGTGCAAAATCTGTAACTAGCATGCACGCCCTGAAACCCAACAAACCAACATTTAGTCTAACTGCAACACAGCGCACTGGCCAGAAAGATCTCCAGTACAACATAAGGAATGTTTTACAACCGGTGTCTTAAAAACATGATATAGAATTCTAGTAGTAGAAAAATATAAAATAAAAATTAAGATTTATAAGAACAGAGGCATGTTTTAATTGCCGGATCTAAAGCTCAATATGAGAATCCACTGCAGGGAACGTCACAAAGTGCTAAATTTACAGCAGCAGAGCGGCGGCACCGACAATGGCCAGAGCACCAGAGACACCAAGAGCGGTGGCACCAGACGAAGCCTCAACAGAGGTGGGGGCAGCGGAGGTGGTGGTGTTGGTCTCAGCGGCAACGGAGGTCTCAGCAGCAGAGGTGGCAGCAGCAGAGGAGGCGGCAGCGGAGGTCTCAGCAGCAGAGGTGGCGGCAGCGGAGGTGGCAGCCTCAGAGGTAGCAGCAGCAGACGAGGCAGCGGCAGAGGTGGCAGCACCGCCAGAGCCACCAGTGCAGGTGGAAGCGGGACCAGAGCCAACGCTGGTGGAGAAAGCCGAGGCGAGCTTGGTGAAAGCGTCGTTGATCGACGAGAAGTCAGGAACAACCGACGAGGCAAGGTCGCAAGGAGCAATGGCATAGGCAGCAGACTCAATGGCGAAGGTCTGCTTGGAGAGCTGAGCAATGTCGTTGTTGACAATCTGGCCAGCACCGGCAGAGATCAGGACCGAAGCCTTCTCACCGAGGTCGTTGGTGAACGACACAATGGCGGAGGCAAGGCTAGAGATGGCAGAGGCCAGAGACGAACCGTCAGACTCGGCAATGGTGACACCAGAGAGAGCAGCCTGGAGGGAGGAGGCAGCAGCCTCAATGCCGGAGGCGGACTGCTGGATAGACAGAGCACCAACAAGACCGTCCGAGGACTGGAAAGCCTGAGCCTGCTTGTCGGCAGCAGCGACAGAGGACTGCAGGGCCGAGATGGCGGCCTCAACGGCAGCGACATCAGCGGTGGCAACCTTGGCAAGGGCCAGGACGGCAATGGCGAGGACAGAGTTCTGAGCAATCATTTTTAACGAGAGGATACAAGCTTCAAAGAGTTTTGAGAGGGTGTAAGGAAATTTTACATGCGGGAAATGCCATCGTATTTATACTTGGGCCAGGCGGGCACAATGGATCGAAGGCTGTGGACGGTCTTGGCAACCCCTCACCCAAACAAACATTCGCTGTGAGGTGGGTGTTTTATTCCTAACTGCGGTTTCGGGTGCTTAGCCAGGAGAGGGGTACATATTGCGGTGCTTTTTATTTCCTAATGTGGAAGGTCTAGGTTACTACCGGTGCTTTTTATCGTGTTTTTGGGTCATTTGCAGTACCGAGGAGCCCGAGCTAGGCCTGAGCTCGGCAGGAGAAGGAAAAAGCGGGGATGGGCGAAAGATTGCTTTTGCAAGGGGGAGGGGTCGGCCGGACACCCGCCAGGCCCGCGAGAGGGGGTGTGACTTGAGTGAGTGCCGGGCCGACGCTAACTCGGCACAAGAACCGGTGCTCGGCACTCAAACGCGGGGTTAGTCTCGAGGGCTGGTTGGCAGTGCTAGCATTTGCTCGCTTGAGTCTTTTGGAGCCGATAGTCTTATTAGTCTTTTCGTCTTCAAGCCGACACTCTCGGCGAATACCACCAGCACCCCGGAGGTAGCAACCTACAAACCGGTTTAGGCAGGTCAAAAGCAACGCACGACACTGGCCGGCCTCAAGGGCAGGTTTAGCTCTGACCACAACGAGCACGTAACGTACACAAAGAGTCCCCTCACAATGACAAAAAACAAACTGAGGAGGGGGTAACAGCTGGAGGGTGGCAGATGAGCGGGGAGATGGGTAGGATATGGGAAGAGTGGTATGCAAATCTAATTAATTGCCAAGAATGGCATGGATACAGACAATGAGGGATGGCGAGGGATTGGCAGTGATTGCTGGTGATTGTCACGGTTGTTCCTAATTACCGAGCGCCCTTGGCAAGGGGCACGACAAAGGCGGGGTGTGGACACAGTGGACGGTGACGTGCCAATCAACTACCGCAAATGAGGCGGCCTGGTGGTTTAGGCCGCATTTACCACATCAGCCCTGTTGTATATCAACGGGTGTTTTTTTATGCCGTTTTTTTTTTGCATTACCGTTCCCACTCGCCGTTCACCCCCTCGAGCTCCATCGCCACTAGCCCTCGCAAGTGTCATCACACCCACTTGGTCGTGCTACATGAACCACCACAGCCAACTAAAAATAGCGCCTCACCCCTGTCGATGTATCTTGCATTGTAATTGAAGGAGCCATGGCCTAATTGGGCGTATTGCGCCCAGGCAATACGCCCGATCGCACGGGATGGGGGCTGGGTTGCACCCCTCTTTTGCATGCCCGCGGCTCGATCAGGCAGGTGTGGGTCAACATTCCTGACCACAAGCGGCAAAGACGCGGCATCAAACTGGATTCTGGGCAGGGGCTCCTGTCCGTTAATCGACCTGCCAGATTGGTGCAATCCCTGCACGCACACTGTGGGGTACCAGTACATGCCGAACCTGCCAGTTGCAGGCCAGCAATCGAGCACCGTCAATCATATGGCTCTCGCGACATGATGGATCCACTGTCTCACTTGACGCGCATGCCCGGGTCCCACTTGTCGTAGTCGGCTCTCTAACCGGGCGTACGTCGCGCTGAGTGCCTGAGGGGAAGAGGTTCCCCCGCCGCGGATCTCCAGGCACCACCACCACCGGCGGTTGCGTTTCAAGGCGGGCTGCAACCCACAACTCGAGCTTAAGGTTGCTACTTCGGTCTGGGCCGTGTGTTTGTGTGTGTTTGTGTGTATGTTTGTGTCAGTGTGTTGTGTATTATGGTCGCCCTGGGTTACCACTTGCCCAGAATAGACATTAGCCGGATGAGGCCCCACAAACCGGTAGGTTTGCTGCCGCCGATGAAGCACGCAGCGGACCTAAACCACATAGACTCACCCAAAGAAGCACGTAACGAAGCACTGACCGGCCTCGCAACCCTTAGTGCGAAGCGATGGTGCGAAGAATTTTTGCCCTCCTGCCGTAAGCTGCCAAAAAACTCTATATCCGTTCGTGCTGAGCTTTTCGGCATCCCGCCTTCATTGCCCGCAAATAAGCTTGGCTTGGAGGGGGAGGGGGAGACGGTGGGGTTTGCTGCCCTGGTGAGCCATATGCCTCGCTACGCTTCTATTGATAGGCCCCCTCGACTGCGTCTGCCAGTGCCGCGTCCGCCTGGCTTCGGCTCCACCCGAGGCGGGTCCTGCCTGCCCCACCATAGCTACCCCGCTTTGGCCCTGCGTTGTCCTAGTTGTCTGCAGATCCTCCACCACGCTGCCCCTGACGATTGTGTGCTCTTCTCCACTCGCTCCATCCCTCTACCTCGGCACCTCAGCGGGAACCAAGCGTCCCCGCAGCACGATTGAGCCGCCATCTTGCATAGTTACCGTGCCGTTTCATGGCTCTAAAACCTTGCCGGCTCTGAAAATTGCATGTTTGTATCATCTATTTTTGTCCTTGTCATAACCCAATAACAGACTCTAATCGCCAACAACCCCTCCGCTGGTAGCCACTGTTTCGTACAGCCAAGCTTCTCGTATGGCCAAGCCGCCTCGGCCTATCCAGTTGAAAATTTTAGCATCCATCTGTAGCACGTTAATCCTCGGATCTCCGTCCATCTGAAGATCTCCGATATACGGCATGCTAAACGTGATCGCTGCCATTGGCCATCAGCATGCAGCCGCCGTCTATCAAACATGTAGCAACCCATCTCTCGGCAAGCCTTCCGAGGAAACCTTTTTTTGGAGCACCGAGCCAGCCACGGTTGTGGATTTCTGCTTGGCTCTTGCCAGCAGATCCGTTTGACATATGCCAGTTTAGGGGTCTAGAAGTTCACCATCTCCATATGTATATCCAGCCTAACACAAATTGCTATTGCGACTGTCACTAATTTCCAATCGTACTATTTGTCGGTGTTGTACACAGCACCCGTCATGCCAATGTAATAATAAACCACTGTAATAATAAACTACCTGGTTAGTTCGTCTAGTATTAATTCATGTTCATCAACAATGACAGATATCAGTCACGAACTGGCCTGTTCAGATGGATTATATATCTTGATAACATTCACAATTAATTCATTGCACAAAAAACAAACCGTAAGCCTACTACATCAGGCATTTCTTAGCACAGCCAATGCTCTACTGAGTCATCTCAGAAAGATTGTGTGCGTTGAGCTGCTGCTCGTGCTGGGCATTGTAATGCTGCTCCTCGGCGTTGACGAACTGCTCGGGCTCAGCAGAGTCGTGGCCAGACTGAGCAAACGACGTGGCCTTCTCCTCGCTGCGGTGGTCCTCAAGGTTGTACTGTTCGTAGTCAGCAGCAGGGTCATTGGGTCCGCGCTTGCGGGCCATGTCAGGAATGTAAAAGCGCAAGTCAATACGCGTGACCAGCAGAATCACATTGACAAGGGCCTCCGAGGCTCCGTACCAAATGTAGAACACGTAGTTGTGGAAAATCCAGGAGCTGATGGGAGCCTGGTATCCCTCACGAGGCTTGTGGATAAACGCGGCAGTGAGACGGAAAATGACGTTCATCGACAAAATGAGCGACACAGCCAGGGTGATGAGAACAGCAGTTCTGAAGCGAGGTCCGTGAGGGTGGTCGGGGCCCTGGGCATGGCTAAGACCAATGGCAGGGGGCTCACGAGAGGGAATGACGCGAATGGCACGGGCCAGAGGGTCACCCTTGTAGACAGGCACCTGCGAGCCCTTGCGAGGGAAGTAGGTGATGCTAGTGCTTTCAATCCAGGTAGCCTGAATAGTAGGGGGGAGCGTCTCGCGGACAGTCATCTTGGGCATACGCCACAGACGGTGGTCAATGGAGCCAGGCTTGAACATGAAGGCCAGAACGACCAGCAGAATAGATGAGCCGGCGTAAAGCAGGTTAAGAACGGCAGCAGCCTCAACGACACGCTGGCACATGGCCAAGTGCGACGGGCCGAGGAAGTACAGGTAGGGGACGGCCTGGCCGATAATGGCCATTGCGATAATGGCACCAACAAGGAGGTAGATGGTGGTGACGGCGCCGTTGAAGTAGATAGACGTACCAGTCTCGGGGTGACGCCAGGTGAAGATACGGTGACCAAGAATCATGCAGAGCACATTGACGTAGAGCACCGAGACCTGGGAAAAGACGACCGAGGCAATACCAATGTTGATGAGAAGAATATTGGTGGCCCACTTAAGGCGCAGAGCAAAGCCGATGACACGGAAAAATGCGTACCATGCCAGACCAAATGACAGCCAGAAGTTGTGACCCCTCGAGTAGTTTTTCAGGAAGATGTACAGATGGGCGAGTCCAAGGATTCCAAAAACAACCATGAACACAATGCAAGGAGCAATGTCGTCATGGAATGGGTAGTCACCAAACAGACCGGGCAGGTCAGCAATGACCTGGTCGAGGAGGGCGGGTACCTTGAAGGCATCACCGAACTGGGCTTCCGCTAAGCCAATAACCTCCTTAACTCCCGTTCCAGGGACAGCACCCTCAGGCGTGAAGAGCGCAATGACGTTGAAGGAGGACGCCATTATTGGTCAAACGAAAATGTCGGAGTGCGAAGGTATATCTTGTAAACAGAGCCGTGGCTAGGATGTAGACGGCGAAAGGGGGTCGATACGGAGTCGATAAATATGGGAATAGTAGCCAACCTCTTGAAAACGGGCGACAGCTGACGGGGCACCAAAAGATTTAAGCACAGATAACAGGGAGCGGCAACGGCGTATATAAATAATTTGCAGCGATGGGCCGGCCGAGCGAGGCACCCCTCCCGCAGGGGGGCTTTTTTTTCGGTATACTTGGCGAGTGTGCCCGTACCCTGATTTCATGCAAATTGGTGAGAGGGGAGGGTATCGTTACGGCGGCAGTAGCACTAAGCAGCTAGCCGAGCAGCGCACGGGAGGGGCCCAAACAGCGCAGATCATCCGAAATAAAATCGTGGTTCGAAACAAGCACGATGACGGCGAAAAGATCGTTATCAAGCTGGCGGTGACCGCAGCAACCTGGCGGTTCCCCGCTTTCTCATCAGAGCCCTTGACGCAAAAAGCAACGGCTGGGGATCGTGATGATAATCCGTGGCTAAGGGTTGGGCGACCCATTTTGGTCCTCGGTCCACCCAACGCAGAGGCATTAGTCGTGTCAATTCCGGTCTGCACCCTAGCCGCGATCCGCCAACCCCTGACGACTTGCGCCTGACCCAGATCTGCCCCTACCCCGGTGTTCTGGTTTACTCAGGGCGACCGTCAACTGCAACAGCGGTGAGGGTGCCTTGCGGGTAGACCTGGGGGCACTTTCAGGGTGCACCCGTCCTGGCTAGAAGCCACATAGCAGGTGCCCGCGGTGTTGCAGGCGACTTGTACGCTGCCCCTAGCTCAACGCCTCAACTTGCCGATGCATGCTGTACAGCATCCGCATTTCTTTTTTGTGCGGCTGGGGTTTGTCTCAGTGCCGACTACTGCCCCTTCCCCCTCCAGCCTCTGCCCAATCACAGCCCGTCGGCAGTGACGGAAATTAGGAACAGGTGAGTAATGCGCGCAGCGTCCCAGCTGGCCTAATTCTTATCCGATGCGGGCACGACGGCTCGGCAGTGACCAGCTAAGGCGCTGGTGCCTTGACTTTGGTCAGGGCCGTGCCAGTTACGGCAAAATGATGACCCAGCTCGTACGCTCGAACTACGTCATCCATTTGGCAGATCCAGCAGAGCAGCCATCGGCGGGGATCGCAGTTGACCGCAACTGAAACAAGGCAACTGTGGGCAGCTCGGCTCCGAAAGCGTCTACGATAACGAACCGCTTGGATCTTGGCTATGCGTCCAGGTTCCTCGGCATCCGAGCAGATGCGGGGTAGCACACGTACCCCACACCCGCCCTGGTCTATCTCCGAAATAGACACACACCCGCGCCCTCCATCCCGCTTCGACCCATATCGTATAGCGCCAAACAGTCAGCACGGCCGTTTCAAGGCCGGTGCTAGTAGCCCATCTAGCTAGTCGTTTGGTACCATGCCATCGGCTCGGCGCGGGATGAGCGATCACTGGAGTGCGGAATCCATGGTTGCTGCCGCTGGCTCGGCATTTTTGCTTTCGTATCTATCTCGCCAACCTAGTTCCTATTTGGGCGCTCCTGTCCGTACAACTGTAATGCCCACTCTGCCCTTACCATTGCGGTCGGCATAGTGGCCGTTGCGTTGGCCATGGGCACAATATGGGCCCCGCAGCGCTGCACCGTTCAAACGTCTCGTACCGCAGCTCTGCACGTCGACGCGTAGCTACCCCTCGTTCGTATTGCTCATGTACTCTTGCGCCGTTATAGGCGTTGTAGGTTGTCACGTCGGTTTAGTGACTTTAGTCGCAGTAGCGCGCTGACCGTACGCTGTCGATTGCAGTCGCATTACGTCGCATTACGCAGAAATTAAATGTCGTCGAATTAAATGTCGTGGAATCAAATGTCGAATTATATTGAAGACTGTGTGGTCGCATTCGTCTCGGTACTCTGTCGCAGTGTCTCTGTGCCGTGAGCGATAGTGCATGGTCGGTGCGTAGTCTTCGTGTCTCACAGTCGTACTGCGGTCATCGTACCACTGTTTCACATCGGATGCTGTCGTGATGGCGAATCTCGTACTAGCGGTCTTCCGTATCCGCGTATCCCGAGTCCGCGGGCTCGTGGGTCCAGCTTGGCACGCTAGTGTGGTCAGCCTCGATACATTTGAACTTCAGCGCACTGAACTGCAGAGTACTACAATGTACTTGACTTCGCTGTACCAGACTTCGCTGTACCAGACTTCGCTGTACTGCAAAGCTCGTAACTGTGAAGCTCGTAACTGTAGTTCAGACCAGAGCCTGACCTTGTCGCGCCTCAAGCTGGATCCACGCAGCTCCCGCTGGACTCTCTGGGCCTTGGTATCTTATACTTCGCAGTTCAGCAACTCCGCAACTCCGCAGCTCCGCGGATTGGGGTCGTGACCAGTACCCCTCATGAGGGGCACGCTGACATAACCGGGTATTGGCGGTCTGGGTATACTGGGTATTGTGTATTTCAAAGGGTGTCGTTTGGTCGGTGGTGCATTAGCGTCGGTAGTGTGCTTTTAAGATTTGCCGGCTTAAGTCGTCGCTACTAGTCGAATCCATTCGTTGGGGCTCTACAAAAAATCGAGCTCTGTAGACGCACCGATCCAGCTGCAGATGGGCCATGTTGTGCCTTTATACCGGGCGGTGGCCGAGAAAAAAATTGGCAGTTCGCCAGACTCTTCACATGTTGCATGTGAACCGCATCCTCGGCATATGGCCGGCATGGCGTGAGCACCGCGTGCGCCAGCCGAGTGCATGCCACCGATCTACGGGCTCTCGTAGCAGCTGTTACATCCGTATAAATACTCCTCCGTATTAGCTTTACCCCACACTCCTCTTTCTCCATCTGGTTAGAAAGCATCCCGGGCAAAAACTGCCCGATGCCCGGCACAAGTTGTTCCGGCACGGCTGTTATGTCCGGTGCGTGATGCCCATCCATTTAGGTCCGCGGTTCCTCGGCTAGTCCCATTTCATCGTTAGGTGCCCTGACTACTCTTGACTTGGGGATAACTGAAGAACGTTTGCTATGTGATGCTTAGTGTCGATTGGAGTTGTACGGTGACTTGTTTTGGCTGTATATGCTGTTATCTACATTTTGGTTGTTGATAACCTCACCTACGGGCGTTATACAGCTGTTGTACCTCCGAGGTAGGGAACTGCGAAGAACATAGATAGTAACAGTACTGACGGATATACCGAGCTAAAGATTGACATGAAACCGAGAGCTAGTCTTCCCGTACCAAACAATAAAAATGGATACACAGGTCATATGACTGAGATTCTTGGAAACCGTTACCGGAACGGAGCAATATGCAAGCCCGCATTTACACAGAACGGCAATATCCCTACAGACCACACGGCCGGCTACTCAAGTCAACAAATGAATTCATTGAAACAAAACTTAAAACCATTTAACTAAAACGTACCTTAAGAGCGGTCTGGTGGGACCCCATGGAGACGACGCAAGACGCTGATCTCAGCCTCTAGACGTTCGTTCTTCCATCGCAGGTGCTCCACCACAGCCTCGAGCTGGTCGATGCGAGCGTTCTTCTTAGCTCGCGATCGACGCGCGGCCTCAGTGTTGCGAGCGCGACGAATGCTGGCAGGATTACTAGGATCCTTGACAACAATCGGCGGCAGTCCCCGCGAGGACGACGAGCCATCAAGAGACGGACTTGCGGACAAGCCTCGCTCTCCCATGACAATCGCCGATCGCTCTTCGCGGGCAAACTGGGTCTCGACCAACGGACGCGCGTTCACCTCGGGTGACACTGCACTAGGCTCAAACAATGGGGACCATCGCTCGTCGCCATCGGCAACGTCACCGTCGAACATGGCAGACGCCAGGAAGGCATCGCCCTGCTCGGTCTTCAGGTTTGGCTCGGCACCGCCCATCAGCACCGGAGTGATGTTCTCAGAAACTGAGCGGAGCGACAAAGAGCCGGTAGATCCCGGAACCATATCCATCAGAGGAGACGTGTCCAAATCAGGGGTTCCAGAAGGACTGGGGGAATCAATAGGGATAGTGAGGAACTCATTGATGTCGATAGGATCGACAAAGCGAGGCTCATTATAATCCGCGACCGAAGTCGGGCTGTGGGCGAGCGATTCGCTCGCGTTGAAACGAAACTGAGTGGTAAGACATTTCGACACGGGTGGGTAGGATGCAGTTATTTCTTCTGGTGTGAGAAACAACTGACTTTCAAGAGAAGAGGAAGTAATTAGGCTAGGAGGTCCAGTAACTTCGTGTACTTCTCGATAGAGTAGGTTCGGTTCGGGGTTGGAAATATCACGCAAGGAGGTCAAAAAAGAGTCTTCTGCTGATAGATTCAACAACTTTTCGGCTGGGGAGCTGAAAGGATGTGCGAGTGGTGTATAGACCCTGCTAAGATCAGTACGTTTGAATTGCCGCCGGGGTAGAAGCAGCAACCAATCGCTTAGCTAGGGGAGGTTGCAACGGGGGTTGTGTCCGTTGTTCGCTTCCGCTTGGATAGTACGTGTTTCGTACTTTGGTTCAACACAGGAGATAGAGACGGGGGTCTGTCGGCTCTCTGGCAGCAGGTGCGAATAGATCTGCTATTCGTCCTTACTTTTGAGTGTTTCTAGATATAATCGTTGGTAAAGAGAAAAAAAGAAGTCACAAAGCTGCGGATTCTGCGTTCTTTTTAACTTCACCGCCCTAGTCTGCGTGGGTTGCGGTCCGCAGTGCCGTGCAAGCGAGTGAGTAATCAGTGCGTGCCTCCGCTGTGCCATTTAGCTCGCATGCAGTAAGACCGACGCCGATCCCCGCGCATCACCATCCTCCTGGCGCATATCTAGCCTGCTGCTAATTCGAGCTGCCAAGCTGATAGGCCAGCTGAACGCGGGCGCCTGAAGTGGGGAAACTAGGGGGTGTGCACGGGCCAATCAGCGCGTCTATGTTTGACTCAAAGGCGCCTGATGAATGTTAGTGGTCCTCATTTGTCATGCACGCCAAGCAATGCCCACAATCGGCAATCAGCAACGGCATCAATGACAACCGATCCGAAGGGAGGTCATACATAGGCTATGCCCCGAACAAGACTCGTCTGACAAATCGGTGTGTGCTCAACTGGTAAAATCATATGGACCAAACAGCTTGCGAAACGCAGCACAGTCAGCAGCCTCCTCGTCAGTAGTCTGCATACACCGGCGCCAGTCGGCCTGAGCATCAACACCCAGCACAGATGCCAGAACCCGGCGACACACCTGCAAATCGACGCGCCCGCGCCGTAGCGACGCTACAAGGCTGCCTCGGTCTCCCGGGAGGCTGATCTTTAGGTAATCACGATCCTTGTCATGCAGGTCGCGATTGTCGAGGCGCATGCCCGACCTTTGCGCTTCCTCCTTGAACCGCAGCTCGAGCTCATCGCCGGCCTCGTCGGGCACTGGCACGACCTGAGTGTGTAGATGTACACCCTTTGACCGGCCAAATTCGAACGAGACACATGCAAGACCCGCATCAGCGTACATTTGTCGCAGTGCTACGAGATATTTGTGTCTCTCGAGCAGACAGCCGTCGCGCGATGGCTGTGGTATCTTAGAGTACACAGGAGCATGAACCAGAGGTACAATGAGAACATGGCCCGGGCATCCCAGTTTTTTAATAGTCTCAGAAGGACCGAGTGGTCCTTTGGCAAGCGCCAGGTACGACTCGTCAGCAATGGATGCAATGAGCGACTTGTCAGCTCCAACATTAGACAGGCACAGGAAACAGCTCGACTGCTCAATGGGACCTGCACCCGTACGTCCCCGCTTCGCCTCGGATCCATTGTCATCTCCATTTGCGGGAGGTGCTTCCCGGATTCGCTTGCCCTCACCTCCATTCCACAGCATGCTAGTCACCTCGTCGGTGTCATGGCTGACTTCGGCAGTTTGGGGCGCTTCGTACGGATTGCGTGTCGTACCCAATGGATTAACCGAGGGTGGTGCTTCGCCAGCTTTAATATTGAATGCGTAGAACCACTTCGCGCCTGGTGTACCATATGGTGCTAGACAAATGAACCGCGTGACATGGCTCGTTCCGTCTTCTGAATTGGCATACGGAGGACGCTCCCACGACGCAGTCAGACCTGGCGGACAAACGAAGTGGTAACGGGGTGTCGCGGCTTTAGCAATATCTGCTGCGTGTGTGCTCTCATCCAGCTTGTCGAAGCCAGACACGACCGAAGCACCATTTGTATCTCTAGTAATACCCTTTGGCCATGCCGAACCAAACAGAATATCGGCTGGAGTAGATTTCGTAGCGTCCGTCTCGGTGCCATAGCATGCAATACGAAGACCGTCTGAAGTGGCAATTGCCCCAGAAGCTCCTAGGTAGATGAGGTTCTTGCACACTGAACCATCGGCACCTACTGCTGACTCGACAGTAGCATGGAGACGCGAGCTGCCAGAAAAGTATGTGGGGACATCGACAACGACTTTTCCACTGAGGATCTCGCTCACCTGGTCGTCGCTCGTGTCAGGACCAATGGCGTCCCCGAGAAACAGGACAGCGTCGAACGGTCCATTTTTCGACTTGTTGATGGTATTTGCCTTGGCAACCGCCTCAGCCAACCGGCCCTCCACCGACCCAAATACAAGACTGAGTTAGAAAACAAACAACCAGACTACCTAGACCTCTACTTACACCTTGAGCTGCCTCAAACCAGGCTCCGACATGTCGTTTCTGTGATGAAGAAGCGCAAAACTTCCCCTGAGTTACGCAGGGCCTAGGGTACGATCAGCCCACGAAGTAGCGACGACGGAGAGAACTACCAGAAGCCAAACAAATTCTGCCAATTGATCGAGATGACTTAAATGTTATATACACAGTGACTTAATATGCGTGAATTGCTATTGAATTTTACAGTGATCATGGAAGACTAGCACAGGTAGATCCGCACAGCTTCTAGATACCAGGGTAGATGCTTCACAGATCCGCCAGGAACTTGGAGATACGCAGAATGAGGTTCGGGCGAGCACCGGAATCGCTCTTGTCATTCAGGTTGTGCGTGGCTCCGTCTACAATGCCTGAGTAGTGGCTCCACACTGCTGGATCGGTCGCTGCCTTCCACTGGGCTAGCAGCGCAGGCTTGTCAACGGCAACAGGCACAAACTCGTCATTGCCAGAGTACACGACGAGAAGCTTTGTATTTACCTTGCCGAAAGTCTTGGCATGGTCAGCAGCAGCGAGGTCCGACGAGAAGTAGTCGTCTCCACCGCGCACAGCCATGAGGGACACCCAACGCTGAGCATTGATGCCAGGAGAGTCAAAGAAAGCCTTGCCAAAGTCCGACGGAAGCACGTCCTTGCCACGGCCCGCTTCGATCCACTGCTCAGCCACTGCCAGACGCTCTGTGTAGTCCTTCTTGCCGTTGATGACAATATAGGCCTCTCGGTCCGAGGCACAGGCCTGCAAAATAGCACCATCCAGCAATGGCCGCTTGCTCAGATCATTGCTGTCGTCCGGGTACTGCTGCGTCAAATAGTACATGGTATCCTGGGTTCCTGTTGAGTGGCCCTGGACGACAACCTTGGCTCTGGCCCCTCCAACAGCAGACTTGAAGTACTTGACTGCCTGGGTGATCTCGTGGGCATCGCGTGTCAGATCTCCTGTACCCCAGCCGCCAAAAGATGAAGTCGTGAGGATCTCAGCGAGTCCCCAGCCATGCTTGTCCAGCTCCAGCGCCAAATCGCGAACGTATGGCACCGTCGTGATTCCGTCACTGAGACCACCAACGAAGATGACGAGCTTGCTGTGAGGCGAGCCGCTGGCAGTACCGTGCTCAAAGGCCACGAGGTTGGCGAAGTACTTGTGAAGCGTTCCTGGGTACTGTGTATTCGAGCTCATGGCAGTCGCATGTACAATGGCTCGTAGAGTACGAGTCTACATGCTGGTAGGATGCATCGATTCTTACCCTGACATGAACCTTATATACGGCCTAATGCTGTGAGCCTAATGCTAAGGCCACTACCACAACTAGAACGCTACTGCATTAGTAGTATCAACCGGCACTTCCTGTGCCATCCTATTGACTGTGTGAGAAGCAAAAAAGTACTCCGATACAGGGAATCGAACCCTGATCTGCTCGGTGAGAGCGAACTGTGCTAGCCATTACACCATATCGGATAATCGTTAAAAAAAAATTCTGCTAGTCGAATATACGCGACACCCAAGTTTCCTCCCAAGATTCTCCCAAACATTCACCGTCCATTTGGATGGAACTATGTGTTTTGCCAACAATGACGGCTTGACGACACCAGCAGACAAATATGGCCAAACTCAGTCGATACAACTCCTAGCGGATGGAATTCCCATTCCGGAACTTCCGACGTGGAGACTCCGCGCCTTCTCGATCAACCACGCCTACCCCACCTTTGGCCTATCGGACCGAGATCTTCATGGTCATGGCTGCATAGTCGGTCCGGTAAGTCCCTCGTACTACGCGTCTATAAAGACACCGCCATCTTCTATAAAGATGGCACTATAGCAGTGCGAGTACGCTACAAGTTTTTCACTTCTATACGTCAATTGCAATGGTCGGCGTCAACATCATCCAGAAGAGCTCCCCCAGTCAGCCGGACTACAAGTGGTGGAAGGATGCCACCATCTACCAGATCTACCCGTCCAGTTTCCAGGACTCCAACGGAGATGGTATTGGCGATATCCCAGGTATTATCAGCCGACTTGACTATCTCAAGGCACTCGGTGTGGATGTCGTATGGCTGTCCCCACACTTCAAGAGCCCCCAGGTGGATATGGGCTACGACATCTCCGACTACAAGGACATCCACGAGCCTTACGGGACTCTAGCAGACTGCGACAACCTCATTGCCGAATGCCACAAGCGCGGTATCAAACTCATCTTTGATCTCGTCGTCAACCATACATCGGATCAGCACGAGTGGTTCAAGGAGAGTCGAAAGTCCAAGGAGTCGCCCAAGCGTGATTGGTACATCTGGCGACCGGCCAAGTACGACAAGGACGGCAATCGCCAACCGCCTAACAACTGGGCCAGCTACTTTGGAGGCTCAGCTTGGGAATGGGATGAGGCCACTCAGGAATACTACCTACACCTCTTCTGTGTCGAACAGCCAGACCTCAACTGGGAGAACCTCGAGACTCGCAAGGCCGTGTATGACGATGCTCTCATCTTCTGGCTCGACAAGGGTGTGGACGGGTTCCGCATTGACACCGTTGAAATTTACAGCAAGCCCAAGGGACTGCCTGATGCTCCTATCACCAACAAGGACTCGCCCTACCAGCATGCTGGAGTGATGGTTCAGAACGGCCCTCAACTTCATGAGATCCTCAGGGAAATGAACGAGGTTGCCTTCTCGCAGTACGACTGTATGACTGTTGGCGAGGGCCAGTCGCAGGACTACAATGGTATTCTTGACTACGTCAGTGCTGCGCGCAAGGAGATTGACATGGTGTTCCAGTTTGATCAGATGCGCATTGGACAGGACCGCTACCTTCATAAGCTCAACCCCTATACGCTTCAGGAGCTCAAGGATATCACGGCCAAGTGGCAGAGACTCATTGTTGGCACTGATGGATGGACGACGACGTTCTTGGAGAACCATGACGGAGGTCGCTCTCTGTCGCGCTTCCTCGATGATAGTCCACAGCATTGGGCCGCATCCGCCAAGCTTCTGGCCGTATTCCTCACGACGCTGTCGGGTACACTATTTGTGTACCAAGGACAGGAGTTTGGCATGATTAATGTCCCGAAGGACTGGCCCATCGAAGAGTATCTTGATGTCAACTCTCAGAACGCCTACGCTATTGCTAAGGAGACAAGCAACGGCGACCCTGAGGTACTCCAGGGTGTTATGTCATGGCTGCAGACAATTGGTCGTGACAACAGTCGAACTCCAGTGCAGTGGGATAGCTCCGCGCACGCTGGCTTCACCACCGGCGTTCCGTGGATGAAGGTCAACCCATCCTACTCGTGGATTAATGTTCAGCTCCAGGAGCGTGATCCCTACAGTGTTTTGTCGTTCTGGCGCCACATGGTGCAGTTCCGTAAGGCTCACAAGGATCTTACAGTTTACGGCGAGTTCGCAGTCGTCGACCACGACAACGACCATGTGTTCAGCTACGTCAAGAAACAGGGCTCCAAGAGTCTGCTCGTCTCGCTCAACTTCACAGGCGACAAGCAGATTTACAAGGTGCCCACGTCTCTTCCGGAGAGCTACCGCTTCGTGTTCAGCAGTGCCTCCAACCATGAGCAGAGTGTTCTACAGCCATACGAGGCCGTTATCTATGAGACTTCATAAGTATGTAAGTCATGTACGGGTGAATTTAGATAAATTTAGGAAGCATGGAACGGTGTGTGCCGACATCCTAGTACTAGTGTGTGTTTACGTTCAGTGCAATTCAGTAGCGCACATTATGCCTGACCGCGGCTACCACGCTTCTTGCTCTTGAATATCTCAAGCATGACATCGTTCAAGGAGTAGACAGCTCGTTGTCGGAAAGTGTTGCGGATCGGTTCAAGCTCACCGCTCATGTGCAGAACCGCATGTCGCCCCCAGAGTCCGTACGGGATACACTGAACAATGAGCTCTTCAATAAGGTCCTTGATCTGGTTCTTCACGTTAGATCGCGAATCAATAGGGAAGACCCACAGGTCAACTCTTCCGGGTGGCCCTCGCGGCATTCCCTGATAGACAGCGTCTAGCAGCTCAGGATGCCAGATATAAGTAGGCATCTGGGACACAACATGTTTCAATCGCTGAGGAACCTCAACAGGTAGAGGTCCATACGAGCCATGCTTTTCTGAGTGGTTCTGCTGGCTCTTTTGAAGGGACTCGAGTCGCTCTGCCAGGAGGACGTTCTGCCGGCGAGTCTCGAGAAAATCAAGTCGCGACCTGGTCAGGGACTTCTCGATTCTCTGAACATGCTGCTGCACTTTCTGAGCCAAGCTGTCAGTTGCGTACGAGCGGTTGTCAACATCGTAAAGCCATGCCCCCAGTGTCTCGGCATAATGGTCAATTTCGTCGATGCGGCCAACTAGAATGCTCGTCTTCTCACGTCCGAGAGGCTTTCTCACCGCACCCTTGACCATGTCCAAGCCTTTCCTGACCTCGCGGGTCGACTTGTTGTTCTTGGCGAGCTCGTCGTCGAGCTTGGCAATTCTCTGGTTAAGAGTGACGAGGCGCTCCGAAACTCCTTCCTTATCTAGTGTGTAGAGATCGAGGTAAGATGACAGATCCTGAAGCCGGCTGAGCTCAGACCGAAGCTCCTCAGTGCATGAAGTGAGGTCAAGGAGTACAGTAGAGGCAGGCTCGACTGGAGTGGACGTTGTAGGTGGAACGTCTTCAGTCAAGTCAGCCAGGGGAAGAACTGGAGGAACTGGAGGAACCTGAGGAACCCGAGGAACCTGAGCCTGGGGAGGAAAGGCAAACTCTGGAAGCGGTTCAATTGGGCTCTGGTAACCACGACCAAGATGGCCGGGGCCGTTCTTTCGGCTGTTGGGTACAGAGTACGCGGGATCGTCGACGCGAGATCTCGACGGACTCGGCGGCGCACTGGCCGCGTATCTGACAGCTCCAGATTGCATAGCTCAAACCACAAATATGGATGATGGTTCCAATACCAGAAGAGATCAAATTGAGGCATGTTAGCTCAAGTAGTAGCTAACATGCTGTTACCGTTTGAGGCCCGCATCTGAGCGGGTCGCTAATGCAGGTCGAGCGTTTCATATCATCAACAAAAGTGCATTTCACGAGCAGGGAAGACCCCGCACAAGTATGGAGGACTGAATCAAACGCCCAGATAAAGACGACTAGCTCTCAGTCATCGTGAAATCTGCTTACTGCTCACCTTGACGGTTAAGCTGAAGGTTAAGAAGTTAGAGGCACTGGAGCGATGAGCTAAGTGGCACGGCTGAGGGACACAGCCGTGTGTTCCTGCAGACAAATTTCGGGGTCGTTTGATCCAAGTGAAAAATTCCCGGAGTCCTCGACTTTATAACTTTTAGGCCCCATCTCGAGGCCTGTCATCTTCCTTCCCGGCCCGTAATTGGCCCAGAGGCACTGTCAACATTCAGTTTCTTCGTCGCGCCTGGCCGCGTCTCGGCGTACCCGTTGCACCCAGCTCGTTTGCGAACTTCTCCTATAACCGCTACTTAACCAAGGGTGCCAGCCGCCTGTGCACTCTCCGCGCAATGGACTCGACGCCACCAGTGCCACACCTCCGGCCCGAGAAGCGCTCGGTACCGGTCGCTGGCCTGGCCAACGGAGCTCCAAAACGCTTTCGCCATGGCTCCGCCTCGGAAGTAAAAGACGCCATGGACACGACACTCAGCGCGCCCGACGTGCGACCGGTGCAGACGCGCTCCAAGGACCAGGGCTCCGAGTACGAGTCGACAGACTTGGACCCAAGCGACGGACGCGAGTCAGCTGCCACGTCTCCTTCAGCTGAGGTGCTATCAAAGGCCCTCGAGTCGGCCGAGTGGCAGTACACGACGGAGCGCGTCGTCAAGAGCGTTGTATCGGTACAGTTTGCGACTGTGACGCCCTTTGACACGGAAGGTGCGTTTGTCAGCGAGGCCACGGGCTTCGTCGTCGACGCCGACCTAGGCATCATCATGACAAACCGACACGTTGTGGGACCTGGTCCCTTTTACGGCTTCGCCGTCTTTGACAACCACGAGGAGTGCGTCGTCAAGCCTATTTATCGAGACCCCGTCCACGACTTTGGATTCCTGCGATTCAACCCGGCCGATATCAAGCACATGAAGGTGCAGGCGCTCGAGCTGCGCCCCGACCTCGCAAAAGTAGGCTGTGAGATTCGCGTCGTGGGTAACGATGCTGGAGAGAAGCTCAGTATTCTGTCGGGTTTCATCAGTCGTCTCGACCGAAACGCACCAGACTACGGTACTATGACCTATAACGACTTCAACACCGAGTATATCCAGGCAGCAGCCAGCACGTCGGGCGGATCGAGTGGTTCGCCCGTCGTCAACGTCGACGGCTACGCCGTTGCCCTGCAGGCCGGAGGCAGCACCAACGCTGCCACGGACTTCTTCCTGCCTCTTTACCGAGGAAAGCGCGCTCTCGAGTGTCTGCGACGCGGCGAGCAGATTGTGCGAGGTACCATCCAAACCCAGTGGATGCTGAAGCCGTTTGACGAGTGCTCGCGCCTCGGGCTCACCGAGGAGGCCGAGAACGCTGCGCGCAAGCGATTCCCAGACGCCATTGGCCTGCTTGTGGCCGAAACTGTACTGCCCCAGGGCCCGTCAGATGGCTCCATCCACGAGGGCGACTGTCTCATCTCCATCAACGATGAGCCCATCTCGACATTTAGACGTGTCGACGAGATTCTCGACTCGTCCGTCGGTCAACAGATCAAGATTGAAGTACAGAGAGGCGGCGCCAATGTCATCTCTAACATAGATGTCGGTGACCTGCACGCCATCACCCCCGACCGATACGTCGAGGTGTCGGGAGCCGTCTTCCACAATGTCTCATACCAGATTGCCCGATTGTACGCGATCCCCGTGAAGGGCGTTTACATTGCAGAGACAGGATCTTGTTTCCGTGCTGGTGACGAAACCACTGGCTGGATCCTCGATGAGCTCGACCACCGACCGACGCGCGACCTCGACGAGTTCATCAGCGTCGTCCAGACCATCCCCGACACGAAGCGCGTGTCCATCCGATACAGACATGTGGCTGATCTTCACACGGTGCGCAACAGCATCGTCTGGGTTGACCGACACTGGCACAAGTCCATGACCCTGGTAGTCCGCAACGACGAGTCTGGGCTATGGGATTTCGAGGAGCTAGGAAGCCCTCTCCCAGCTGAACCTATTCTGCCACAACGTGCCAAGTTCCTTGATCTACGCATAGAGAACGAGAACTGCTCGCGGTTGGTCAAGTCTTTTGTGAAGGTTTCGCGGTATATGGCAGCTCGAATTGCCGGATTCCACTACAGCCATTACGTTCACGAATACGGTCTCGTGATTGATGCCGAGAAGGGATACGTGCTGACAACGAGATACGCTATCCCCCACGATATGCTCGACGTGTACGTCACTGTGGCAGAGTCTGTTATTGTTCCTGCTAAGGTAGTGTTCATGCATCCGCTGCACAACTACGCCATTGTACAGTATGACCCCAAGCTCGTTGATGCCCCCATTGAGTCGGCGCGCCTCAGTTCGGAGCCCGTGAGGCAGGGATCCAATGTCACCTTTATTGGATTCAATGAGCACCTCCGCATCGTGTCAACGCAGACCCGCGTCACCGACCTCTCTACACTTGTCGTGCCGTTCAACCTGTCTGCTGCACCTCGCTACCGCGGAACGAACCTAGACTCTGTTGGAGTCGAGACGCAGATGAGTGATGAGTGTGGAACTGGTGTATTCGTCGATGACGAGGGTGTTGTTCGCGCGTTTTGGATGACCTTCCTTGGAGACAGCGGTGCTAATGGACGCGAGCGTCTGTACCGCCTGGCTCTGGATACTGCCGAGTTCCACGGCGTGATTGAGCAGCTCCGTGCAGGTGAGCTGCCGAACCCGCGCTTCCTGGACATTGAGCTGAGTTCCATCCAACTTGTCCAGGCTCGTGTATGTGGAGTCAGCGAGGAGTGGATCCGACGAGTCGAGGACAGCAGCAGTGACCGGCGACAGTTTTTCAACATTCTGCGCGTTGGCTCGGGTGCGTCTCAGAGTTTGGAGGAGGGCGACATTCTGCTGGCAGTCAATGACCAGCTAGTGACGCGTGTTCTTGACCTTGACGTTGCTCGTGACCGCGAGAGCGTAGAGCTGACGGTTGTGCGCAAGGGAAAGGAGATGACGGTGCAGGTCCCTACGGTTGCATCCAACGACCTGATAATCGATAGAGTGCTGTCGTGGAGTGGCCTCGTCATTCATACACCTCACCATGCCGTCAACCAGCAGATCAAGCAGGTGCCTTCCGAGGTGTACGTTGTGTACTGCATTTCGGGCTCGCCTGCGAACCAGTACGGCTTTTCGTCGACGCAGTTCATCACACACGTCAATGGAATTGCCACTCCGACGCTTGACAAATTCTGGCAGGTTGTGACACAGATCCCTGACAACACATATGTACGTCTGCGGGTCGTGACGTTTGACAACCTGCCGTGTGCGTGCTCTCTGCGCACCAACTACCATTACTTCCCGACCTCTGAGCGCGTGCGCGACGACCAGGGTCAATGGGCGACACTCGCCTACAAGGATGGCAAACTAGAAGAGGGAGGCCATGTAGCTATCTAAAATGTACATAGATGTCAATAGACGTATGAGCTAGGTGAGGCAGATGGAGTGGAGTTGGCAGATAAGTAAGGCATGAAGAAGAATTGTAGTGGGCGCAGGATATACTAGTTGAGCAAGACTTCTCGTTGCGTAGGATTACTCATAGGATTACTCGTGGGATTGCTCGTATTTACAGGCAGGCTGCGCAGGTCATCCCAATGCTGCGCACTGTATGTACAGGTTGATGCCGGATCAGTAGGGCATTAGCTCTCGGAGCTTCTTGAAGGCGCTGGTGTTCTTGGCCTCAACACTCTTGTTTAGAGGACCGAGTACTTTACTCCGCGACCAGCCGACATTGCCGTGGCGGCGGCCTGCTTGGCGCTGGGTTAGCTACAGATCAGAATAGGCAGATGGACACTCACGCGCTTGAAGCTTCCCGACGACAGTTTCTTCCACCGTTTTATGGCACCCTTGTGGGTCTTCATCGTTCTCACAAGAAAGGCCAGAGGAGTAGCAGCTCCCATGAACCGTGTAGCCGCCATAGGGCGCGCAAGCCCAGACACGAACGACAGCATTGTGAGTGAAGTGGTGAAGCAGCGAAATTTTTAGGGTATGCACGGGAAGCATATAGGACCAGCCAGATATGAGATCAGATATAAGCAGGTAGTCTGGCGAAAGTCATGGAAACTAAGAGATATGAAGGGGAAAAGATGGAGAAGAGATGGAGGAGATAGTAGCGAGAAAAATTACGAGAAAGAGTCTAGACACGGGAGTGGAGCCAACAATGACAGAGCTGAATGGAGATGAGTGAGAGATGAAGTAGAGAGCGAGGCCCATCAACGCTCGAGCTAGGAAGACCTGGAATGTCTGTCACTCCGTCTGTCATTCCACTATGTACACTACTTTTTGGAGTCGTCGGAATCGTCTGTTTGCAGAACACCGCCCTTTTCAAACGGAGCGTCCTTGCGAGCGTCTTGTAGCATGGGTTTGATACCCTTCTTCTCCAATGCCACCTGCGTTAGATGTGTCGAGCTAAGAGCTTCATACACGTACATTTATGCAGTTCTGGTACTGCTCCCATGTCTCCTCACATTCGTTGGACACCTGCGTTAGCCTGGAGATATGGCGGTGAGAGATCGTACCGATTTGCCCTTGAGGAACTCTGAGGTTAGCACAAGAATGAACAGGCCAGCAGAAGGAACGCACTCTCACTGTACCACTCGTTGAAGCAGTTGTCGTAGGCGCGCTTGGCGTCGGTGCACTCGGGGGCAAAGCTCGCCGACATTATGTTTCCCATGGATGTGAGTGGTGAAGCTGAATACGGCTGGCGCTTTACGAGACTAGAGCACAGAAATGACAGTGAATCGACAATTAGTCGAATACAATGACTTAGTGAACTAATGAATGATAGCTTCAAATAAGATATGCAACTAAGATATACCAGCGGATGGTGCGCACGATATCAGTAGAAGATACTTGGGGTATATACCTATAATGCATACTTAAGGTGATACCTATAGTGCATACTTATGATGCATACTAAGATGCTTAACATGCATAGCTACGATGCATAGCACGACTACGCTGATGCGAATACTTAACAATCGTAATTCATTATCATGACTTCGTGACGACGCTGGACCAGCCAGGCTATGGAAAGATCAAGGACAAATGCAAATGTCAGTCAAGACGCTTTGGGCGTCAGCAGAAAGCCGGCCGGCGGTCTGTCCGAGGCAGGCGGGGTTCTAGGACCCTTCTGCACAGGGAACGCCGGCAGCAGAGACGAGTCCGGGTATGGCACCGAGTAGGGCTTGGCGTAGGCCGGGGCCCAGGCCGGGCTGACTCGGTGGCCCGCGTACAGAGTGCGGGCCACGGGCTGCTGGTACGCTGGCGGTGACGGAGTGTACAAGTGAGAGGGCTGCTGGAGCCGATAAATAGGGGATTCCACGGGCCCGTAGGGCGAGCTCGCCATGCGGTAGCGGGGGGTCGCGTAGGTGCGAGGAGGCTGGTTGACTGGTGCAGGGGACGCAACAGGGGTCAATGGCAGGCCCGAGTAGACAACAACGGGAGCGGGAATGGGGGCAGGAACAACGTGGGTGCGCATGGCGCAGTCCTCGAGCGAGCGAGTGCTGCGGTGGTGTGCTGTATGGGCCACGGGGCGTGCTGGCTGGCTGGGGGTAGCCACGAGACTGTTGTACACAGGAGATGCTACTCGAACCGTGTGGGCGGAGTGGGTAGAGTGGGCGCGAGACGCGGAGTCAACGGTGAGACGAGCTCCGCACTCGAGGTATCTGCGCAGGTCAGCTAGGGGCAGACGGCGCTCAGGGGAAGTGTGAAGCATTGAGGCCAGCAGCTGCGAGAATTCGGGCGTGATGGGCAGGATTTTGCAAAGAAACGCAGAGCCCTCGCGAAGAAACGACGCAAAGGACGAGTCTTCCACGGTGGCTCGGCGCCATGGGTTGCGACCACAGGTGGTGTTGAGGAGGATGATGGCCAGGGCCCAGATGTCCGTGGCAGCAGTGGAGAAGCCTGGCGCGGGGCCCGGCACGAGGCGCTCGGGGGCCATGTAAAACGAAGACCCGCAGCCATAGTCGCGGGAGATGGCATGGGTAGTAGCGAGGCCAAAGTCTGCTAAGCGCACAGACAGGCCGTCGGCACTGACGAGTACGTTCTCGGGCTTGAGGTCGCAATGATAGACACCATTGCGGTGACAGTAGCTGACGGCATCCACGAGCTGGAGAAGAATGCGCGTGGCATTGGCCTCGTTGCCGACATACCATTGCAGGTCCGTGATGGCATGGAACAGGTCGCCCTTGGGGAAGTACTCGAGTACGAGGTACACAAAGTGTCTGCTCTCGAGGATCTCGAGAATGGACAGCACATTGGGGTGCCCGTGGACAGTGAGGTGAAGAGCGGCTTCACGGTAGGCGCGCTCAGCCGGGTTGTGCACATGCAGGGCCTTGATGGCCTTAAACGAGACGTAGGCGGCAGTCAGCGGCGGTTTGGCCTTTGGGTCAGCAGGCATCTCGAGGTCGTCGACGCCGAGCTTGTAGCGCTTGGAGCCGTTGGGCACCAATTTGGGCAGGATCTTGACAGCAAGACGCTCGTGACGATGGAGGTCATAGGCCGCGTAGACAGCACCGTAAACGCCGGTGCCAATGAGACTTGTCAGCTCGAGACGGCCGTTGATGGTGCGGCCGATTTGCAGCTCTGCGCGCGCATAGTCGGGGCCTGCCTCTGCGTCGCTGTGCTGGGCCAGCGGGTCCAAAAGAGGCCGTTTAGCCGTCATTCTAGACAGGTAGAAGGTAGATGTCCAGAACCAGAGATATCCAGAACCAGCGATATCCAGATGGAGCGATTTAGCAGGAAAGGAAACCTCAGGGGTGATCAGAGCAAAGCGAGTAGAGTAAGCGCAAGTGAGGTCAGTGCGCAGGTCAGTAGCAAGGTAGCGTAGAGCTAAGCTAGGTAGCGTAGAGCCAGTTGAAGCAAGGAAGCGTAATCAGGAAGCAAGGACCTCAGTAGCGAGCTGTAGCGAGCTGTAGGTGCTGTATGACCTGTAGGAGCTGTGATGCGGGTGTCTGGAGACCTAAGCGAGATCTGAAGACGTAAACCTGGAGACCTGCCTGGTGGACGTACAACCTGTATTCCAGTGACAGCCAGTACCAGCCGAGCTATATATACGGCCAGGGGTGGATGCCGAGATGCAGATGCCCCTTTGCTGGAAATCAGAGTGGACCCCTGCCAAGCCCCAATGCAGCTTCTGGCAGGTAAGTCACTGTGGGCAGACACATGCACCTGCAGCGGGGTTGCTTTTGAGGCGAGATGAGAAACGGGGGAAGGGGGTTAAGGGGCAAGAGAGGAAAGAGAAAGGGGAAATGGAAAGGGGAAGAAAAGGGAAATGAAAAGGGGACGAAAAGGGAAAAGGAGAGAGGGTAGGATTGAGGGACAAAGGAGTGGGATTGCGGGGTTGGCGGATACGAGGTAGAGGCGGGGTAGACGCGACTGGGGCGGCGGTTGGCTAGAGCACGGGCGGGCGCGGCAGTTCCCGCGACCGACAGAGCGACAATCTTATTTGCATATTTTGCAATGATAGGCCTGGATGCCAATTGGCGACAAAACAGGAGGCATGCATGGGACCGGTCAAACAGGCGAGGATCGCCGTGCGCGCCTGTAGGCGATCGGCAGGCTGCGGCCTGGTTGGGCCAGCGGCAGGGGAAGGGGGATTTAAGGGGTGGAGGTGCAGCAGGAAGGGCCAAAAGGGGCTCCAGCAGCCAGGGGTTCCAGCAGCCCCCACAGGCTACCGGCTTAGACGCTGCTTAAACGCTGGCTCAAACGCTGACTTAAACGCTGCCAGGGCTTCAGTTTCCAGCGGTGTGGAACAGAGTTGCCAGGGGTTCATTGAGGCTAGGCAGTGCCATAAAGTCAGCACAAGGTTGGGTGGGACCGGTAGTTGGTGGGACTGGTTGGAATGCCAAGGGTCCAATGAGGCTGTAGTCAGTAATGTCAGGCAATGTGGCCTGTCAAGTAAAGTGTGCTAGGTAAAGTGTGCCAGGTAATGTGTGCTATGGCTGTATAGGTATGGCTGTATAGGTATGGCTGTATAGGTATGGCTGTATAGGTATGGCTGTATACTCTGCCTGCTGGCCCCTATGCTCCTGCTCGCCTGCACACTGTGCTGCACGTTGGTTGCTCGTGCAGCTGGTGCAGCTGCGTGGTGGTTATGCAGTAGGTGGCTTTGGCTGCTGTGCGTTGCAATTCTGATTCCTGTGCTGCAATTCTGTCCGCAGTTGTGCTGCTGCGGGTCTCCGATTCCTGTGCATCTGTTGGGACAGATCGCTGCTGCAACCCTGGCGTACAGATGCGTACAGATGGTGGACCCACTGGTGCCCACTGGCTCGCTTACAGTGGGTCCTGCGCGCAGTGCATCGTGCAGCCTCGCCAGGCTCCTCAATAGGCAAAATTCCCACATGCGTCGCAGCCGAGGGGCTTGGAGCCAGGAGCTGCCGCGGCCAATGCCACAGCCGACGGGTGCAGCGCTAGTGCTGGCTGCCAGGCACCGTTGGCCCGGCCTGCTAAACCCCTGCTGCCTGCTGTTCCTGCTGGAGCCCGCTCATCGCATCGGCCCGCCGTTTCACCAGTGCAGCCACGGAATGGTTCCCGGAATGCTGGCTGCCATGCACCGGCCATGTCAGATGGGTGCAGCGACCGCCAACTCAATCTGCTCCCCACGGCGATGCGCGCGCTGGATCTGGAATGTCACGTTTGGCGGGCTCCACCGACTGCAGATCGCAAAGATCGCCCCAGCAGATCCACCGTTGCATCGTATAGCCGCGGCCGTGACGTTGTGCAGGCACTGGCCCAAGCCGATCCACAGAGCCGATCCGCCCCTTCCAAGGGGCCAAGGGGAAACGAGCCCCTTGCAACAGACGTGAGCACACAGGACGCTAGAGATATACCCACAACACAACAAAAAAAGGACATCAGGTAGAGCCGCCACAACAAAAGACCCGAGAAAGACCCGACTCTCATGCACGAAGCCTAACTGAAGTGCACAGCTGAAACAGCAGCCCCTGAACCCCGCACCCTACCTGTACAAGCGAGGTAGAAATGGAGTATTATACTGAAGTGGTGATTATAGAGAAGTAAAGAGTTAATGAGAGATAAAGAGTTAATGGGAGATCAAGAGTTAATAAGAGATGAAGAGTTAAAGAGAGAAAGGACGACATGGATTGGAAGTAGACATGAATTGCACGAGTCAATGTCACAGGTACTGTAAGACTAGGAATTGAGCAGGAAGCCTACCGGGAAGCTCACCAGCTCACCTGCTTACCTCACAGCCTGCTTATCACCCGCCTGCCTACCACACTGCACGCTACCGTAGCGACGGTACTGAGGCAATGTGCAGCCACGCCCGCAAGCGCGTTGCCGTACTCTAAGTTCTAGTTTAGTCTGGCCTTAAGCCGAAGGCTAGCCGGTTGGCCCCTACCCTGGACGTTTACCCCTGCCCTCGCTACTTAGGCGACTATGCGCATTAGTGGCATATCTCCCCTGCAATCGACATGCTTCACCTTCCTCTAGCCATGTCGCCCCTGGATCAAGTCGACGACAAGCGGTGCTGGATCTGCCTGGCCACGGCCGATGACGCTCCGCCTCCGGGACTCGCCGAGCATGACTGGCGCCGACCCTGCAAGTGCAACCTCGTCGCGCACCAGTCCTGTCTTCTCGAATGGGCCGTCGAGTTCGCTGCTAACCACCATCGCGCCCCCAACAACGTCCCGCGCTGCCCGCAGTGCCAGGAACCGATCCGAATCACCAAGGATCGCAGCATAATTGTAGCTGTGCGCGAGACAATTGAGTCGGTACACTTTTCAAGCTCCCAGGTATTTGTGCTCTCGACAATTGGCGGATCTCTCGCTTCAGTCGTCTACACAACTCTCTATGCTCTCGGTGCAGCCTCGATCCGTTGCATGTGTCCTCAGGATATGGCACTCAGCGCGCTCGGCGTCACTGTCACCCAAGCGGGCCTGCTGCTCGAGCCCATGTCGCTGCGTCGCATGCTCCTCGTCCCGACCATCCCTCTAGCCCTGCTCCTGTCGACGAGCCGATCCCACCTTGTCGATGTCGTTACTCTGGCCCTGCCGCTGGCCCTCGCCGACAAGCGCCATCCGCCCTGGAAATTTACCGGTGCTCGTCTCACCATCGCGCTGCTGCCTGTGGCCCGCATCGGCTATCGCCTCGCCTACGACTCGATCGTCGAGCCCATCATCCAGAGCTGCGCACGCCATGTGCGCCCGTCCTACGCGGGCCTGCCCGACACCGACCAGTGGCGCTTCAACATCCAGATCGACGTCGACCGGGACGAAGCAGGCAACCTCGTCCAAGCTCGAGGTCCTGGACGTGCTGGCCCAGCTCCACCAGTCAACATCTTTGGCCGCATTGTCGATGCCCTCATCCACAGACTGCTGCCGCTCCCGCGCCGTGCTATGCTCGACGACCAAGACGCCGATGCACCCAATGTTGCCATTGACGGACCGGCAGCTGAGCAAGCAGCCGAGGAAGCAGCTCAGGAGGCAGCTCTGCCTGAAGTGGTCGCAATTGTTGCCGCCGATGACGCTGACGACGCCGACCCTGCTGACGACCCTGCGGCCGAGTTGCTGGCTCGGTTCTTCCGCGATCAGCAACCTCCACAACCAGGAACTGCCGACTGGGTCATATCTCGACGGTCGACGTTGCTGTCCCTCGGCAATGCGCTGCTGCTGCCACTGCTTAGCGGCACAGCTGGCTCGCTGCTGAGTCTAGTGCCAGCAATTCGTCGCTGGATCCCCAACGCTTTCAACCGCAATGTTGCTGGCGGCGTGCTAGTGCTAGTACTGCGCGATCTGATCAATGTTGCCACAGCATTCCTGCGGGTGCGTCAGGAAACGAGTCGCCGCGTCGCCAACTTCTGGGATTAACGAGTCCACAGGCCCGACGTCACCATGATCCTGCATGCACTATCGCCACACACCACACGATCCACTACGTATCAGCACTACCCGGACTTTACTCCACTCCTACTCTCAACTCCCTCTCAACTCCACTCTCAACTCCCACTCTCACTCTACAGCCTATAGAGCTGTACGCTTCTGACTAACGACGTTACGACAATGTCATGTGAATTAACTGAATACACTACGACGCCTGGGTTCATGATGGCCATCGACCTCGGTACCCGGGTACCCCGGAATTTACGGTTTTAGCAGCTGACTACGACGCAGTTGGACTGTCGCGTGCAGGCCGTTGGAGGGCCCTGCAGTACGGCTGCGGGCTTGCTGCGGCGTGAGGCCAATGACGTCAGGCGCGGGGCCCTCGCGGGGCCAACCCTCGCCCTCGACGCTCGTAGCCGAACGACGCTTGCGTGGCAGCAGCTGGGCATCTGCCACTTTTTCGCAGCAGGGCCTAGGGTGCCCCCCACTGTTTTCGGAGATATCCTCGAGTTTTCCACATGACTTTTTTGACAGTGGAGTGATCCTTTATGCAGGTGCGCCTTGCCCTCCGCGGAAGAGAAAAAATCATCATTGCCCTCACCCCGCACTTGCCGGCGTCCAACGGCTCGGGCCTGACGCAACTGGGCAATAGAGTTTCGTCGTCCCCAGCAAGCGTCATACAACAGCTGGCAACGCGACAGCCAAGGGTAGCCAAGGGTGCCGGGCGGCGCAAAGGCGCGTGGCTGCAAGGCGTCGTGGCTGCGTGCAACGGGAAGGCCGCATGCCCTGGAAGAGAGGGGGCAGTGAAGGATCCATTCTTCGATAGCCGGCGGGGGGTGTTGCAGACCACTTGTGGGCGAGGTAGCGCCACTGTTAACCGCGTGACTCACGGGCACAAGCTTGCGACCTCCGTCCAGGTCGGTTTTGGCACGCAACCGTAAACTTTGCGGTCTCGAAGCAACCTCCGACCATACGCTGCAGCAGCCATGCATCACCACCAACTTGCTGCCATCGGCGTCGATCACGGCCCATTGGTTGAACCCCAAACACAACAGCCCAGAGGCCTCGACATTTATAACGGCGGTGCAGCCGCCATTGCCTTTGCACCCCTACGACGTGGCCCATTTTTGTTTTAAATTGCACTTGTCTGTCCACCGGAGCCCAAACGGCTATTTCCCCTCCATTATCCCAACCATCCAGGGCCCTAAAAAACCATTTTATTCACGGCTGCAGAATGACGCCGGCTTGCTTTGACTAAGCCCAAACATCTCGTGTGCCCGGCCTTCTGCGACTCGGTCTATATTACGTCTCCGACTGTTTACGCCTCCATATTTACGTCTCCGCCTTAGGTTTCCGATTCTATATCTCCGCCTTTAGGTCTGCGCCCCTACGCTGCACCTGCTTTACGTCTCCTTTGCATCTCCGTTGCTGCTACCCGTCATCCGCCGTCTCTATCCCGCCCTGCAGCCGCACAGCAGCACCACCACCTGCGCCAGCATGGTGTCGCAGGAATCTGGCCAGCCTTCATGTTCTCTTCCATTTATACCTCCTTTAGCATCTTCTATGCCCCTGTCGAGCAATGCTGATAGCCATCATCCGGGCCAGCCATTGTCATCCAAACTGCCCCTCATTGCTCCTCACCGCCCCCGCCACTCTGCTACTTCGTCAGCAAGACCCGACCTCGCGGTTGCTCATCCTCCCATGGACCCTGACAAGCCCAATCCTCCTCCAGCCTCAGCGCCACAGCTACCACCCGTTTCCTCGATCATCTCGATAGCCCCAGCGTCTGTGCCGACCCCTGCGCCGATTGGCGCTCCGCCGTCTACACTACCGTCGGTTTCGTCCTCGTCGACGACAGGCTCTTCCTCGGTCTCGTCCGACGCTGCCACGGCACACGATCTCGTCAAACAGCATCAGCAAATTCAGCAAAACCGTCTCCAGCGTCTCCAGCAACATCACGAACAGACCCAGAAGCAACAGCATCTTGAAGAAGTCGCTGAGGAATCGACGGCGCTCGACGCGGACCCAGTCCGCGATGCTAAAAATATCCTCCAGGCAGTCGACGCCGAGGCCCACAATTCCGTGGCGCCAGTTGGCAGCGATGCAACGGCCACCGACAGCTCCATCACAGGACTTCTCGCTAACCAAACTCTCACTTCGTCAGGCGACATGACCCCCCAGCCACCCCCACCAACCACAGTTCGCGGCCAGCAAGCTTCAGGGTCAGGACACCAACAAGGAACGGGGTCGCGGACGACGCCAGCAGAGTCTAAAGGCGACCCTAAAAAGACCTGTATTTTCTGTGGACGGGAATTCTCCCACGCGGGCTCGCTCGGCCGCCATTTAGACCTAAAAAAGGGCACTAGGTTCCACCCTCTGGACGAGGTGGAGCGACTGCGCGCTAATGTCAAGCGCCGTGGCGACCCCAACGAGGTCCGTGAACGTCGCGCTCGCCGAGCAAAACTGTATAACTCGCGCGAGGATGTCCGCGAGCGGGCGCGCCTGCGCCGAAAGCTCAAAGAACGCACTGAGCGAGCTCGTGAAATGGCCCAGGTCAATTTTATTCACGGTCTAGGCGCTCCACAGATATCCGACAACTCATCGTTTCCCGCGTTTGTTTTTTATTTTCTACCTCCGTCACGATGGCCTGCTGAGGGCGAAATGACGTCCCAGGCCGTTTTCGACCTTGTTGTTGACGCCATGGAGAATGTGACGGGCGAGGACACCGCCGAGGCACAATTACGAAGCAAGCTTGATGACGTGTTTAACGATTTCAAAGAGTTGCCAGAAGCTACCAGAACTCAAGCAATTACCCACGCCCGCGGCCAGGTGCTTGCGGGAGTGCTAGGAAAATTCTCTGCTCACGAGATTGGAGTACGCGACCGTTGGATAGCCATTGAGGAGCAGTCAATCCTGGCTACGTTGGACCAGCAGGGATATGGCGATGGTGATTCACGCAGCCCTTCTACGGATCCAGAATCTCAAATGACTGGAATAGAGCCCTCGGGGCCGACGAGTGTACAGTGAAGTGGTCAATAGTGAATTGTTGACGTGATGGTGCGAACCAATTTTATCGTGTATATTTTGAGCGGGTGCTGCCCCTTAGCTACGATCAGTCTGTAGCCGGAAGATGTAAGATGTAAGATAGAATGAACATGTAATAAGAACTTGTTGGACGTTGAGTCCTTTTGTTGAACTGTCACGTCACTAAACAGGGCATTGGAAAGAGGAATCCAGTTTCACCAAGCTTACTGAGACCGTGTCAAGGTCTGCTTATTGGTTTGCTGTTTCGTCTGTTTCGTCTGTTTCGTTTGATGTGTTTGCTGCATTAGTAAGGGAGAAGAGACAGGGAAGTATGGCGCCGCGGAATGTCATGGGAACGTCATGGGAACATCATGTTAACGCCATGAGAATGGTATGGAATGGCCGCTTTGCGGGACCCGCTGGCCTGATTGCGGTGCAGTATTATTGTGACGGCAGGAGCTGTTGCACAATACCAAAATACACTCCTTGTACCATGGACACTGTCCGGTTTATATATAACGTGGCCACTGTTGCGCAGATCGTCCCCTCAACAAGCCCTCAATGCGTCGGCAAGACCCCCAAACGAGACGACAAACATTTCCGACAACTGGTATAGCCGGCGGGTATCGGACTTAATATGATATGAGAAATAAAATCAGGTGGCCTAGAGTTTTTTTAAAAATCACCCCCATGACGAGGTCGGATGCAGAGTGAGCAGGACATGTTCACGGGGCCTTTCTTTGGTAGCGACACTTCGGTTCGAGCGGCATGCGCGTGCAGTAGTGGCTGCACGAGTGTTTCTATTTGGGGAACAAACAACTCGCAGCCAGGCAGACGGAGTGGGGGCACTCATATCAGCCCAGAATGCTGTGGGAAATTTGCGGCTAGTAACCGACTGATAATCGACTGAAGCGTTGGGGATAGCAGGGACGAGTATATTTTTTGGTATAACATTGCCAATGTGAGCTCGGGCCTAATGCAAGTGGATTTCTGGATGTCTCACTACGTCGGGCTGAGCGACCCTAAGAGTCAGATGACTACAAACATGTCCCCCACAGAACCAACAGAATCGCTGGTATATAAAATGGCTGGTACTTGGCCTGTCATAACCGGGCCGTTTTCTTGGCGGCTGCACGCACCCGAAGCTAATCTGCTAGATCTCATGCGCGTAGTAGCCCAAATGGCGGTACTAGTACCAAAAAGGGCGCCATAGTGCGAAATGGCATTTTTCAAGCCAAATTCATACTTCTTGTTATTTGAGGCACCTCCGATGGCAACTGTTATGTTTAGTATTTATTTGCTCCCCGCTGTTGCTCCAGCCGTCTGCCCCAGGACCCTCCTGAGCTGTGAAGTGTCAGCGTGAGTAATGAGTGCGGCTGAAATACGCACGGCTCGAAAAATTTAGGATAAAGCTGAAAAATTCCAGGGCCAGTTGCACTTTTCACCTTTTGCCATCAGTTTCATCTCGGTGGATTGGTATCGTTTATTTTGGAGTCCCTAGATCCTATTGTCTCGTGTGAATACCCGTTTGCCACCATGTCGATTCGTACCCAGTTTGAGAACTCCAACGAGTGAGTACCCAGATCTACCTGCAACTCGCCTCATCTAACCCAAGGATCGGAGTTTTCTCCAAGTTGACCAACGCCTACAGCCTTGTCACTGTCGGCGCTTCGCAGAACTTCTACAGCGCCTTTGAGAGCAGAATAGGAGATGTCATCCCCATGTGCCAAACCACCGTGGCTGGTACCCGTATTGTCGGCCGTATGACTGCTGGTAACCGCCGCGGACTGCTCGTGCCCATTCAGACTTCTGACCAGGAGCTCCAGCACATGAGAAATACCCTCCCTGACACTGTCAAGATCCAGCGTGTCGAGGAGCGCCTGTCTGCCCTTGGAAACGTCATCTGCTGCAACGACTACGTCGCTCTCGTCCACCCCGACATTGAGCGCGAGACGGAGGAGCTGATTGCTGATGTCCTCGGCGTCGAGGTGTTCCGACAAACTGTTGCTGGAAATGTGCTTGTTGGAAGTTACGCGACAATTACGAACCAGGGAGGCCTTGTGCACCCTCAGACTTCGATCCAGGATCAGGAGGAGCTTTCGTCGCTTCTGCAGGTCCCCCTGGTGGCCGGTACCGTCAACCGCGGTTCTGCCGTCATTGGTGGCGGTCTCGTCGCTAACGACTGGCTGGCCGTGGTTGGTCTTGACACGACTGCTCCCGAGCTCAACGTCGTTGAGAGCATATTCGGTCTCAACAACGAGACCCCCGACAAGGACATGCTAATCGAGCACTACTACTAAGCGATACTTGGCGCTAGTAGTCTCGGATGGTAATCCCTTTCGCATGAAGCTTGCAGTGAGCATCCGCTCCGGTCCTAGCTTTGTATTTGTAGTCTGCATGTTTCTTTGAGAGATCTTATTTATGCTATGAGTTGTGATCAAATGTCTAGAGTCGTAGTATTTTAAAAAGCTATGGTAGCGAGCTTATAGCAAGCTCTTCGGTAATCCCATGTTATGCATTTATACTATTTACAATTAATCGAGAGGCACTGTGTCCGAGTCTTCATCGTCCGAGTCAATGTCCATGACTTCGGAGATATCGGAGCTCTCGTGGTTTGGCAGGACCTCGAGTCCCTTCTCTCCCCGGACGACCGCAACGGTCTCGTTGTCCTGGACCTGGCCGCGCAGAATCAGCACAGCCAGCTTGTTGAGGACCTCGTTCTGGATCAGGCGATTGAGGGGACGCGCACCCAAATCCTTGGAGTAGCCGTTCTCCACCAAGTAGTTGATGCTGTCCTCGTCGAGATCAAGGTGGATATTCTTGTTGCTCGACACAAAACGCTCTTCAATTTCGTGGATGCGCAGCTGGACAATCTTGCGGATTGACTTCTTCGAGAGCCGGTTGAACATGACCATTGAAGAAATACGGTTGAGGAACTCTGGGCGGAAATGCGCACGCACAGCCTCCATGACAAGATCACGAGTCATGGGATCAATGTGAGATCCCGAGCTGCGGTTGATGTACTCTGCTCCGAGATTCGAAGTCATGATGATAATGCAGTTGGCTGCATTGACCACCTTGCCGGAGCTGCTACGCACACGACCGTCGTCAAGAACCTGAAGAAGAACAGTCAACACCTCAGGCGCTGCCTTTTCCACTTCATCGAAGAGTACGACAGAGTAAGGGCGTCGAGCAAGGGCTTCAGTGAGAATACCGCCTTCTTCGTATCCAACGTATCCAGGGGCAGCACCGAGCAGCTTACTGGCAGACCACTTGTCGGCAAGTTCAGAACAGTCAATGCGGATCATGGCCTTCTCATCCGAGAACAGAAAGCCAGCAACCTTCTTGGCAAGCTCAGTCTTACCTGAGCCACTGAGGCCCATGAACAGGAAGCTAGCCGGCGCATTGGGGTTGCTGAGACCAGATCGACTGAGGCGGATGGCATTGGAAACCGCCTTGACGGCCTCCGATTGACCAACAACCTCCTTGGAGAGGGTCTTCTCCATGTTAATGAGTTTCGAATTCTCAGCCTGAGTGAGCTTAGTCACAGGGATACCGGTGAGACGAGCTGTCGTCTCGGAGACTTTGTCGGAATCGACAATGTCTTCGAGCATCGACTTGTCGCGGGTCGACACTTCGAGCTCAAGATCGTTGATGCGCTTCTGCACCTCAGGAATAGCAAAGTATCGCAGGTCAGCGGCAGACTGTGTATCTCTACGACGCTCAGCATCCTGGGCCTTGGTTTCAAGCTCGTCGAGCTTCTTCTTGAGCTGGTTGATTTCCTCGTGACCCTTGCGTTCCTCCTGGAATCGCTCGCGCAGAGGTGTCAACTCGTCCTCAATGCTAGCGGCCTTTTGGCGAGCAGCCTCGAGACGTTCAGTCGTTGAGCTGTCAGCGCCAGCGTCTCGCTCAAGAGCCTTGATCTCCACCTGCAGGAGTTGCAGCTGGCGTTCGAGACTGTCGAGTTCCTCAGGCTTTGAGTCACGAGCTACGGCGACACTGGCTGCGGCCTCATCAATGAGATCGACAGCAGAGTCAGGCATCTTGCGGTAGGTGAGGTAACGTGAGGCCAGCTGCGCGGCCGTCACAAGGGCGCTGTCAAGGATGCGGACACCATGGTGGATCTCGTACTTGCTCTGCAGACCGCGAAGGATTGCAATGGTTTCGCGGATGCTCGGTTCGGGGACGTCGACTTTCTGGAAACGACGTTCGAAAGCACCATCCTTTTCGATATGCTTGCGGTACTCCTCGACGGTGGTGGCACCAATGCAGTGGAGAGCACCACGGGCCAGCATGGGCTTGAGCAGGTTGGCGGCGTCGCTCTTACCGTCACCCATGAGCATGTGGATCTCGTCAATAAATAGAATAATAAGGTCGGGGGATTCCTCGATCTCGCGGAGCACTCCTTTGACGCGCTCCTCAAAGTCACCCTGGTACTTGGCACCGGCCTTGAGGGAACCGAGGTCGAGGGAGAAGAGACGGCAGTTGGCGAGGACGTTGGGAACGTCGCCGTCAATGATTCTCTGAGCCACGCCTTCGACGATACTCGTCTTGCCTACACCGGGATCACCAATGAGGCATGGGTTCGACTTTGTTCTGCGAGCGAGGACGCGGATGCAGCGGCGAATCTCCTCCTCACGGCCAATGACGGGGTCAATCTTACCCTCGCGGGCCATAGTCGTGAGGTCGAGGGCGTACTTGGACAGGAATTCAAGCTGCTGCGACGAGTCGGCCATACGTGAATCAATGCGTCTGTTACCACGGATGGCCTGGACCTGGTTGGCGATGGCCGAGGGGTCCATGGCTACCGACTTGAGGATGCCAATGATGGTCGAGTCTTCGAGAAGGGCTAGCAGGATGTGATCCTGTCCAATGTACGAGTCCTTTTGCTTCGACTTGATCTTGGAAGCGTTCTGGATCACCTGCTGGGTCTGAGAAGTGATCTCAGGCTGTGGAGGAGCCGGCGACTGGCTCGGCAGACGCACGAGGGCCTTGTTGATGGCGCGCTCGAGAGCCTGCCAGTCGTAGCGGGCCTTTTCGGTGACGGTGTGAAGGTACGACGGCGAGCCGTCGGGGTCTGGCGGCGTCATTGCCGCCAAGAAGTGGGTTGGCGTGACGAAGGCATGGCTGTGATCCGTCGCCAATTGCGAGGCGGCCTGGATAATAGCCTGCGCGCGATCAGTCAGTTGTATATCCATTGTAGCAGTTGTAGGTTGTACAAAGATTTGAAGATTTAACTTGACGGCAAATTGGTGGTGGCCGGGCCTTTTATAGTTTGGGTGGTGCCATTTACGTGAGCTGCATCGAATGCTCTAGCAACCTCTGGCAGCTCCCAGCAGCCGCGCGGTCCCTGCATGTGGGTAGGGGCCCAAGAGACCTGAGGCCCTACGCCCTGAAGACCCTGAGCCTTGAAGTAAACCATGAGGGCGTGGTGAGCTGAATAGACGGCATGGATGTCTGACGGGGTGTCGGAAATGTCGAGTGAGTGAAGGTCCAGAGCGAATGGGCGGTCAAGAATGAGTGCGGAGGAGTACGCTTCCTAGAGGGATGTGATGGGTATCATTATGGGGTGATGGTGATAAAGTGGGAACGGTCAGGTGACACCGGGTTGTCTGGTTGTCTGGTTGTCTGGCTTGCGGGACGAGATCCGTGCTACATCCGAGCCGATGACTAGCAGTCATGCTCTACCGGGCCATGCACTTAGGGTCATGCGTTTACACGTCTCCTACCGGCCGTTAGTAGCATTAGGTAGCGTGCATCGTGGGTTCCGGCTATACGAGCGTCTCAACTAGGCATAGGCTTCATGACGAGCTCGACATCAAAACCGCGCACCCATGACATCCGGCTCGTATGGTATTTGCACCATGGGCTTGCTTCATGGGCTACTGTAAAGTACTCCGCCCGTGACCGAACTGCCCTCGTATTGGCATGAGGGGGCTTAATGCTGTTAACAGAGGTGAGCCCAGTTACAGGACCGCAATAAGCTTAATTTTGCTTAATCCTGGAGGCGCTCTGGCAGTGCACGGGCCGAGGCTGGCACAATACGAGCACCAACTGTGGCTCGAGGCTGGCACTCTAAATCGGGGCGGAGCGATGAGATTGCAACGCGATGGGCGCGACGCGGCTCTAAAGTCTGGGCGAACAGCAGTTCAGGGTTGCGAGAGCCGGTGAGCCATGCGCCTCGTAACCGATTTTGCTGCAGGAGGACAACACACGAGCGGGTTTAACGGAGCTGGTGAGCGAAATTCACGAGAGTAGAGGGAGAGTTGGTGACAGAGCTCAGGACAGAGCTCACAACAGAGGCGTGTTAATAACTGGACGGAGCCTCTACCTCAGTGAATCACCGAGTCATTCGGCGCAGCCGTGAATAGAATTAAACTTTGCGCGGCGGGACGAGAAATGAAGAATGCGAAGTTCCCGAGGCAAGGCTGCACTGCCAAGCTGGTTATCTATATAAACCGCAGGGGGCCCTCAGAAATGATAGTACTACTTAGCAGCTCGATTTGATTTCGATTTTGACCTCGCTACTACAATGACACACACGAGCAATATCTACGGGTTCATCCCGCTGATCCCCCCCGCCGTCGTATTCATCGTGCTGTTCTTCATCACCACGTCGGTTCACATCTGGCAGGTGCAACGGTCAAAAGCCTACTACTACTGGGTATTTTGCGTAGGAGGCATCTTCGAGTTCATTGGATACATCATGCGTATCATCTCGCGCGGATCTCCGGGAAACGTGCTGTTGTATGCGCTCCAGACACTGTTCATTCTGCTGCCGCCCATCTTCTTCGCAGCCTCCATCTACATGACTCTCGGCCGCCTGCTCAAGCGACTTGGCTGCACTGACGTGTCGCCTGTCAGCATCAAATGGATGACAAAGATCTTTCTGACGGGCGATATCCTGTCGCTGGTGATGCAGGGCGCCGGTGGTGGAGTCCAGGCCTCGAGCGTTAAGCTCCAAGCATCAGGTTCCCACATTGTCATTGGTGGTCTCATCATCCAGCTCATCTTCTTTATTGCCTTTCTGGTCACCGCCGTGCTGTGCAACCGTCGTCTGAACCGCAAGCTGCAGGAGGGCAGAATGAACCCCAATGTCGCCAAGTACAACTGGCAGCTCATCCTCTACGTCCTCTACGGCGGCTCCGTCTTCATCCTCGTGCGATCCTGCTTCCGTGTCGTCGAGTACGCCATGGGATACCGCGGCTTCCTCATGCTGCACGAGGTGTTCATGTACGTGTTTGATGCCACTCTCATGTTCATCATGATGACCATCTTCAATGTCGTGCACCCTGGCGCGCGCCTCATGGAGATCAGCGGCGCCGACGAAGTCAGCGGAGACGAGGTTGGCCCTGTCACCGATTTTGAGGGTTACGAGATGCATGGCGACGAGATTAACCTGGCAAGCCACGGAAAATAAGGTGATGAGGCTTAGATAGATTTGCATGTATTTATGGATGTTTCACGAGTTAAATGAAGAGTATCAAGTATTATTGAGACATCATGAACAGGTCGTAGGTTTATCCGAGCTTGGTTGATAGCTACATTTATAGCTACATTTGTAGCTGCATTCACAGGCCACCCAATTGTAATATGCGTTCACGGAGCTTATATACAGGTGTATTCTCGGGCAAAATTGACACACCACATTCATACAGCACCACCTACACGTAACGGATACAAGCTTACTTGAGACTTCATCTTCTCATACTAGACGTCTGTTCTAGACGCCGGCTTGTTCTTCGTAGCTGAATTGTTTCCGCAGCTCTCTCTCCGATTAACTTCTCGGCATACTACCGCTACTTATCAACACTGTAGTAGATGTAGGTCATACAAAGGTCTGGCGATTTAACTTGACCACAAATTCGTGGTGGCCTGCCCTTTTATAGTTTGTTGCCATCTGCGTGAGTTCCATCGAAAGCTCATAGCGACCTGTGGCAGCACACAGCAGACGCGCGATCCCTGCATATGGGCAGGGGCAAACTGAAGACCCTGAAGCCTCGAGACCACGAGAGCCTGGTAAGTTGAATAGTCACTCGCTAAGTGTAGAAATTAAAGGGAGTCAACAATGGTGAGTGTGCTGTTAATAGCAGGAGGTTAAGTGGCCCAGCTAACGTCTGGCAGGTGCTTAGTCCACCGAGTTCTTAGTCCGGCAGGTGCTGTTCCGCTAGTGCACAGGTAAAGGCCATCTCGATGTCTTATACGCGCAATGAATCTGGCGGGCTGAAATCCCAGCAGTGGCTCATATTGGGGCGTTAGCGATGAGACTGCACGATGGGCTCGACGCGATAAAGACTGGGCGAACCGCAGTCAGGGTTATGCGAAAGCCGATGAGCCATGCGCCTAGAAAACGATATTGTCTGCAAGAGCTCGCCAGGCCAAACAGCGAGATTGACGAGATTCGAGGCAGAGCTCACGACGACAGAGCTGGTGGGTGCCTTGTTTACATCCCTTGTTTACATCTCGACACAGCCTCGACTGATAATCGGTGGGCTGAGGACTCAACTGAGTCACTCGGCGCAGCGAAGGAGTGGGAAAAAAGAAATTAAACTAAGCTCGGCAAGCCGAAAACTGAGGAATGCGAATTTGCCGAGTACAAGGCCATGTAGAAGTTAACTCGGCTTGGTAAGACGAGAAATAAAGAATGCGTAGTTTCCGAGTGCAAAGTTATGTAGAAGTTAAACTCGGCGCAGCAAGACGAGAAAAAAAGAATGCGAACTTCCCGAGAGCAAAGCTATGTATGCCCTGTCAAGCACAGTTATTTATATAAACCGCAGGGGCCCTCGGAAACTAGTAGTACTAATTGCCCCAGCTCGATTTAATTTCGATACTACTATAATGACTGGAAAGACTATCAATATTTACGGGTTCAACCCACAGACTGCCCCTGCCGTCGTGTTCATCGTGCTGTTCTTCATCACCACGTCGGTTCACATCTGGCAGGTGCAACGGTCAAAAGCCTACTACTACTGGGTGTTTTGTGTGGGAGGCATCTTCGAGTTCATTGGATACATCATGCGTATCCTCTCGCGTGGATCTCCGGGCAACGTGCTGTTATACGCGCTCCAGACGCTGTTAATCCTGTTGCCGCCCATCTTCTTCGCAGCCTCCATCTACATGACGCTCGGCCGCCTGCTCAACCGGCTCGGCTCGCCTGAAGTGTCGCCGGTCCGCATCAAATGGATGACAAAAATCTTTTTAGCGGGCGATATTATGTCGCTAACGATTCAGGGCGGCGGGGGTGGAATCCAGGCTTCGAGCGCCAAGAACCAAGGAATAGGCTCCGACATTGTCATTGGCGGTCTCGTCATCCAGCTCATATCCTTCATTGCCTTCCTGCTCACCGCCGTAGTGTCCCACCGTCGTCTGAACCGCAAGCTACATGAGGGCCGAATGAACCCCAATGTCGCCAAGTACAACTGGCAGCTCATTTTCTACGTCCTATACTGCGGCTCTGCTTTAATCCTCGTGCGATCTTTCTTCCGTGTCGTCGAGTACGCCATGGGCTTCCACGGCTTCCTGATTCAACACGAGGTATTCATGTACGTGTTTGATGCCACTCTCATGTTCATCATGATGACCATCTTCAATGTCGTGCACCCTGGCGCGCGCCTCATGGAGATCAATGGCGCAAACGAAGTCAACGGAGGCGAGGTTGGCCCTGTCACCGATTTTGAGGGTTATGAGATGCATGGCGACGAGATTAACCTGACAAGCCACGAAAAGTAAGGTGATGAGGCTTAGATAGATTTGCATGTATTTATGGATGTTTCACGAGTTAAATGAAGAGTATCAAGTATTATTGAGACATCATGAACAGGTCGTAGGTTTATCCGGGCTTGGGTGATAGCTACATTTATAGCTACATTTGTAGCTACATTCACAGGCGACCCAATTGTAATATACGTTCACGGAGCTTATATACAGGTGTATTCTCGGGCAAAATTGACACACCACATTCATACAGCACCACCTACACGTAACGGATACAAGCTTACTTGAGACTTCATCTTCTCATACTAGACGTCTGTTCTAGACGCCGGCTTGTTCTTCGTAGCTGAATTGTTTCCGCAGCTCTCTCTCCGATTAACTTCTCGGCATACTACCGCTACTTATCAACACTGTAGTAGATGTAGGTCATACAAAGGTCTGGCGATTTAACTTGACCACAAATTCGTGGTGGCCTGCCCTTTTATAGTTTGTTGCCATCTGCGTGAGTTCCATCGAAAGCTCATAGCGACCTGTGGCAGCACACAGCAGACGCGCGATCCCTGCATATGGGCAGGGGCAAACTGAAGACCCTGAAGCCTCGAGGCCACGATAGCCTGGTAAGTTGAATAGTCACTCGCTAAGTGTAGAAATTGAAGGGAGTCAACAATGGTGAGTGTGCTGTTAATAGCAGGAGGTTAAATGGCCCAGCTAACGTCTGGCAGGTGCTTAGTCCAGCAAATCCTTAGTCCGGCAGGTGCTGTTCCGGCAGTGCACAAGCCGAGGTCATCTCGATGTCTTGCAGGAGCAATAAATCTGGCGGACTGGAATTCAGGTACTGGCTCATATTGGCGCGGAGTAACTATGAGATTGCACGCAATGGGAGCGACGCGGCGAAGCACTGGGCAAACCGCAGTCAGGTTGCGAGAACATGAGCAGCCGTGCGCATCGTGAACGATTCTGTGTGCAGGAGGAAAGAAGCAAGAGGAGGCTCGCCAGGCCAAACAGCGAGATTGACGAGGTTCGAGGCAAAGGTCACGACTACAGAGCTGTGGGTGCCTTGTTTACATCTCGACACAGCCTCAGCAGTGGACTGATGACTCAACTGAGTCACTCGGCGCAGCGACAGAGTGAATGAAAAGAAATTAAACTAGGCGCGGGAAGTCTATTATCGAAAAATGCGAATTTCCCGAGTGCGAAGCCATGTGGAAATCAAGCTCGGTGCAACAAGACGACAAATGAAGAATGCGAAGTTCCCGAGTGCAATGCTATGTATGCCATGGTAAGCACAGTTCTCTATATACACAAGTTAGCTATATAAACCGCAGGGGCCTTCTGAAATGGTAGTGCTAATTACCCCAGCTCAGACTTGATCTGGATATTCGAACCAATACAAAAATGGCCGGAGGACAAACTACTAATATCTACGGGTTCATCCCGCTGATAGCCCCCGCCGTCGTGTTCATCGTGCTATTCTTCATCACCACGTCAGTTCACATCTGGCAGGTACAACGATCGAAAGCCTACTACTACTGGGTGTTTTGCGTAGGAGGCATCTTCGAGGTCATTGGATACATCATGCGGGTCATCTCGCGTGGGTCTCCAGGAAATGTGCTCTTGTACGTGCTCCAGACACTGTTCATTCTGCTGCCGCCCATCTTCTTCGCGGCCTCTATTTACATGACGCTCGGCCGCCTGCTCAACCGGCTCGGCTCACCTGAAGTGTCGCCCGTTCGCATCAAATGGATGACAAAGATCTTTTTAGCGGGCGATATTATGTCGCTATCGATTCAGGGCGCCGGCGGTGGAGTCCAGACTTCGAACGTCAAGCTCCAAGGGACAGGCTCCGACATTGTCATTGGCGGTCTCGTCATCCAGCTCATATCCTTCATTGCATTCTTGCTCACCGCCATCTTGTGCCACCGTCGTCTGAACCGCAAGCTGCATGAGGGCCGAATGGACCCCAATGTTGCCAAGTACAACTGGCAGCTCATTTTCTACATCCTATACGTCGGTTCTGTCTTAATCCTCGTGCGATCTTTCTTCCGTGTCGTCGAGTTCGCAGAGGGCTACCACGGCTTCCTCATACTGCACGAGGTGTTCATGTACGTGTTTGATGCTTCTCTCATGTTCATCATGATGGCCATATTCAATGTCGTGCACCCTGGCGCGCGCCTCATGGAGATCAACGGTGGAGAAGAGGTAGTCGGAGACGAGGTTGGCCCTGTCACGGATTTTGAGGGCTACGAGTTGCATGGCGATGAGGTCAATTTGACGAGCCATGGGAAGTAAGGCACGAGGGGTCGTATATAAATTTGCATGTATTTATGGATAATTTACCAGTTGCCGAAGCTATTATTAAGTATTATTAATGAGCCATGATGACCAGGGTCAATACCGTCCCGTGATAGTTACATCTGTAGCTACATTTACAGCTTATAGCTACATTCACAGGTTCTCATATATGAGATCCACTTGTGAGACACATTAAACCTCAATCTACAGGCTTATCACACTGACATCCACACAGTACGTTCAGATATTACCGCCTACTTGGCGGACACTAGTTATTCCAGGCTTCATGCTCTCATGGTAGACATCTAGCTACATTTATAGCTTATAGCGGCATTCACAGGTTGTCATATATTACATCCACTTGTGAGATACATTTAGACCCAATATACAGGCGTATCACGCTAACATTCACACAGTACGTTCAGGCATCACTGCCCGCTTGGCGGACACTAGTTATTTCAGGCCTCATGCCCTCCTGGTAGACATCTATTTTAGACATGTGCTTGTTCTTCGTAGCTCTACTGTTTCCGCACTCTGGCCATTACTCAGTGTATGCATTCTCCAGGCATGCCGAGTTCCAGCTACTTCTCAGCACTTTCGCGGTGATCACCAAATCAATATACATTAACCTAACATAGAGGCTTTACTTTCATGCTAGGCAGACGTCATTTTTGAGCAACGAGCTGCTTACTTCTTAGAAGTCTTCTTCTTGGGCTTCTCAGCAGACTTCTCCTTCTCAGCGGTCTCCTTGAGCACACGCTTGACAATCTTCTGCTCCTCAATCAGGAAGGCACGGACAACGCGCTCCTTGACACAGGCGGCACACAGAGAACCGCCGTAGGCACGCTGGACGGTCTTCTTGGGGCGCGAGATGGTGGCGTACTCGCGGGGACGCAGAGCGGGGATACCAGGAAGGTTCTGCGAGCACTCACCGCACTTGGGGCGGGTGCCGAGCTTCTTGACATGCAGGTATCGGAGGTTTCCACCGGGGGTCTTGATGACCTTGACCCTGTTGGATCGGGTGTTGTCTATGTTAGTAAGTGCAAAGAGAAGAACACAGCTGGCTGGACCAGCAGTACCACAGTACGAGCAACCGAGCAGTAGACGGGACTGGAGGAGAAACTGAAGATAGCCTTGAGACGGGAGCCACACAGAAAGTGAGGGCAGTCAAAGTTATCGGACAGAATACTAGTTCCAGGTCGGCGTCTTCAGTCGGTGTCTCGGGCAAAGCTGGTCTGCTGAACACAACGGCATTGTCGTGTAGAGTATCGTTGGTACGTACATGGGTTTCGGCGTCTGTAGGTGAGTCTCTGAGCCATTGTTGATGATGTAGTGATCCGTCGACGAAGAGAGTAACTTCAAGATTTGAGCTGGTCGGTTGAGTGAAAAGTTGCCTGCTGTGCAGCGGTACATTTGAGCACTGCGGCCTAAATAGGCAGGTGTGACTGGCATTACAACCCTGGCCCAACTGCCCCTAAACGAGCTCCGCAGCCGCGCTTGCCCGTTGCCGTGGAATCCAGGGCTAGGCCTCAAAGCGGCCGAAGAATGCCCGGCGCGGCAGAATCAGGCTGTTTTTGGTTGGGGCAAGGGGGATGGGGCAGGGTACAGCTCAAAGCGGCCATCGTAAGATAGACGAGATGAGGGAGAGTGGAATGAATGAGGGAGATATCAGTAGTTCGGAGGGAGGCTGTGAAGTGCCATCAGTTTAGTCCGTGTGTTGGTGTCGTTTGCAGTGCTGTTTTGCGCCCGTTTTAGCGCCCAATTTTCCGAGCATCGCGGTGAATCTCACTCAGGGGCTGTTTGATATGCACTGATAGGCCACGAGGCAGCCAAGCCATGAAGTATGAGGCCAGGAAACACAGCAGATTGGCCAATCACAGTGGTTTAGGGAGGTAGACGGTTCGTCGGTTAAAGTGGTGGATGAGGTCAGGGGAGGTTAACGGTCCTGTCATTGGTTGTAACCTCGTATGAGAAGGGCATAGAAGCGAGGCCGCGGATTCCGGAGGTACGAGATGGCGTAGCAGGATGAGGCGGCTTTTGAGCTGCTAAGGCCGCCAATTCGTAACGTAGTAATCGTATAGTTCATCAGTATAACTGGATAGACGTCTGTTGACCAATCGTTAGGGATATGGCCCACTAGTCAGGGTTGACTATCTGGCTGGCTGTTTGGCGGGCTGTCTGGCTGCCTGCCTGCTGCCCCTATGTTGCGTAACTATAATCAATTCCTTTACAGGTCTACCTAACAAGCACCGGTCGTAATCTACTCGTCGGCAGGCTTGGCTTCGGCATCGGTAGGCGCAGCGGGGGCCTCCTCGTCGCCCTCGGTAGCATCGGCACCCGACTCGCGTTGTAGGTTCTCGAGGTCGTTTTGCCAGAAGGTGAGGTTGTCGCGGAGCAGCTGCATGATGAGCGTCGAGTCGCGGTAGCTCTCTTCTGACAGTGAGTCGAGCTCAGCAATGGCGTCGTCAAACGCCTGCTTGGCGAGGTGGCAGGCGCGGGCCGGCGAGTTGAGAATCTCATAGTAAAACACGGAAAAGTTGAGTGCGAGGCCGAGGCGGATGGGGTGCGTCGGGGACAGCTCGGTCTGGGCCACGTCAGTGGCTTTGCGGTACGAGTCGTGGGCAGCAGTGGCGGCATCCTTCTTCTTGTCGCCGTTGGCGATCTCGGCCAGATAACGGTGGTAGTCACCCTTCATCTTGTAGTAAAACACCTTGGACTCGCCCGTCTCGGCGTGGGGAACGAGGTGGTTGCCGAGCACGTCGAGCACGTCCTCGCAGATGTCCTCGAGCTCCTGCTCGATCTTGGTCTTGTACTGCTTAATCTGCTCAACGTGGCGCGTGGCGTTCTTGGCCTCCTCCTTCTGCTCTATCGACAGGATCAGCCTCCAGCTGGCCCGGCGCGTGCCAATCACGTTCTTGTACGCCACTGACAGTAGGTTGCGCTCGTCGACCGACAGCTCCTCGCCTGACTTGGCCACGGCCTTCATGTAGTTGACCATTTCATCGTAGCGTTCGGCCTGTTCGCACAGACGCGCCAAAAACGTGTTCGTCTCTCTCTGGAGTTAGTGTGTTCGGGTGACAAATGGCAAGTGGCATTGCCGGGCCCGGTTTGCGTGGCGATTGCAAATGTCGCGGTTGGCCCCATTTTGGCGTTTGCCTACTTCATCTACTCACCTCAGAGGCCATTGTTAAGTTCGTGGCGTTTCAATCAACAAATAGCCACGGTCGGGGCAATCGTGCTAACAAATGCGTGGGTTGCGTGGATCGAGTGGTGGGTGGCGGGCAGAACACAGCTCGAGCGAAATAGCTTTGGGGAGATGGGAGAAGTTAAAGAGGGGCTTTCGATTCGGAAGAAGGGGGGAGGGGGGGAATGGGGGTTGAAAATCGGTGGGGCGCGGGTTTGTTTTGTGTGTGGGCTAGGGCCGCCGGGCAGCACCAACCGGGCCTCACGCCAGCGTCAGATCGGCCAGATGAGGCTAGCGAGTCACGGGTGCCAAGGGGTCAACGGAGGGAAACGAAGCACGAGACTAAGCACAGCAGTGAAGTGTGGAAGCGGCCTTGGCCCGCGTCGGCCGTTGTCATCCCATGTCACATGGCCGCACCTGCGCAGCCCAAGCCACTGCCCACGCGCCAATGCAGAGCCGTGTCCCCTGCCCCGACTGGCGAGGGCATGGGCGGGTAACTCGCGAGGATGTGAGAATACAGCTATACTACGGTATACTGCTACCGGGATATTGAAATACTAGATATTGGACTACCAGGATATTGGACTTCCAGGATATTGGACTACCAGTATACTGAATTACTGGAATACTGCATTACTGGAATACTTCAATACTGATACAGGAGTACTGATAGACTGGTATACTACACAGGTGCTCGTATAGGCTTCTACAGTGATACACACTTAACTGTCCACTGATCTCCGGTATCTATATACTTCTACTTCAACGTGTGCCATGATCCAATCGCTCTACATACTCAATAAGGCGGGGGGCCTCGTGTACCAGCGGGACTTTAGCGCTGGGCTCGCCAAACTGCCGACCAACGACTACCTCATGCTGGCAGGCACGTTCCATGGAGTTCACGCTCTCACGACTCGGGTGTCTCCTGTAGCTGGGTCGTCAGGAGTGACGTCCATTGAGACTCCAGCACACACGATCCACTGCTTCCAGACTCTGTCGGGCATCAAGTTCCTCGTCATCACCGACAGCCGCCAGTACGCGGCCGACATCATCATCAACCGCATCTACCAGCTGTACGCCGACTACGTGCTCAAGAACCCGTTCTACCAGCTTGACATGCCCATCCGCTGCGACCAGTTCGACCGGCACCTCGTGCGGTATATCGAGACGGTGGCTTAGTGGGGAATTGCATGGAAATGAGAGGTCCACGGAAGTGCTCCATGGAATGCCCCTTGATTCGAACTCATGGCCGTTTGATCACTGTCTTTGACCTGGCGACATTAGTTTCAGACGCTCCTGCAGATCCTGCAACTTTGTTAGCAGTCACAGTCTCTGGATGAGATTCTGAAGCTTCTGTTACGCCAGTTGGAACAGAGCCTTCCATAACCACCTGACAGCCAATGGCTGTTCATTGCATGAGACTGGCAGTACATCATCACTATCTACTGCTAGTCTCCACCAGTACTGGCATTCCTAACCGAACATTACTGACATTACTGACCTTACTGGTTTACCCATCGCATCTAATACATGACATGTTCATTCATACATAAGCGCCCGCCAATTAAGCAAGACGTAGAGTGGGGAGGGATCCGAGTGACTCGAGTGGCCACGCGCAAGTCTAGGTGATGGCGTGGTGTGTGCGTCCAGTTCGTGAGTTGTAGAGCCAGGTATCGCGACTGCTTATATTACTTGATATGATCAAGCTGGATGGCGTCGAGGATGCGCTTGGCTCCTTTGGCAATGAGGTCTTCGGCCAGATCGCGGCCCACCTGTTCAGCATCGCTGTCGGTGTAGGCAAACGACGAGACAGTGCCCTCGACAAAGTCGGTGCCGTCGACGCTGACGACGATGCCCGTGATGGTGAGCAGCGAGTCGTCCTGCTTGAACGACGAGTCGACGCCAATGGGCACCGAGCAGCCGCCCTCGAGCGTGCGCATGAGGCTGCGCTCGGCAATGCAGCGCATGCTCGTGGGCCGGTGGTTGATGCGCGACACGAGGCGCTGCACCTTTTCGTCGTTGGCACGGATCTCGACGCCGAGAGCACCCTGGCCAACGGCATAGTACATATCTGGCCGCTCAAGGAACGACGAGATGCGATCCTGCAAGCCGAGACGGACAAGACCTGCCACAGCCAGCAGAATACAGGCGTACCCGCCATTTGGATCATCGACCTTGTCGATACGTGTTTGCACTGTACCTCGCACGCTCTCAAACACGAGGTGTGGGTACCGACGGCGCAGCTGGGCCGACCGGCGGATGGACGAAGTGCCGACCACAGCGCCAGCAGGGAGATCGCGCAAGTGCTTGTACGGAGACCCAGCAGCCATAATGAGAGCATCCCGCGGGTCTTCACGCTGCGTAATGGCTCCGAGAACACATCCCTCCGGTAGTGTCGTCGGCATGTCTGGGTTAGTCGGATTCTAGAGCCTAACAACATACACGGTACACATTGTAGTACACCGTTTGTAGCACAATCCAGTTCACCCACCCTTTAAGGAATGCACAATCATGTCTATCTTCTCCACTCCATCGCCCTGCAGCAGTGTCTCGAGTTCCTTTGTCCAGAGCGCTTTGCCGCCAAACGCGTACAGAGGGCGGTCGCTGACACGGTCACCCAGCGTCGACAGCGCAATGACGGGGAAACTGAGGCCCGGGTGCACATCGCGGAGTGCGTTGGCAACGTACCGGGACTGGATCACCGCCAGCTTCGACCGGCGGCCGCCAACAAAGATCTTGGGCTTCTGCGACTCGCTGTCATCGTCGTAGTGCTCGGGCTGGCCTTCGGGCTCGGGCGTGCCCGGGATCGAGATCAGATTGGGCTGCCCGCTCATGCTGTGGTTTCGATGTGTCGAGGTGAAATTTCAAACGGCTGTTCGGCCTCGGAATATACGCATATTCGGCACCCAATCGGCACGGCTCCATTTCTAATGAGCGTGAAAGTATGAGGCAGTAGAAAAGGGATATTTGAGAGTCTGTATTCTTTAGGTTGCGTAGGTTGCGTACGTGCTAGAACAGCAGCCCGTATTGCGCATAAGCTGCTTTATTTAATTTCGTCGTTTCAGTCGTGCAATCCGTCTCCTCGGCTTTACATTCTATCCTCAGCCCTTTACCCCACACTTCAGCCAGTATGAAGTAAGGTACCGTAACAGACATCAATCATACAGATAAATCATACAGAGGTCAGCCATACACGATTCTCAATGAATGGCACCTCAATTCACTGAATGGTAGACAATTCTGCTGAAGCAGGACTGACGTGCAACTAATAATCTAGATGTTGACGCTGTAGCTCGATAATTGACTCATTGACTCATATCGATGTCTCAAGTAGTCGATTACTACTGTATGCTAATATATACGAGTGCACATGCGCTGGCTCACCGCTCGGTCTCACGCTTGACGCCTACTCCTGGCTCGCTGGTCACACGCATGGTAGGACTGGCGTTGATCGGTATGAAGCTGGGGCTGCCGTTGAAACCAGAAGGGTGCGTAACAACAGGCGTGTCTGGAGACGAGCCGGGCATGCCCGGAGTCGAGCTCGCCGACGATCCCGGCGCTGTATGACTTAGAGGAGTGAGGGGGAACTGTAGAACGGAGAAGTCGAGAAAGTGACGCCAGTCAGCGGGCACCTTTGCACACACACGCTCATAGTGCAGCCACGCGTAGGTCCCGAGGTACCATTCCTGGCGACACGACATCATCTTGAAGAACAGGGCGAGGTAGGTGAGCGCTGCTGGGTCCATGTCGTTGACGAGGTCGACGTACACCTCGGGCATATATAGAATCCAATGGCAGGCAAAGCGGATAAACACGCTTTCGACGGGGAAGTCAACAAGCTTTTCGGCGATTTGCGCCAGCAGCAGCGCCACCTCGGCGTAGACCTTGCCGTGCTTCTCAAGGTGCTGACTCGGACACTGCTGGTAGATCTTCTCGAGGTGGACGAGGAACCGGTCACCCGAGGGGAGCATCTCGAAGACGGGCCGATGCCGCAGCAGAATGGATGGTTGGCCCGTCTGTGTCAGCAGCCTCACAAACATGTTGGCCATGCCTATAAATAGTGGGCGGAAGCCCTCGTGGACACCGGTGAACTCAGTGTCTGTGTCGCAGGTGAGCCAGTAGGCGGCCAGCAGCGCGCCGGACCAGGCGACATACTCGCCATTGGCGACCGTAAGGCCCGCGGCGAGCTCGTTGTGTATTGAGGCCAGCGTCTTGAGCTTGTACTGATGGACGATCTCGGGCGACTCCTGGGTCGGAGACAGGTAGTGCGCATGAGCTGCTGATAGCAGCAGAACCGAGTCGAGCAGCAGGCGGTGTCGAAAGGCCATAATAGGCACGTCCACTTGTAGGTAGCGGCCGTACTCGGCGGGCGAGATTGTCTTCCACGTCGACACGGACCACTGATGGAGGAGACGTAGCTCGAGGTCGGCCGGAGTGGCCTTTTCAAAGACGTGGCATTCGACGGAATCGAAAGGCCCGGGCAGTGCTGGCGTCGATGCTTCCGACGATGGAGGCTTTGTGCGACCACGACGCGACCACTCGGCGTTGTAGACGCATTCCTGGCGTCGCGACAGGCACTTGAGGCACGCGGGCTTTGTCTCGTCGCACTTGATTTTGCGCGATTTGCAGCTCTGGCATCCAAAGTGCGATTTCTTCTGTTTCGTCGGTGTCATGGCATAGTCTGTAGATGTGGAAGAGGGGTAGAGAGGTATGGAGATGTAAGAGTAAGAGGCGTGAGAGGTGTAGAGGTGTAAGAGGAGTGAGGGGTGTAGTGTCAGATGAGTGTAGAGACGAGGTAGAAATGAAGTTCAAGGCTATTCAGTTTAGATCTGGCGATTAGGTCGTATCAGTGAGAGGTAATCTGGGGTGACTTGAGACTGGTCACTGGATAGAGCAAGATAGAACAGGAGGAATGTCAGATATAGCAGCTTCGTGTGCTGACGTGTCGGTGAGTTAGTGTAGTCTACAACCGTCGTATCGAGCGGGGTGGGTAGTATGACCTGGCAGGTGTATCAAGCCACAAAGGATAAACAAACCGCCGGTAGAGGACACTAGAAGAGTATAAGAAGAAGAGTGTGACAAGAAGAGTTGGTAACTTCCAGCTGTTCAGCACGGGTATAGGCGGTTTAGTACCCGCGACGACGAATCTCCGGGCCCGGGTCGGTATGCAACAAACGGCAGACGGCAAAATTAGGCCCTCTTGCAGATGCAGGCGTCAGCGATCGACAGCCGAGTTAGGGAATGGAAGATGAGCTGATGTGGTGAATGCCAGGGGGTGGCTAGTGACGAGACTTGGCAGGGACTGGCAGGTAGAGAAGATCAGATTTGCGGTTTATTGATCTGCGGCATCTGTTGGTTTGTGATGTATATCGTGCGTGGCTCAGGCTCAGGCTGGCTACGGCGGGATTCTCCGAGATGCGGCCCAACGATGCGACGACATCAATTTAGGCTTTAGACACAGCGAGCCCCACAGCATGACTGGGGGACGAGGCGGGCTGCGTCAGGCAATACGCGCCTGCAGAACGGCCCGTATCCGACGCTGCGTATGCAAACGGGCCGCTGTTAGCCCTGATGACGGGGTCCCTTTGGCCAATAGGTACCAGCGAGTCAAACCTTTAAGCACTGCCGGAGTTAGTAGGTCCCACAGTCAGTTTCCACGTGCCATGTGCTCTAAAGTCCGGTATCTCTAGGTTTCTCACCTACTTTTGTACCACTCACTACCGGCTGCCATGTGACTTTAAGCCTTCGACTGGGCGCATTGACATTGGATTCCATGCGCTAATGCAGGGGCCATGGAACACCACTGCGTGCGGAGCCCGAAGAGCATGGAGTTCACCCAGTCATTCCACAGAACCAGCAACAACAAGGTGTTGCACTTGTGAGAATTCCATGACCACTGAGATATCACTACTTGAGCCATGACCAGCACCAGCAACATTATACCATTGTTAGTACCAGCACCATCATCACAGTGCAATTGTCTCAGTGTCGATTATTCTACAGTTGAACTGCCCTCAATATCACTTCACAACTACAGTGGAAACCTCCCTTCCGCTAAAATTTTACTATCCCTTCTGTACTCTTGTTTATACTCCTGTTTGTACCATCTCATTTCATCCTCCTACCCCCACACGGCTTACCTGCACCCACACCAAGTTCCAGATCAGCCAAACCTCGGCTAATTGCACAATCAATTTCACCGTTCCCGCCTTCACCATTCCCAACTTCACCACTGTCAATTAATTTTACTGTCAACTACTTCTACTGTCAACTTCACTATTGTCAATTTCGCTACTGTCAGCTTCTCTTCTACCACCACTCCATTCCTACTGTGCGCTAGCCCTGCCCTCATCGCAGCCGCGTGCGTGCCCCATCCTTAGCCGCTCAATGGGTTGTGCGTCTTGTTTGGGAGCGACTTGTGTCTGGAGGCCTGACTTTTAGCACTGCAATTCCCTACCTAGGGACACGCGGGTCATGGCAGAGGTAAGTGCAATCGACTGTGTTGTGCAGACTGGCGTGACAGACGCCCTTTTGGCCCCATTGCTCGGCCCCTCGTCTCACCGCGTCGGCGTGTAGTGGTCCTCGGCTGTCGATGTCCGAGTGGTCTTCTTGATCACGCCCGCCGGAGAGACTACGTTGGCTTGAACGAGGGTGTACGATAGGAGGCGCGGTTCGAGGTGATGTGTGGCCTGTTCCGACCTCGGGACTCGCGATTGCGCGGCGTTTGCTTCTGATCCAGCGAGTTCCGGATAAACTAGCGAGATTCGAGTGGCACCCCTCATCGGGCCCTTTCTCTCGTTCTATTCGTTTGATGACTGCTGTACTTCTCCCTCCCTCTCTCACCCTCTCTCTCCCTCTCTGTCTCTACCTTTCTGCACTTCCCTCTCTCCCCTTTATCCCCCTCCCTCTAACTCCAGAGCTCAGGTTCCATGAATGAAGACCATCCGTCGCCGGAGATAACGACGGTCATAGAGGGCACGCCCGCGGCCACAACACCTCCCGGAGCATCGTCAGCCCACCAGTACACGTATCTCCAGCAGCAGCAGCTCGCCCAGCAAGCGTTTGCGCGCCAGCTACAGACGTCACAACACGCCGAGCCCATTGGCATCCCCGGCCAGCTGGCCACGCCGCTGTCAACAGCCTCGTCCTCGGCCGGCGCGTCAACAGGCACGCAATACTACGATGCGTTCGGCGGCTCGAGCACGGGGTACGCGGGATCCTCGTCAGTAGCACCTCCACGTGCAGGCTCCTCTCACAACCTCCGTAGCCTGCACAACTCGAGTTTCACCAACGGGCCCGGCCCGCTACCCGTGACCTCGTCATACTTCTCGCCCTCCTCGGCGTCCAACATGGCCCCCCACACAAACCTGCCCTCGTCCGTATCGTCCTCGTACAAGTCGGCCGCGCCTCAGGGCAGCCTGTCGTCGCTGTCGTCGTTCCCGCACCAGGGCTCGTTTGTTGCCCAGCCGTTTATGGCCAACAGCTCGCTGCCCGACAGATCCTCGTACTACTCGCAGTCGTTCCCGCGGCCGCCAGATTCGGGCTTCATCTCAGATGGCATGACCCACTCACCGTCAGCGTCACCGCCCATTGGTGACGCCTCGTCGTCCTTTGCGGGCCGCCCTCTCCCTGCTGCCCATGCCCGCACCTCTCTGCTGACATCAAAGCTGGCAGGAGCCGGCCTGGCTGGCACGGTAGGCCATGTTGGCGTCGACGTACCTGGTGCGGGCGTTCTCAGCACCTCGCCGTCGCCCTCCAAATCATCCTTCTCGCGACAACCCATGTACCCGTATCCGAATCCTCGCATCTCGAGCCGCCACAACAGCCTGACGGACCCGTACAACTTCGCCACCTCTGGACCCTCTAATCAGCAGCAGCAGCAGAAGTTCGGCACGCCGTCGTCGTTTCGCCAATCGTTTATGCCGCGACCCTCTTCTACAACTACCAATCTCTCCATGGCCGTGGCCACCTCGTCGGCACCCTCGTCTGCTTCATCTCATGACGGCTTCGAGGCCCCGAACCACTCGACTAATCCCCCCGACGAGGCGGCTGCGGAGCATGGCATGCATTCTCCCATGGATACGGACGAGCCGGATCAAACTCAGCGCGGGTTCCAGCCCATCCCCGCCCAAGCACCGTCCATTCCATCGTTCCAGCATCACAACAGCTACCAGGGCCCCAACCAGGAACGCCGACACAGCAGCCTCAGCGGTCCTGTCCCGCCTCCGCTCGGAAGTCGTGTCTCGGTTCAGGCCCCGCAGCAGCAGCATTTGGACATTGCCAACCACCCTGTGCCTGAGGTTTTGGTCATGCTGACGGCGCTACTTCAGAAGATCATTGACGCCAATGATGCGCTGCACCCACAGAACTTCCCACCCCCAGAGCAACCCGACAGCTCAGAGGGTCTCAAGGCTAATGTCCTCGCCTTTCACGGTCGTAATATCCCCGCCATCAGCCTGCACGCGTACCTGTCGCGTGTTCTCAAGTACTGCCCCACCACCAACGAGGTCTTCATTTCGCTACTGGTGTATTTTGATCGCATTGCCCAGCGTGCCAACTCCAACGAGCTGTCGCCTTCTGGTGTCATGTCGGGCGAAGACGAGCGAGCCGAGTCCAGCAACGACGGCCGTCGCACTGCTCCTGAACAGCTCTTCGTCATGGACAGCTACAACATTCACCGACTCATCATTGCCGGGGTCACGGTGGGCTCTAAGTTCTTCTCTGACATCTTCTACAAGAACTCGCGCTACGCCAAGGTGGGTGGACTCCCCGTGGACGAGCTGAACCATCTCGAGCTTCAGTTCCTGCTACTGACCGATTTCCGGCTCATGATCACGCTCGAAGAGCTACAACGCTACGGCGATCTACTTCTACGGTTCTGGCAGAAGGAGTCGCAAGGTCAGGAATCCTAGAATGGAATCCTAGAATGACAGTGCTTCGAGGTAACTGAGATAATTCGCAGACTGGGGTGTATCATACATGTAATCTAATGAGTAGTCGGGAAGTCACAGAACAGTCACTAGAACAGTCCTATGGCGAATCAATCCTAAGCTTGCGGGACAAGCAATGTTCTAGCACATGAACACAACCGTGATTTAGGCGATGCCGGAATTATTTGGTGGTTTAATAGAAGATCTCACGTCATTGAACTCCCGTGGAGTAGGCCATTCGCTCGTCAATACGTTAGTGCGCATGTGGATATAGGGCTGGGGTAAAATCACGTAAAGGATCAGTCATAACAGAATGATCTCTTAGGAAGTACTCTCCGTCATCAGTAGGGTTAGGACATACACTCAAGAGATGAGTGGATAGAGCAAGACGAGGGGGTTGTTCAAGCTGTTACCGCCTGGCGAACCCCAGACAGTAGAGTCATAAGAACATTTAGGCTTTAGATAGTAGATAGTACTAGTTTGAATTGCGGAACTGTTGTATGTCGTCTGTGAAGGTGTATAAAGGGCGATTGTAGATTACAAATCCAGGGGTAAGCCTAACCCTGTACATTTAGCGGTTTCGGCTGAATCACATTGCAAGGAGCCTTGCTTCAATATCGGGGGCACATTGTCGGAGCACGTTCTGCTGTTTGGCCGACCCGAACGTCTGGCTGAGTGCTGGCCGTTAAATCTGACACTGAGCAGTGACGAGTTTAAAGTGCGGGCGAGCTCAAATGCGTGTCTCCGAGAAATTCCAGATGCCAGCGCTGAGGCACGACGAGTGGTTGTGACCGGGAATTCGGCCGTTGTAGGCTACACGGAGCGAGTCGGGTATCGAATGGCGGTTTTGGTGCCATCGAGGAGGCTCAGATGGCCGCTGTCATGAGGTACATTAGCAGCGGGGTGGGACTCCTGAGCCGGTACCTACTGTACGTGAGCAGTGCCAACTACGAGCAGATGACGGGACCGCTTTCCACGAAATTAGTGCCATTTGCCACGCAGTATAACCTGGGCCAAGCGGGTATACTGATAACGGTCTTATAGGAGGGTCAGCGGTAGCACCACCGGCACGAGGAGCATCGGTAACGACGCCGGTCATCAGCCGGCTTCAGCAGCCGATTGAGGAGACAGGCAAGCAGAAGCTGCTAGGACTCGATGAGGACAAAGACAACATCCCGCTAGTTATGCGTCCGCAACAAGTTGCGAAACGGTACTTGCATCCGCGCCCTCTTTTCAGCAGTACTCATTTCTGATTGGCGCTTCTGCGACCCCGCTGGATCTACTGGCACACTTGCAGCTGCACATGTGGCTCGAATTACCGGAATCAGTGCTGCAGGCGCTGGTATCTGACATGTTCCGATCTGGCCGCGTACCTGCCCCGCAGGCTTGGTGCTGTGCTACCGCCGCTGCAGAGCTGACCCGTTAAGGCACCGGCGCTTCGTGACGCCTACCCGCTGGCCAATGCTGTGTTGCCACTTGTAGGGTGCGGTGTTCGTGCCTGTCTCGACAGGTCAGCAGAAGTAATTGTGGAGAAGCTCGAGAGGGCCCGAAGAGCCTGGAGCAGAGGCGCCCGTGACCGAAGACAGTTAGCGCTAGCAACCACATTGCACTCAGGCCGCTAACTTGCTAATATGAGACATCCTTGTGACCATTTTGGCCTATCCTGGAAGTTTGCAGCCCCAACATCGTAGGCTCTACCGAGGTACGGTTTGAATCGGTGTCAGAAGACCTAATGAAGAAATCGCCTCCACTAGGAGTTCGTGGTGCGGGGTACAAGTGCGCATACCTATACAGAAGTCACCTTATGTGCAGGGATATATTCTTGTGTGATCGCCAGCCATACTTGGCCGTGCTTAGGACTCCACATGCCTATCGCAGTTGTGCTTCACGGATCTCTCAATCTGCCGCGCTCTCCGTAGATACCCTAGTGGTACGGCAAGCGGCGACGGCTTTTGAGCCCGTATGGAGACGGGTCTGACATGCGACTGAATTGAGCTTTGTGTTGTAAAGCCAGCAACTGAAACAACCCAAAAGGGAGCGTAAACTGCGCAGTTGCGCGACGGCTCCATGGTGCACGGCAGGAGGAACATTAGTACCCCGCTTTCTGCAACCTTATCGTTTTTTGAACTTTAGTATCCCGATACTTCACCGGAATCGTTTTTATTGGTCGTACATGCAGGACTCGACGCTGCGTCTAGCTTAGAACGCTTTCTACTGGTCACAGACTCCGTAACCCCGCACGGTGAAGGCTTCATAATCCCGTACGGTGAACCGTATACGCCTGCCATACAATATCTATAAAAGCAGCGTTCAATTCCTCTAGAAGGATGCAATTGATCAATTGACTGTACGGAGCTTATACAGGATCCTGTTAAGCCACTAAGCGGTCCTTGTGCTATCTATCTCACCACTTTCAGCGCTATTCCCACAATGGCGACTCAGTACCTCACTTATTTGATCTCAGCCTTGTGCCTTCTGCGATTCGCTTTGGGAGGACCGGCGACTTGCGGCGGGTCGATTTGGTATTGTCAAGGTAGCGGAAAATCGGGGTACTATATCACAGGAGGGACCGATACCTTTGAGCTCAGCAGCGCGTTCCCAATCAGCGGCCTTAACGACGTTTGTGATGGTGGCATTAAAATAGAGGGCGGCGAGTTATATGGATATTCCGAGTTCTACTTGTTCCCTCTCTTAGGCACTAACGGCGATCAAGGCGAAATTTTGACGTCGAGTAGTGGATTTGTCGGGCTGTGCGGAGCTTGGGTAGGCCACACATCGGACAACTCAGTTCTGGATTGTTCGTCGCTCTCTCAAATTGCACTCGACTGCTAGTGTGATATGCTGTTGCGCCAGAACATGAGGAGACCAGCCTATTGACATCGAGGCAGTTTGAACAATACGGGACGATGTGATGGTTGCTCTATAAGAAGTGCACTAGCTTAGGATCGGAGGACATGTATTATCTCTAAGTACCTCGAGGGTTATGTTTGTAAGGAATATTAGCGAATTGAATACTGGAACTTTGAAGCCAGAAACGCACTCCAGCCTCCTGCTTTTTATCTGCGTTTTACGTATGCGAACCTCAATCCCGAGAGCAGCGTACAAGCACGCCGTGTGTCGAGCCGTAAATCTACTCGCTAGTCAAAAGGGGCAATATGCATGCACTGATGTACCTAATGCACGAACACACACATAACTGATGACGTTGAAATGGCTACTTGAAACACGGGATTAGGAGGCACGTACACGCACATATGAGTCCACCCCAATGTAGTTGTGTCAACACCAAATTAATCAGCTTTAGTTTTGTACGTTATAGTTAGTCACAAATGGAATGTATGCCGGCCGTACACCATATTGGAGGTCTTCGACTTCTTCCGGTATTACATGTCGCTTGGACAATCGGGATATATCAAATAACTGCCAGACACAGCGTGTGCGCGGTGAAGCAATTGTGCCCCCATTCGCAAACTGGTACCAGTGCCAGGCTTCGCTCTCTACTGCTGTGCACTACTTGCTACGACAGTGACCATTGGCAACTTTTAGCAGTGTCATGAGCACAGGAAATTGAAACTATGTCATGCCGCGCTTCTTTTCGGAATGACAACAACAGGTTACTGACATTTCAGGCTGATAGCGCGATCGTGGGAGGCGGCAGTAGTCGGATAATGTAATCCGGATACCCCACACTTCGCGGCTCTTCCACTCATGCATGGAAGTCCACCTGTCGATAGGCAAGCAATGTCGCTGTTTCGAAACTGGTGATGACTGTTTGGTTTAGGCATGCTGCATCTAGTATGGATCCTAGTACCATTTGGATCAAATTCCTGTCAAATTCCTCTCATGGATATCTGCCTGTAGAGTGGTGTGACCGAAGACAGTTAACACTAGCAACCACATTGTGAACAAGCCGCTAACTGAGTACTCTGATACATCCTTGTGGCCTTTGGCTCATCCTGGAAGTTTGGAAACCCAACATCGTAGGCCTTACCGGGGAGTGCACGGCTTGGATCATGTTTGCGGTGAGCATGAACTCGGTGCTCGAAACTATCAAGTCACTGTTGATGTTCGTGAGATCGAGTTTTAATCCAATACATATCATTTCTCATAAGAGTGAACGGTTGGGCATTTATCGCAGGCGTCAGAGCTTCAGGTCCTGCTACATCATCTACGAGCCAAGGACGCCTTCTACTGGAGGTTCTACTGCTTACTAGAAAGCTGGAGTGGGTAGTGGAAACGCGTGGAAAGCTCAGCTTCTGGCGCTTCGACGTCTACGTGACAAGTCATTTGAAACGTAAGCATCGGGAGCAGTCTCGACAGGCCGCATGAGCGCACGCACTGGCGAATCAATCGTAAGCTTGCGGGACAAGCAATATTTTAGTACATGAACACAACCGTAATTTAGGCGATGCCAGAACCGCCTCTAGACATGAGTGGACGGATGGCGTTTATCGCAGGCGGCGAGCCTCACGCTCAGACTCCATCAGGCAGAGAATGTCGTTCTCACGGACAGGGCCCTTGACGTTTCGGACAATCTTTCGGGTCTGGTCGTCAATGAACTCAACGCGGACCTGGGTCACGCCTCCTCGGGATCCAGTGCGGCCCAGAACCTGGGTGACTCGGACAAGCTTGACAGGGGTCTTAGTATCCTAGAGTTAGCTCTACTCACGTCACAAACGCAACGGCACTCACCATTTTGTTGTGATATCAATGCAACGATAGTAGATGAAGGTCAATGAAATTTCCCGAAGACAGTCTTGAGTGGGTCGCGCACGATTGGGCAGGGGTGTTGCCGAATGTGGCAAACAACAGTCACACAAGTTCTCCCGAAACAGCAAGTCCCAGCCTAACCCAGCGACCCAGCCGCAGGTCTGCCTGGATCTGCCCTACCGCAACCACGTGAGCAGCGGACTTAGCTCAGTTGGGAGAGCGTCAGACTGAAGTGATACTCCAGTCTTTGTCATCTGAAGGTCCTGTGTTCGATCCACAGAGTTCGCATTTTTTGCTGCGCGCAGAGAGGCATGTGAAGCAAGCAGGAAACGCTTCGAAGTCAGCAGACATTGCTAAGAATGGTATTGACCACTGGTGAACAGGCTGACTACCATTAACTGCCTCATCTACCACTGTTTCCAGCAGCTCAAGGTCATCGCCGGCGCAGATTCAGGGGTAACCCTGTGCCCACCCTTGCCCACGTACTCGAAGTTTATGACTCTTCACGATTTATCCGGAGTTGTCCGTCAGTTCGTGTCTTCTTCGGCTCAATCGCGATGGATCTTGTAAACCACCTCACAGATAAGCTGCTGTTTGCAGTGCCCAAGAGTACGTAGGCAGGTACTCTGGTATCTTGTCATTTGACTAACAGAAGAGGGTAGACTGTACGAAAAGGCCATTCAGCTGCTGAACGGAGCCGATGTCCAGTTTCACAGAAGCAACCGACTCGACATTGCCATCTCAACGAGTCTGCCAGTGGCACTGGTGTTTCTGCCTGCTGCTGATATCCCCCGATTCGTAGGTGAGGGTCGGTGTTCGCTAGGAATCACTGGTATCGACCAGGTGGCCGAGTCTAAGGTCGACTGTGAGAACCTGCTCGACCTCAACTTTGGCAAATGTGCGCTACAGGTGCAGGTTCCTGCTAACGGCTCCATTGAGACGCCCGACCAGCTGATTGGCAAGACAATTGTCACGTCGTTCACCAACCTGGCGACTGAGTACTTTGAGAAGCTCGAGGGCAAGCAGCCCGGTGAGGCTCTCAAGACGCAGATCAAGTACGTCGGAGGAAGTGTCGAGGCTGCTGTAGCTCTGGGAGTTGCTGATGCCATTGTCGACCTTGTCGAGAGTGGAGAGACGATGCGCGCTGCAGGTCTCAAGCCCATTGACACGGTGCTCAAGACATCGGCGCACCTCATTGGATCGCATACGCCGTCGCACCCCGAAGTCGCCAAAATCATCATTGACCGTATCTCGGGAGTGCTGGCTGCGAGCCAGTACATTCTGTGTAACTATAATGCTCCTCGCGAGAAGCTGCCGGTGTTTCTACAGATCACGCCTGGTCGCCGGGCCGCGACGGTGTCGCCCATCGACTCGGACGGGTGGGTTGCTGTCAGCAGCATGGTTGAGAAGGTGCGCATTGCCGAGGTCATGGACTCGCTTGCCCGCGAGGGGGCCAGCGACATTCTTGTGTTCCAGATCTCCAACTGCCGTATTTAGCGGGCTAAGTATCTATAGAGCGTTCAAACGCAGGTCAGCAACGGTGTAGACATTGAATTGACTGGTGAGCCTAGATAGCATTGACTTGTACCGATGAACAGTGTAGTTGATATTGAAATACGAATGAAAGAACATGTTGGCGTATGTACCGTAGTTTTGAACAGTCTAGTTGACATTGAATTGAACTGATGAGCTATTGCGTTTTGATTTATGTTTTGCGATCCAGGAGTATACTTAGTTCTACTAAATATAATTGACTTTATTTGTTTCTAACTGTGTCTAATTGAGTTCAAGCTAAGTTCAACTTTACTTGGCTCGTGCTTAAAGACACTGGTTTGCCTACGCTCAGCGCGCCAGCTCGCACGTATATTGTTCCTAGCCATTTTTGCCTTAACAAGACAGCGATATGGCGCAGAGGAAGCGCGCAGGGCTCATAACCCTGATGTCCTTGGATCGAAACCAAGTATCGCTATTTGTTTTTTTATTTTTGCGGTCTGTGCGCTATTGAGTTCGGGTGGAAATGGACTACCAGACTTTAATGGCACATGCTGGAGGTGCTGCTCTAGCACTCAGCACTCTTTAGCAACGCTCTTCCTACCTTAAACTCTCGGTGCATATACTCCCCATGTGCTCGTGCTGGCGAGATGCCTCGGTAGTATTCCAGGGTAGGGGCGATGAGAACAGGCCCACGGTTATTGCCAGCGGTTTCGTGAAGCCCCCGATCCCGGTTGCCCCCGGCCCGCAAGTACGCGCGGTGACGCCACTGCTGGCGACCCCTACCTCCAGCACAGAGGCCAATGATAAGGCCACGGCGCCAGCAATTGCTATAGCACAGCAACCGTGACGTTGAGCAAGCGAAACAGGCGGAAAACACGTGACAGAGGGCTGGAGTGGTGCACATGCATGTGGCATGCGGGGCCCAGCAACCGACTTGCGAAGGCGGCGCCGGAAACTTAGAGGCAGAGGGACCATTGGCCCGTTAAGAGGGAGTGGAACAGCGGCAATTGGCGCGGTGGATGGCAGGGACGGCATGTGGCGTGCTCGTTTGGTATCTGGGAAGGCTGTAGCTCTTTGATGGCTTGCGCTTCACATGCAAAAACAAAGCTTGGCCACCCCCGGATCGCCAGCGATGAGGCTGTCTTTGGGTTTCCCCAGCACGCAAACTATAAAAGGCCATTGTCGCCGCCAACTCTGCCGCTAGCCTTTCCGTTTGTTATTTCATTCTGGAGATCTGACAGTTCAATTCGTGCGACTTCTACCTCGAATTTCCTTAATATCTTCCTTTTTTGGTTCTTCCTTTTGGTTACCTCTGTTGGTTGTGATATCTCCCTTTGATCGTTTGGCACAATGAAGTACTTTGGAGTGCTAGGTTTGCTGCTGCTGGCCTCGTCTTCAGTGGCGGCCCTGACCGTCCAGGACGTTCTCGACCAGGTCGGAATCGCCAAGGCCCAGGTCTACGACCAGGCTGGCCAAGTCCGTGACGACGTCATTGACTCGTGGTCCGAGTCGCAGCTGCGCGAGTGGCTCGAGCTCCACCAGGTCAAGGCCAGCCAGGCCGCCGACGACGCCTCCGAGGACGCCCAGGCCGCGCTCGAATCGCTGCGTGCCTCGGTGCTGAGCCACAAGGACCTGCTTGTCGCCGACATCCAGACCTACCAGGACGCTGCCTCTTCCAAGGCCGACGCTTTCCTGTCCAAATCGACCGACTACATTGCCGACACCTACAATTCTCTGTTTGAGACGACGGTGCAGACATGGTCCGACGCCAAGCTGCAGGCTTACCTCGCTGCTCGCGGCGTGGCCACCCAGGCTGCTACTTCGCGCGACCAGCTGCTCGAGCTCGTCCAGACCAACAAGGACAAGGTTGCCAACTCGAAGCTCATTGGCACCTGGTCGTTTGACTCGTGGTCGTACTCTGACCTCAAGGCCAAGCTTTCTGAACTCGGTGACAAGACCACTGGCGGCACTCGTGCTGAGCTCGAGGCTCGTCTTGCCGATGCCTATGCTCACTCGACTGGCGCGGCCACGAGCACTTGGGATAAGCTGAAGGAGGCCGTGTCGTTTGAGTCGTGGTCGACGCCCGACCTCTCCGAGTACCTCGAGAGCTTTGGCGTTGCCGCGAGCGAATCGCGTGAAAAGCTGCAGGCCGAGGCCCAGCGCCAGTACAACTTCTTCACCCGCGGAACTCGTGAGCCCGAGACCATCTGGGAGAAGGCTCAAGCCCACGGCACCCACTACGGCAACCTCGCGTGGTTCCATATCACTGAGCACTTTTCGCTCCAGTACGCGCGTTTCAAGGCATTTGCTGGCTATTTGTACGACCGTTACTTTAAGTACAACAGCAAGTTGGATCTGTAGAAGATGTAGTTAATTGAATGCAATCATCGTACCTGCATGATCGGCGTGCATGCGTTTCCCTGGCGACCCACAAGTGACTTCGAAGTAGAGGAAGTAGAAATACATGCAAGTAGCCTATGCTTATCTGAACTCTTGTTCTTTTCTACCTATGTCTATAGTCTACTGTTGCTTTTATTCACTCGTCGTCGTCCTCGGCGTTGGGGTCCAGAATCCTCTTCTTGACCTGTAGCCACTTGGTGCTGGGCAGCACCACGTACGATACAAGCGCAAGAATAGTGATGATTCCCATGATGACCGGGGCGTAGTTGAGGTTGCTGTGGGTAACTGGAAACTCCTGCGGAGAGAACAGGCAAGCTGCTAGAAACGTGTTCCACACAAACGACACAAACTGCATCGGGCGCGACCACCGACCCAACGAAAACCGCGGCTTGAGAGCGCCTGGCTTAGCCAGGAAGCATCTGCCAAATGAGATGAGGCCCCATGCGGCAACAGTCGGTACACCGGCAGCCGAAACGAGACTCTGAAACGCCAGCGAGCTAGGCAAAATGGAACAGAGAAGAATGGCAGAAACAATGCCAATAAAGGAAATGGCATTGCGGGGCTGACCAGTCGTTGGCGACACAGCGCTGATCCACGGAGAAAATGGCAGCACTCCGTCGCGCGCTACAGCATACACAAGTCGCGAAGCAGCAACAACAGACACCGTTGCGCTAGCAAGAGTGCTGAGAATTGCCAGTGCTGTCATGAAGACGTGCGCACGGTGTCCCAAAGCAACAGCGTATAACTGCACAAACGGCTGTGGAGATGTGTAGGTGAAAAGAACATCGACACTGGGCATGCAAAACAGGAACAGGATCACAACGGGGCACGCCATGACAATACACGCAACACCGCCCCAGAACAGCCCGCGAGCTGCCGTGTGACCTGCGTTTTTGGTCTCTTCAGCAACGTGGCCACTGGCGTCAAAGCCGATCTGCACACCCGCAGTAGCAAAGAAGCACAGCATCCATGCCCATGAGTTGGGCCCGCCGGTGAAGTTCTCGAAATCGCGGAACGCAAAGTCTGCCGACTGAAACCCATATGTCTTGCTTACACCAATGGGCAGCCAGATCATGTTAAGAAGGAAATCAAAAATGACAATGCCCATGGCAATGCGAAAGACGTATCGGTACGTGTGTGGTGGCAGATAGTTTACCAGCAGGCAGATCCCAAGGATACCCTCACTGACAATCCACTGCACAGCACGGAATCGCACATTGGTGACATCGACGTCAAAGGACAGGCCAAAAACGGGTATTTCAGCAAACATATAGTTTGCGGCGACCTGTGCGCTGCTAGCGACAAAGCTCGTCCACGCTGTGGTCGACCAGAACGCAACCATGAACCCAAACAAACGTCCAAACCGTGGACCCCCGCTGGCAGCAGCCCACAGATAAATGGAACCTGCCGCGGGCAGCGCAGAGCAGGTCTCAGCCAGAACAGCAGCCGTGATAAGAATGAAGACAGACGAAATCCAGTATGTGGCCCAGTATGCCTGGGGGCCTCCCAAGGCGATGCCAAACGTGAAAACACCCCGCAGACCGCTGATGACGTTGACGGCAGTGAAACACGCCGAAAACGACTCCACCAGCGAGTAACAGCGGCGAAGAGTCTGCTTGTATCCGAGGGAGGCCTAATAGAGTAGTTAGCCCTTCGCCTTTTGCTTTGGTTCACTGTTCTTCCGAAGGTCTTAACCTTTTCAAGTTCAACGGTATAATCTCAGCCACTAAGAGCACGACGAGTCAGCTATCGCTCACTCGCCTGGTTCATAGAGGGCACCCGTAGTGATCCATTGCAAAAGCAGGTTTCCATCCTTATTCCGTCCTCAACTCACCAAAACCTTCTCGTCCTCGTCCTGCGACACAACGTCACTGCTCTCAGCAATTGATTTCGACATTGTAGTTCTAGTCGCTGTGGTTCTAATCACTGAGGTTGCACTCTGAAGTAGAAAAACTCACGTCGTATAGTCAATTCGGAGGAGAGACAGCCGGCTTTATATATAAGAGTCACAGCTTGCTTTTTATGATTTTCGCGCATTCAGGGGTGAGCAAACGAGACTCAACAGAAAACATCGCTAAACCAAGTCACGGAATCAATTACTCTACTTTACATTGCCAATAAATACATAGATTTTTGGGTGCCATCACTTTGTAACGAGGCTCTTTGTGAGAAGATGCTCGTTACCCTCGTCGTAGAATCCGCAAATCTGGCGCACCACGTACTTGTCCATCTCCGACGCGAGCATGGCACCGAGAAGCGCCTCAATGGTCGGCAGCACGCCTGATGGCAGCGGGGAACCCTCTGGGAGACCCTCGGTAGCCTTTTTGCCTAGGATCCGCAGCACAGCAATACTGCGCTGCGTGATACGCGCAAACGGATTGCGCTCCTCGTGACGGCCAGGAATAGCTGGTGCCATAATGGCTCCAAGTGTACAGGCGGCACGCAACAGGACTGGTCCAAAGCCGTCGTCAGCCTCAAGCCACTCGAGCGCAACATTATATGATGACCATCCTGCACTCTCCAGTTTCGCTGTGCTCATCACCACTGCTACCTCCTCACCTGGCTCCTCGCTTGACCGAGTCGCGCTCTCACCCTTGTTCATGGGCGGGATCATCTCCGCCAACATCTCGGCCACAAGCAAACTCTGGTGGAGAAGCGGGCGTGACAGTTCGAGGCCACGGGGAATAACACGGAAATCGTCATGGGGCATAGTCGAGATGACCATGCCGAAGGCACGAGTCATCAAGTGATACGGATGCTGGCGGCGGTTGCGGAAATGACGACGCACGAGAGCCAAGTATTCTGGCTGCGTACACGTACCAATGAAGATGGACTCAAACAGGTTACGGTTGGGCGGATCACGAGGCAGAACCTTGGCCAGAATATCAACGGCGCATGTCAGATAGCGGTGCGTCGCTGGAACATACTTGCCAAACAGCAGGTGCTTACTTCCAGAGTCGTCAGTCCACGGCGAAGGGGTTGGCGCAAACGACAGCACAAACAGCAGAATGACGAATGCATCACGGGCTGACTCCAATATCAGTTGCGGTGCAACATTGGCGAGAATCACCACCAGGTCCTTGGTCAGATCAAGTCTGCGCTTGGGAGACTCAATAAAGGTTGGCTGCTCAGCAAGCTTGAATAACAACGAGAACAATAGTTCCATGGCGGGTGCGTTCGCTACGAGAAACTGTCGATTTGCGTCCATGAAAGACAAATTTCGCAGCAACGTCGTCACGCACAGTAGTCGGTTGACAGCACCAGTTTCCCATACGTCTTCGGTTGACGAGAACTGCTCAATCTCGTTACGACATTCTCGCACAAGTTCAGAGTACGCGGCGAACTCAAACGGCAGGGATTCGTCCACTTCCTGTGTAGATTGTTCTTGAGACACATTAGCTGAACCAGCATCAGGCATATCCTGGTCCTCAGGGGCCTTCTGTAGCTCCCCGTTCTCCACCGCCCGAGCGGGCGGCGCTACCTCACTTCCCGAATTGCTGTCAACTCGCACAACCACATCTTTGCCTGTGTCAAGCGACTTGTGAAGCTCCTGAAAGATACTGTCTATGAGCGACACATCATCAGGGTCAATCTTCTCACTGTGAGGAACCACTGTCGCCGTACTAACAGCACCCTTGAAGGGTGTATCAGGCTTTCCGCTGACAAGGGCATCAAAAAGTGACTTGCCAACCTCGGCGATAGCGTTCAATAGATCCGGGCTTTCAATCATGCTGACGAAATTGCGGGGGTCGAGCGTGACCAACAGCAACTTGTCGAGAGCCTGGCGAACCTCGGCAGGAATACCAGATCGCAGAGACATCGTGAGGGCATGCACATCAATAACGCCGAATTCGTTGGGCAGAGGGAATTCAGGGCGTGTGTTGTACAAGCCCACACCGATTTGTGACAACGCACGGTGGTCGTAGCCGCCATGTCTGTCAATAACAAGGCGCTTTTTCGGAACGTACTTCATATCGGTTCGTGGCAGGCCAACGAGAGGAGGCGATGGCGGGGCACGGACAGCTGGCACAGCAGCACGGGCACCTGAAGTAGGAAGCACCTCGGCGGCACCAGAAGGACCCGCCTGCGTGATACTAGACTGGCTTAGGCTTCGAGCTGAAGGAGGCTGTGTCGGGAGCCCCTGAGGACTCGCAACTTGGGTAGGTGTCTGCAGCAACGACTCATTACTTGCCTGCCGACCCAGAGCGCGGTTTGCCGGGCTAACTCCAGGAGAGGCCGTTTGGCCCTGACCCAGAGAACCACCCTGACGAGCTCGGTTCTGGCTCGAGTTGTATATGGCCGCTTCAAACGGCTGCAGAAGAGTCTCGTATGTCCGCGACAGTTCTTCGACAATGCCCGGGTTAGCAGCGACGTTTATGTTAAGCCCCTGGGCTACCGTGGGCCACTGTTGGTTGCGGGTCACCTGCTGCGACCCACCAAAGCGCATCACAGTTCCATACAGCTGGTACAAGTGAACCTTGCGACCACCAAGCGTTGGATGACCGGAGACGGGAGTACCGCGCTTCTGCATGAACTCGAGCAACGAGCGTAGGAAGTGTTCAGCCTTATTTGCGGAAGACTGGCCGGGTTGTGCCATCTGGCCAGGTTGACCGGATTGGCCGACGGGGGGCATTCCAAGACCCTGGGAAGCTCCCACATTAGCTCCAGCATTAGCCATGCGCTGGTTCATACCCTGTGGAGTGCCGGGTTGATTAGGACTCGACGAGTTAGATCCATGCATCACGAACTGGAACTGCTGAGAGCCGGCACCCTGGCCGGGCTGTCCAGGCTGGTTCATACGGTTCTGCTGCGGCTGCTGAGGTCTCTGCTGCGGCTGTTGTTGAAGCTGCTGTGGCTGTTGCTGAAGCTGCTGCTGTTGTTGAAGCTGCTGCTGTTGTTGCTGTTGTTGTTGTTGTTGCGGAGATTGTTGCTGCTGTTGTTGCGGCGGACGGGGTCCCTGTCTTCGGGGGAAGTTGGAAGCTAGCTTCTGTAACATGGCCTGCTGCTGTGCTGGTGGGCACGACGCCAGCTGCTGGTGCATCTGAACAAGTCTCTCTCGCGGTATGCCCTGGAGACTGGGGAAGCTTGCCAGCTGAGCCAGAGAAACTGTGGCGTTGCCAGGTTGACCGGCCAGCGGCTGGTCCTGGCCTGTTGGTTGCGACGGTGGCCGCTGGTGCAAAAGGTTCGGAGAACCACCAATGGATGAACCAGGAGTGTTCGGTGGCATCTGGCGCATCTGCTGCTGCTGTTGCTGCTGCTGCTGCTGTTGGTACATAAAGGCCATGTCGCCAGAACCAGGAGGACCCGCGAATCCTCCATCGGGGCCTGAGCTCATGCCCAGAGGTGGGCTTCCCTGGTTGCTGCTGTTGCTCACGTTGCGCGACATTCCCATCATGGGGCTGCCAGTCATTGTCTGCTGCATCTGGGGCTTGAACTGTTGCTGAGGCATCGAGTGTTGGGTGACAGGCGAGTTGTTGGCTGAGTGGGCGTCCTGGAGCAACTGAGGAGGCAGCGCGTTGGGTCGCTGGCGTGGAGAAATACTGGCGCCTTCTCGCGAGCGCTTGCGTGGCATCCCCATATATGGCGAGTTATTGTTGGATCCAGAGGGCGGAGACGCGTTGGCCATCTGTGGAGTCATGTGGAACATCTGGGGCGAATATACGGCCGAGGGCTGGATAGTGCCCTGCTGAGGGCCCTTTGGCTGGTCAGGCACCTGTGCGGCCATGTCCATGGACATGGTGGGATCTCCATACATGGATCTATCCATGCCTGAGTTAGATGGCTCAAATATAGCTACTGAATCAAGAGTGGTACAGGCAAAAGCCCACAGAGACTCTACAGTGGCAGTCATAGCACTCACCTGAGTTGTTTAGAAAGGACAGCGACGACGGGTCGAGGGACGCGTCGAGGTACGAGTCCGACTGGCCATCGAGCGCGTTGCTGTCGAAGAACTGCGACATGTTGAACTGCCCCGACATGGTGGGCGGGTCAATGGCGGGTCGCAGTACAGGCAGGGAGAGTCGGTTGGCGTGTACTGCTGTAGACGAGTGGAACAAACGGTTGCTCAAAGGACAGCCGAGTCTGGCAAGGACGGCCTATAATCTCAGCTGGCTAGTTTGATTTGTGGTGTTTGATATTTGGGCCGTGTTACCCGGGGCATGGCTGGTCAGCCGCGGCTGCCAGCACTGTGCAGGCATAACCTGGAGAAGCGCAGCAGAGAAGTAATTGATTCATATATATTGCCCGGTATTTGAAGCCGTTTATTACACGGTACCGTCAACTGACCTGCTCGTTGGTCCTTTGGATTGTTTGTGTGCCGATTATCCTGCTGATTTACCCAGTTTACCGCTGTTCCGGATAGCCTTCGACCAGATTCAATATGGCCGTCATTTCGGCTCAGATGCTGGTGCTCCAGCGCGTCGCAGTGCTCGTGACTGTGGCGTTTTTTCTTGTCAAATCTGCCGATGTTGTTCTCGGCAACTTCCTAGTTCTAACCATGGCTTATTCGATATCATTGGTGAGTATCTGCGTTGAGTACCTGTTCCACTGGTTCTTACTTCGGTTTCCGTTCCCTGAGTCCCTGATCCCTGAGTTCCTGATCCCTGAGCTACCATTCCCTGAGTCTAACACAGCCAATGATCTCGCAGACCCCGGAGACCGAACCTTTCATAGTCCTGCTAGCATTGTTCATTTTCCTGCTGGCACTCAGCGACCTCGCTATTCTGAGTGTCGAGCGACACGACGACGTGCTGGCGTCGGTTGTGCCTATCCGTCTCATCGTCTACTTCGCTGTGGCAGGCTACCAGATTCTGGCCAACGCAAGCTTTGGCAATGGGTTCTTGTTCTCGTTCTGCTTCATGGAGATCATGTTCAACTTCCTTATTTTCCTGGCGGTGCGGGAAGAAAGAAACGAGCGTTGGAAGTACGAGCTCCGTAAGGACGCCTCCGGAGATGAATAGAGCGAGAGACATTTCAGCTGGCTCGACAATCATGATTTGGATACATTATAGGGCCGTTGGCTGAGCTGAGTTGAGGGGCCCCCGGCCTAACCAATATGCCGACCTGTATATATGACTTTAGCACGAAGCTTCAGCAACAATGGATAATCCAGTTCGACTGAGTATTACATGTTGGTCCTTAGAATTATCTACGAGCGATCGAGGTCACTATTGGCACTGATGCGAAAGATACTAATTGATTGTGTGTTGGTTTCTCGCCTACATACCCGCGTAATATACTGTGTACATGGGTATGCGAAGCTGGTCGTCACAATGGCAGCAACCAGCAGTATTTATGGAGAACTTCAAACTCATCTCACTAAAACAGTCAAATTAAATTGAACTGAAGACACTTATATATATATATATATCACGCCTAGCTGGTATCTAAATGAGCGGCCCTGCTGGTCCTGGCAGGCCCCCGCTCGTATCGGCCTGGGCCAGCCGCGCCATACACCCTTAACGCATTTGTAACATCAAGTCTCCACCTTCACTTCTACTGTGGCCTATTGATATCACGGCAATTGGCACAATGAGCGAAGCAGAGGCCTCTACTGTCCCCGAGGCCACGGCCGAGACGGCCAAGACGACACAGCACACGCTCGTTGTTGACGACATCAAACAGAACTTTGTGTACCTCGACAAGGCAGTGGCAACGTTTGATCCACGATTCACCCTCCGCGTGCTTCGCGGTCTGCCGGCGCTGCGCAAGCGTGTCGATGGCACTGCGCTTCAGTCTGTAATTGAAGCGACATACCCGATATCCGATGCTCAGCGAGCAGTTCTTGTAGATGTCATCAGCAGCGCCCAGGAGGACACTGAGATGGGCGAGGCCGAGGACGCTGAGACGACCACTTCGGCCGCTCCGACGACGATTCTGCCTGAAGTCGACATGTATCTGTCGCTGCTGGTGGTTGTGTGGCTGTTGAACTTGGCCGGTACCGACGAGACGAAGCTCGCGTCGATTGCTGCGTTTAGCGACAAGGTCATGGCGCGCCTGCGCTCGTACAACCGCCGCAGCCTCGACTACCTCGCGGCCAAGCTGTGGTTCTACCATGTGCGCATTGCCGAGCTGCGCGGACTCGCAGTCCTCGAGATCCCTTCGCTGCTGACAACGCTGCGAACGGCCACGCTCCGCCACGACCTAGAGACACAGGCATCGCTCATCACGCTCTTGCTCCGCACCTACTTGTCTGGTCACAAGGTCTCGCAGGCCGCCAACCTCGTGGCAAAGACGTCGTTCCCCGACTCGGCGTCAAACGCGCTAGGAGCCCGCTACTTGTACTACCTGGCCAAGATCAATGCTGTGCAGCTCAACTACTCTGCTGCCTTTGAGCAGGTCACTGCCGCCATCCGCAAGGCCCCGCAAACTTCCATGGCTGTGGGATTCCTGCAGTCGGCTCACAAGCTGTCCATTGTCGTTGAACTGCTGATGGGAGACATTCCCGACCGAGCTGTGTTCAAGCAGCAACCGCTTGAGCGCGCGCTGGCACCGTACTTCGACGTGGTGAGGGCTGTGCGCGTCGGTGACATGGCCCAGTTCTCAGAGACGCTGGCCAAGCACGAGGCGATACTCAAGCGCGACGGAACCTACACTCTGGTGCTGCGCCTGCGACAAAACGTCATCAAGACGGGTATCCGCATTCTGTCTCTCACGTACTCGAAGATCTCACTCAAGGACATTTGTGTGCGTCTGCACCTCGGTTCCGAAGAATCGGCCGAGTACGTCGTGGCCAAGGCCATCCGCGATGGTGTCATTGACGCTACCATTGACCACGAGCGTGGATACATGCAGTCCAAAGAGATGCTCGACATCTACTCGACGACTGAGCCTCAGGACACTTTCCACGACCGCATCAAGTTCTGCATCTCGCTGCACAACGACAGCGTCAAGTCGATGCGATACCTCACGGACGCCAACCGCGTCGATCTTAAGACTGCCGAGGAGGCACGGGAGCGGGAGCGTGAGCTTGTCACCGGCATCCAGGAGGGCACCGACATTGAGGACGATGAGGACGACTTTGATATCTAGAGGCAGAGTCAATGTACGCATAGCTGCGACTGCCAATACACATAGATGTGCAATGAAGTGTAAAGCCGCTAGAAAGCTAGGTGAGGGTGTCTCCATATTGATAGCACAGCTCTGTTATTATAATGACTTAGGGAGTATATACAAAAGATCTCCTAGTCAACCGAGAGGTAGACATTGGCTGCCTGCCCAGTTACTTGCTCTTGGTGAAGCTCTTGTCCTTGACCTGGTCGTAGATGCTCATTCCGCTGGCAATGAAGCTGCCCATGTCGCCGAGACCGGCAGGGATAACGATGGTGTTGGACTCCTTGGCCAACTTACCAAACGAGTCAACGTACTTCTCAGCGACCTGAAGCGAGACGGCATCGCGGCCACCGGGGGCCTCCTCGATGGCCTGGGCAATGCGCTTGATACCCTCGGCAGTGGCCTGAGCTTTGAGCAGAATGGCCTCTGCCTCACCAGAGGCGCGGTTGATGTTCTCCGACTTGGTGGCCTCAGATGCCAGGATCACCGATGCCTTGTTTCCCTCGGCCTTGTTGATGGCAGATTGACGGTGACCCTCGGACTCGAGGATCTCGGCACGCTTGCTCCGCTCGGCCGAAACCTGGCGGTGCATGGCTTCAAGGACATTTGCGGGCGGGTGGATATCTCGGATCTCGTAACGAAGACACTTGATACCCCACTCGTTGGCCGCCTCGTTGATGGAGGTGGTGATGTTGGCGTTGAGGGACTGGCGCTCGCGGAGGACGTGGTCGAGCGTCAGCTGACCGATCTCGGAACGCATTGTGGTCTGGGCGAGCTGCGAGATGGCGTACTCAGCGTCCTCGACGCCGTAGCTGGCCTTGTAGGCGTCAAAGACGCGAATGTACAACACACCGTCCATCTCGAGGGTCACGTTGTCGGCGGTGATGGCGCTCTGGCTGGGGATCTCCACGGCCGACTCCTTGAGGCTCTTGACGTACCTGATTTTGTCGAGGAACGGAACGAGAATAGCAAGACCGGGTTCGAGGATTCTAGTTAGTTAGGTCCGGAAAGCTGGAGGTAAAGAGAGCTGGGCCATAGAGGGAGAGGGAAGATGACCCCACTGCCTGAAGGGAAGATATCTCGACTCCCTGAAGGGAAGATGTCCCGACTGCCTTGAGGTATGACCCAACTGTTTGGCCCCGTGATATGACTTCGTGCAATATAAACTCACCTGTGGAACTTTCCCATGCGCTCGACAATCCATGCCGTCTGCTGGGGCACGAATCTTGGTTAGCTGGTTTGGAGATGCATCTTTGGCACTCACCGAATGACGGTGTTGGTAGGCAGTGACTGCTGCTGGAAGAACATCATGCTCGAGTTGTTGGCAATGGATCTCGACAGAAGAGGCGAGGCCAGGTTCAGCGCCGGGCGCCGGGCCATACGGGCCAGATTCAAGCTTCGAAGACTCGCCATTGTGGAGAAAATGTCAGGAAGAAGCGAGTCGAAATAGCCGTTCGGAGGCGAGGGCTGAAGGGCTGGCGATGCGATAGTAAGGCAGGGCAGCAAGACAAGGCAGAGAAAAGGCAGAGAAACACAGGAGGTGGTATAAAAAATATAGTATAAAGGAATAGTCCTAGTAGTGGTAATGATTCAGTAGTGTAAAGTGCAGGCTAGTAGCTAGAGAATTGGACGGAAGACTGTTTGGCTGAGGTCACATGATCCAGTACTGGAAGGAGTCACGAAGGAGTATTCTAGCACAGTGAGAAAACGTGAAGAAACGCATGTGAGATAGGACGAGAAAAGATGAAAAAGGGTGAGATCGTTCTTGCAACGGGTTTGACGAGTTCGGGCCAAATATCAAAGGTATGCTGTACGGCACATCTGTATGGCGCATCTCTCGGGCGACGGTCTAGGGATACTAGATTGGTTTGTCTGGATAATCGCTTGAAGGCGGCTTTCCTGAGGATAGGGCACAGCTCCCGAATAGCGGGCTGGAGTGGGCCGAAGAATGCACGTATTATATAGGCTAGCACTGTGGGTCCTTGGCAGACTGTGGGGTACTGGCTAGGGTAGATCTACTGGCTTTAAGGGTGACATGTCAGGCACCAAGGAGAGATATTATAGATATTAAAACCAGATATCAGCAGATATAAGCAGATATAAGCAGATATAAGCAGATATAAGCAGATATTAAAGCAGTTGATGATGATAGGCAGGATTAGCAGGATGAGCAGTAAATGAGCAGTTAGTTGCAGTTAATAGTATAAACGCGTGGTGGCTATACGGGTGGAACTCCGGTGCTAAACGAGCCACGAGCATGTGGATTGCTGACTGTACCGGCAAACCCGAAGACTCGGCTTAACGCCGAGCCAACGGCTAGTGCCGGCTAGCGCGGAACAACGGGCCCACGGCAAACGGTGCGAATCACAGCCGACGCTGCCATGCCGTTTACTAATGCAATGCCGACGTAAATGCCGATAAACGCCCATGCGCCGGCGGCGGCTCCGCCAGGGCCAGGGCGCTGCACGCACAGGACCCTGCCATGCCGGTTCCCGGGGTTGCCAAAGCTGCAAAAGCTGCTCCATGCCCAACTCGTGCCAAGGTCGAGCCAATCTCGAAGGCCACTAGTACGTCATGGGCCCACCCGGACCGCCCAGACTCGGGACTCCGCGCAGGGGCGTACGAGATAGGCGCATTATGCGACGGCGCACTGCATTAGCACCGTTAATGCGGAGCCAAAGAGGTGGGGTACAAATAGTGACAAGTCAAGTCAAGTGAAGGTGAAGGAAACAGGGGAGTTCAGACTGAAGAGCAATGGAATAAACGAAGAACATGGCTTATGGATGCGCGGATCCAGCCAAAGCTAAAGTTAAAAGACTGGGCCGTAAGGCGCTAACCGAAACAAACGGCTCTTCATGCTCACTGACACGCGCCCATGCCGGCATGCCTGCAGCGCCCACTTTTCACACCGGAGACCGGACAGCGGCCCGCGCCCAGTAAAACCTGCAACCTCAGTGTGCAATATAAGAGGGGCAGTTTCCGCGAGTCTGCCAGTGAGGTCATTGAATCAACTGAGTACACCGAGTCGATTGAGTCAACTGAATACAAGTCGATTGAGTCAGCCAGTGATCCCGTTGACTCCAGTGAGCCCGAATCGAAATCTCCACCCGGTTAATCTGCTGACTCATGCCATGACGGATAAGCACGACTTCACCGTCGAGGGCAGCGAGTCGGAGCCCAGCAGCTGGCACGAGCCGACGGCCGTCGACGCCCACGACCCGCTGCTGTGGTCGCAGGCGCGTAAAACGGCGATCCTGCTGATCGTGTCCTTCGTGTCGCTACTTCCCGACTACGGCTCGGCTACTGGCGCTGTGACACTCATCCCGCAAGCCACCATCTGGAACATCTCCGAAAACACCGTCAACCACTCGCAGGTGGGCAATGTCTTTATGTTGGGCGCCGGCGGAATGTTTGTGTGTGTTGGAGCGTCCTACTTTGGCCGTCTCCCCACCATGTTCTGGTTCCTCGTCATGGCACTGTGGACTGCCGTGTGGTGCGCTGCGGCCGGCTCGTTTGCTCAGTTCATGGCCGCACGCATCCTCAACGGCTTCTTCTCCACCGTCGGCCAGTCCAGCGGCATGATGTTCATCCAGGACATGTTCTACTTTGACGAGCACGCCCGCAAAATCAACATCTGGTCGAGCTTCATCATCATCTCCCCGTACCTGGGCCCGCTGCTGACGGCTTTTATCATCACCACTCAGAAGTGGCAGTGGGCCTTTGGTCTCTACGCTGCTCTTACAGGCCTAGGCCTCGTGCTGACGCTGCTGTTCATGCAGGAAACGTACTATGACCGCACACTGCCTCCAAACCTCCAGCCGGTGCGTGGCCCGCGTTGGAAGCGCCTACTCGGCATCGAGCAGTGGCAGTCGCGCACTTCACGAAACAGCCTCTACGAGTCGGTGCGCCGGCCTATAGTCGTCATCCTCAAGCCAACGGTGCTGCTGACATGCCTCTTTTACCTAATCACCTTTGCATGGGTCGTCGGCATCAACACAACGCTGGCCATCTTCCTCACGTCGCTCTACAAGTTTGGCACAAAACAGATTGGCTTCTTCTACTTCACGCCCATCGTCGCAGCCGTCCTCGGCGAGCTCACGGGCCACTGGCTCCACGATCTCATTGCCGCTCGGTATATGAGCCGCAACGACGGTAAACTGGCACCAGAAGTCCGCCTGTGGGCCATTTTCATGGCTCACCCGTTTGTGCTGGCGGGCCTCATCATCATGGGCTTCTCCCTCGAGCACCACTGGCACTTTATGGTCACTGCTGTCGGCTGGGGGCTCTATGTGTTTGGCATCATGATCACCACCGTCGGCGTCAATGCCTACAACCTCGACTCGTACCCCGAGGCGTCGGGCGAGATCACGGCTTGGATCAACTTTGCCCGCACCACCGCTGGCTTCGTCGTCTCCTACTTCATGGTCGACTGGGTCCAGCGCACGGGCGCTGCAAAGGCGTTTGGCACCCAGGCGGCTATTTGTTTCGGCGCCTGTCTCATCATCGTCGCTGTTTACTGTTACGGCGCGCGTCTTCGTGCCCACGCTGGACCCCTCAACTTCACCACCAGTTAGCAGAAGTCGGCGTCTCCGGCCCCGGCCAGGGCCTCTCCGGGATATCAGGGCCAGGGCGATGGCCTGTCAGGATAAGGGCCAGGGCCGTGAAGCCTATAGTAGGCCTACACTGGCTACGGCCATTCCCTTTAACCGGGCGAATTAGCTTTTCCCGCACCCCCACTCAGCCACTCTTGGCACCTAATTAGCCTAATCTTATTTATTGCATTTGTCAGCCTCAACTGCCCCTCACAGGGCTGCATAGTCGATTGTCGCATGCGGCCTGATAATGCGTGAACCAACGTGCCAGCCGCGTCAAATGGCGTCACATCTCGCTAGCACAAATCCCCGCAATGGCGTTAGCCCAGGGCAGGAACCAGCCAATGAACGGGCATTGAATGAGCAAGAACGGAACTAAGAAACCAATTAACTGGAAGTAAGCTGTCTGTAAATGGCCAATTATTGGACAGTTCGCATTGTACTACTGGCAAAAGTCAATTCGTGAAGGCTTCCCTACAACTCCACGCTTCCTCGGCGTGAGCCGGCAACTCCTCATTACATCTAGATTGGCCACAATGCGCAATCATGGCGCAACAGTGGCTAACGCATGTGTCCTCCACAAACAGCCACTGATAGCCCAGCACAATCAAAGCAGCCAATTGCGTCATGTCGGACCCCGACTCGATTCGTCATTGAACTGGTCATCAAACCGTCTATAAATACGGCCTCCCGCTCACTCTAGAGTCCCCAGAGTCCCAGTGTCAATTGAGCATCTTCTGATCCAATATCGCAATGGCCCCTTCAACTACCACCACCACCGCCACGGCTACGGCCAAGGATCCCAAGTACGTCATCCTTGACGGAGTCAACAAGCCCAACTTCTTCACTCGTTCTGCCACCGAGCACCATGGAGCCTCTCCCTATGCCGACAAGAACCAGGAGGGTCCCTCGTACAAGCCCACCTCGTCGTTCCCCAAGCCCTCGGGCGCTCTCGATGAGTACAAGCACGTCGAGGTAACGCCGCTCATTGGCCGCGAGTACCCCGAGGTCCAGCTCAAGGAGATCCTCGCCGACGAGAACAAGCTGCGCGAGCTCGCCATCACCGTCTCTCGCCGCGGAGTCGTCTTCTTCCGCAACCAGGACATCACCGTCGAGGAGCAGAAGACCCTCGCCAACAAGCTTGGCCAGCTCACCGGCAAGCCCTCCACTTCGGGCTTGCACATCCACCCTACGGCTCCCGCTGGCGGTTTCCTCAAGAGCGACAACTCGGGCGAGACCGACCCCGAGGTGTCTATCATCTCGTCCAAGATCGGCAAGAAGCTCTACCTGCGCGACAAGGTCTTCAACGCCAAGCGTGCTGCCGAGGGCTGGCACTCGGACATCACCTTTGAGCCCGTTCCCTCGGACTATGCTATTCTGCGCATCGTCGAGCCCACGGCCACTGGTGGTGACACTCTGTGGGCGTCTGGATATGCTCTGTACGAGAAGTTGTCTCCCTCGCTGCGTGCCTACCTCGAGACCCTCACCGGCGAGTACGCCCAGCCCGGTTTCCGCAAGGCTGCCGAGGGCAAGTTCGAGATCTACTCGGGCGAGCGCGGAGCCCCCGAGAACGTTGGCGACGACCTGCGTGCCGTGCACCCCATTGTGCGCACTAACCCCGTCAGCGGATGGAAGTCGGTGTTTGCCATTGGCCACCACTTCACTTCGTTCAACGGTCTCACCGACGACGAGAGCGCTCTGCTCAAGGGCTACATCAACGAGCTCCTCTACGGCTCGCACGATCTCCAGGTCCGCTACAAGTGGAACAAGAACGACGTGGCCATTTGGGACAACCGCAGCGTCTACCACACCGCCACCAATGACTATTACGGTCTTGAGATTGAGCGCACTGGTGTCCGCACCGTCTCCATTGGTGAGCGCCCCTACCTCGACAAGAACTCGAAGAGCCGCAGCGAGGACCTGGAGGAGTCTGGTCTCGACTACTAGAGGAGTCCCGAGTATCCAACATAGCTGAATGAATGGTATGCCAATAGAAAATCCAATAGAAAGCAGTGCTGATAGAACTGTAGAATGTGTCGTTCGACAACGTATCGTCAGACAATGTTAGACAATGTATCGTATGGACAATGTATCGTTAGACATATCAATGATTGATCACGCCCTTTTCAGTATCCAGTTGAGCCAGTTCTCAAGCTCGCTAAGCTCGTAGAGACCTGTGTTTGATATCACTTCGCCAGATTTGATATTAATGGCTTTGACATCATGCAGAGGTCCCTGCGACTGCAGAGGCGACGAGGTGACAATGGTAACCTCGAGGTCACGGTCAGCAAACTCGAGTTTGAATTCAGACACCGGTGGGAACAGCAGTTTGCCGAGACATGATGGGCGCGATTCTGCTGCTGGGGCGGGCTGTGTATTCAGAGTCAACTCGACACCCTTCTGGTTCTGCAGCATCATGTCCAGTAGCCGCTGTGTTCGTTTGACGATTTTGTGGTGCTGGATATGCGCGACCAACGGTCGTAGAATGAAGAGTTCTTTGTTTGGTGGCTGGCTGGGCGGGGCAGTAGTGCCAGGCTTGGGGGCCTTCGACGCTACTGGAGCCGGATGTTGACGTCGCTTCTCGAGGCGGCGGCGGTGAGCATAGCAGAGTAGAATGTGCAGTGCGTTACACAAGAGGTCGGCACGCGGTTCACCCTTGTCATCTGGTAGACTCTCCACTTCGCCCTCGATATCGGCGTACTCAATCTCGAGGACCTCGTCATGCAGATTGGCCTGGATTTTGCCGTCGACGACGACAATTTTGTATGAAGCGAGCAGGCGGGCTTCCTGGACCATTTCGTAGAAAAGCTCCTCTTCAAACAGGAGGGTACGAGCATTCCTGACCTCATTGTGTACTGAATCCTCTGGAAGGAGGATCGCGGGCGTAGACGAACCCATGAGCACGCGTGAGCCTGCAGAAACGTCGTAGAGCGAAACCTTGACGGCCTTTCGCTTCTTGGGATGGTTGGATCGAAACACCATACTGCCGTCAGGTCGACGGTGCATCATGGCAAGACCGCGGTCGCGGTACTCGGAGCCAGAGTCACCAAAGCCGTATTTGATGCCAAGCCCTCGCGCATCTCCCCTGCGAATCTTGAACAGCAACTCGCCTTGCACAACCTCGTCAAGCACCGAGCTCCAGTACCGTTCCTCCTTGAAGATTTCGCCCTTGAGACGCGCAGCAGCACTGTGAAGACGAGACGATGCTGTACCGAGCGACTGCAGCTTCCAGCCAGTAGCTACAGCAGGCTCTTCTTCGGGTACCTGGATCCACAGCGTGTCAGCACTGAGCGATCCGACCGGTACGTGCTGCTTCAAATGCGGAGACATGGACGTTGTTCCTGCTGCTGGGCGTAGACACGAGATGAGCAGCGACACAAAGTCGAGAGAAAGCGCCGACTCGTTCTGGGCCGTGCGAATAAGCTGGACGAGTTCGGCGCGCGTGTGATCAAAGTCGACGGGCGCCGTAGTCTCAACGGCAACTTCAGATTCGTCCATCTCGTCTCCATCTGCCCCAGGAGCAGATACATCGAGCCCAGCAGCCTCACTGGCTGCAATTTGGCTCTCGTTGCTGTCAACTTCCTGAGCCAGCAGATCCTCGGTGATGTTGACAAACGACCCGCGCTCGGCAATGATCCGCTTGATCAATTGGCCGAGATCGAGCGCAGCGGGATCCGCGGCATCAGCGCTCGCCTGCCGCTCGGGCTGCAGCGAAATGAGGATATTCTCGGCCATGACCGACAATTTCCACGAAGATTCACGATGGTAGTGGAGTAAGTATCACACGCATTTCAACATGGAAATAGCCGTGCGTCCCAAACTCAGGGGTAAGCCAGGTAAAAGTTGTAACCTATACTGTGGATGATAATTAAATAGTTATGAGATGATCCTAGATGCTCTAGCATCAGTTAATCACAAAACTTACCAAAACATTGTCTATCTACATTACTACTCGAGGGCGTAGCCGCGAAAAAGTGTCTATACGAGGGGAACTTCGGATATCTACCAAAGACAACCTCATGACATGAGGACGGGCTTCTCAGGAGCATGGACCTCGACGAGATCATTGACAACCATGTAGCGGGAGAAGATGACCCAAGCATGGCGGTACCACTTCATCTGCGAAACGTGGCCACGGATCATAGCCGTCTTGGCCTGCATGAACTGGTGGTGACGAGACACAATGACGGCCGTGCGCAGAGGAGCGTCGGGCGAGGTGGGAGTAGGCAGGTATGCCTTGGCGTGAGGAGCCACGGCTTCGATTCCACTGACATAATCGTATACCTTGGGGTAGACCTTTGAGAGCAGAGGCTCGATGAAGTACGAGATGAATGAATCAAAGAACATAATGAACTTGCGGGGCAGCGGTACAGACTTGAGTGTCCACAGTTGGGTGCCGGGGCTCACCTGCGACACGTAGAGCTCAGCGCCCTCGCTAGCACCAATGTGGTTCTTGTGGCCCGAGATGCCGTACTTGTCAAAGGTGATGATGGCGTCGGCCTCGGCAACAGCGGGGAACGACGAAAGAGCCTTGGACACAGCCTCGGGCGACCACTCAATGTCCATGGCATCAGGCAGGTTCTCCTCGTCGTCGTACACATGCACATGCGAAGGGTGGATCTCGTAGTACCAGGCGCTGTAGGCGAGCTCCTTCTTGCGCGTCTCTCCAAGACCCTCGGCATTACCCGAAGACAACGATACAACAGAAATGGTGTTGTTCAGCTCAGCGATCGACAGGAGTCCGAGCGTGGGACCGAAAAACATCACCTCGTCGTCGGGGTGAGAAATGAGCAGCGTGATGTTCTTGTTGACAAGATCCATCGGAGGCAGGAACGGGATCGTCCGACTGATCATCGACCAGATGAACGGTGGCACCGCCACGAACATAATAGGGAGCATAACAAACATGATGGCTAGTGTTTTTGTTCCGAGATGCTAAGTTGGAGAGACATAGAAGAGTTGAATTTTCCGATCCGTGAGGGTGCCGTCTAGCCGGGTAATTACCCCGGATTCTCAACGGCCGGCGGCTTGCATGCAATCATTACACACTCGAGAGGTATAACTGTCACTTCATATGGGATATACACATGGAAAACATCATATAGAAATATATACATGGAAGCATCTTACTACTTTGCTTATACCACTCGTGCGTATTAGAGCTCAAGCTCGATGTACACGTAGTATCACTGGATCATCATTCATTAGGCACATGGTGCATGCTAATTAGTGGGTTGTGCCTCAAGGCCATCGCCCAGGTCACCCATATCTTCCGCCTCATCTCCCTCCTCAGCCAGCCGAAGCCACAGCTCTCTCTTTTTCTCCTGGATGCGCTGGTTGACCGAGACAGATGCGTTCATATACTGCAGCAGCTCGCGGCGAACTGTGACAAATGGCTCTCCTACAGCAGCCCACTTATCAAGTAGCCGTCGCGCTTCCTCCAGTTCTCCGTGTCTGAGGTAGCCCTTGGCAGATTTCTTGACAAACAGGCGGGCCGTTTCAGCGGCGTGAGCATCACCCGAAGCAAGCACTTCATTCGCTAGTTCAGCGAGTTCACTGTACTGCTGTCGTGAATTGAGCAGCTTGCCCTTGAGCCGGTACATGGCATTGTTGGGCTTGAGGCCATATATTTCCGTCATGATGCCCCACGCTTCATTAAAGGCGCCTGGGGGAGTCGAACCAAACGGCTCGGATGTCAAAAATGCCCATCGCAAAACAGAACCCCACATATGGTATGCGGCCGAGTTGGAAATCTTGATGTTGTACTTGGTCTGCATCTCGTTCATGAGTAACATTCCCTCCATAAACCGATCGTTGAAGGCGAGACCCACGACTGTCGACGTGAGAGTACTGATCTGAGGGAAAAGGACAGAGTCCCGGGGAACAGTGCTGTGCTCTTCTGCAGACTCCCCCGAAGTACCGACACCCCATACGGATTTGACAATCGCTTTTGTTGCCTCGACATGGCCTGCCTGGGCGAGAAAGAGGAGTACAAGCTCGTACGACCGTGAATTGGGCTTCACACCCCTGTCCAGCATTTGAGCCAGCAGTTCAAGAGCCGAGTTTGTCGCTCGAGGCGCTCGTTCAGCGTCGAACAGCTGGACTTTCTTAACAGAAGGTTCGCTGTTTGCCCAGCGGCGCCAATACTTCGGCTGCGCATTACAAGTGGCCATCATATACCTGTTCCACAGCTCAGTATCCATGATAACCAGCTCGTCCTTTGACGCTTCTTGCCAGAGAGACTCGACGCCCTCGTAGTCTTGGGCGTTGAATGCACACTCCAACAGACTTACATATGAGGCAGCAGTTAAACGGTGGCCAGCTTGTAGTGTTGACCACGAAAACTGCTTTGCCCGAGGCCAGTGGACCCGCGACCTAATAGGGCCAGCAGCCAGTAGGGCCAGAAAACGAGAACAATGCTGGTAGCTCAGATCTCGCAGCAGCTGAGGGTCTTCGGCGCTTATGTCGAGGAATTTGGCCCACGCCTGCTCCACATCTCCACTGAGAATGAGCGTCACAAACCGCTGGAGTGGCAGCGCAACGCTGTCTCGTCTTTTGGCATTTCTCGTAGGCTCAGCTTCGGCGTAGAAATGATCCGACTTGGGCAGTAGTCGCGACGAGTGTGGAAGATGTCGAGTGTCAATAAGACCAGCTTCGAGATCCTGGAGGTCGAGATGCTCGCGGTACTGTCGTGCTCCAATGCCCGAGTCCACCGAGGGAGCTCTAGTAGTTGAGATGTGAAATTTGCCCAGTGATCTGACCGTACACGACGGTATCTTCCTAGGCCGTAATCGTAGCATTACCAATGGGTGTCTACGCCATAGAATGGCGGACTTTTCGGACTGGGATGGAATTCAGAGATCAAGAAAAAGTGTACGCGGCTGCAGATTTCCATGTCACTGTAATCGAATATTTCGAGGGATATATACAGACACCGCTGTAGTCAGATCAGTGTGGGTATTTTATGTTAGGATACCTTGAGAAAATGGCTTACGAATGGTTCACAAATGTTTTACAGATGTTTTGCAGATAATTTACATTACGATGTTTACATATACGGGCATAGCACAGTCAACTCATAGCGGTACATTAGTCTATATCATGTAGGCGCCGTATGCTTGGAACCTCTAACGGACCGGAACGTCTATTCAGACTCGGCGTCTAAGCCTTGGGGGCAGAGACCTCGCCGCGAACGGCAACGCCGCCGGAGCGAACCTCACGAGCCGAAATCTGCAGCTTCAGCTCGCGGGTGATGTTGAGGATGACCTCGACCTTGGAGCCGGCAGCAATGCCCTTGAGACCCAGCTCGGCCAGCTTCTTGGTAGGCTTGATGTGTTTGGTGCGGATCTCATCCTCATCGTCCTCCTCGTCCTCACTCCAGTCACTCTCGTCATCATCCTCTTTTGGTGCCTTCTCCTTCTTCTCGGGAACCGTCACCTTGATTTCGGACTCACCCTCATAAATAGCCACCAGCACATCGGTAACACCCTCGGGAGTAGACAGAGTGACCGTCTTGCGGATGGGGAGAGCAGTGGCAGCGCCCAGAACGGGCACAAATCCGTCACCGCCCGCGACCTGGACACCAATGGGCTTGGTGATGTGAGGAGCGACAGTGACAACGGCCTGCAGCGACTCGGCAACATCGTCATCGTCGTAGCCAGCAATGAGCGATGCCTGGATGGCAGCTCCACGGGCGATGAGCTCCTCGGGGAGGAGTGCCGTCTTGTCGAGCACGGGGGCAACGACCTTGGTGACCTTCTCGTCAAACACAGCAGCAATGGAGGTGCCAACCTTGGGGATGGCCGAGGAGCCTCCAACAAGCAGAACCTCGTCAATGTCGAGAACGTCGAGACCAGCCTTCTTGACAAGCTGCTCGGCAAAGGACACAAACTTGTTAAACACGGGGCGACCAGTCAGCTCAAAGCGCAGACGGTTGATAGACATGTTGAAGTCGTAGCCCTGCGAAACAGACTCGACGGCAAAGTTGGCCGACGAGGTGTTGCTGAGGGTCTTCTTGACGCTCTCGCTCTCGGCGGCGAGCTTGGCCATGGCGCGAGCGTCGCCGCGAGGGTCGACGCCAGCGTGCTTCTTCTCAAACTCCTTGGCAACGTACTCGACAAGGGTCTCGTCAAGACGCTTTCCACCGAGCTCGGGGTCGTGCAGAGTGCTGAGAATGGTGAAGATACCACCGCGCGAAGAGACAATGGCACCGTCGGAACGAGTACCACCAAAGTCAAGCACAGCGTAGATCTTGTCAGCGGGCGAGGCAGTGTTCGAGACGTGGGCCAAAAGAGCAGCCGACGGCTCGTTAATGACCTGGAGGATCTTGAGACCAGCGTCCTTGGCAGCGTCAACAATCGCCTGGCGACGCTCGGGGCTGTAGTCGGTAGGAACAGCAATGACGGCGCCATCAATGGGCTTACCGATGAAGTCAGCAGCTGACTCGCGCAGACGGTCGAGGTGTCGCACAGCCACCTGGTGGACGGAGACGGGCTTGGCCGGCTTGGCCTCGCCCTCCTCATCGTCGTCCTCAGTCTTGAGCACGAAGCTGGCTTGGCCGTTGAGCTCGTGCGGGTGGGCCGAGGCGTGGTTGTTGGTGGGGTCGACCGAGGCGAATGGAACACCGAGGAAGTCGCGGAAGTAGGCAGCGGTGTTGCCAGCGTTGCGGATCAGCTGCTGCGAGGCCTGCACACCGTGGTACTCGTCCGAGCCGACATACGAGATGACCGAGGGAATGGCACGGTCACCGTCCTGGTTGGCAATGAGGTCAACCTTGCCGTCCTTCTCAAAGGCAATGGACGACGTGGTATTGCCGAACGCCAGTCCAATCACAGTAGGTGTGGACATTGTAGGGATGGTAGTAGGAGTTGTGCTTGCGGTGCAGGATCTGGAAATTTTTCAGATAGTAAAACGCATGCCGCATACGGCTGCGTTTCAGCCGCGCACAGATGGCACTCCATTACCCTCTCCATTCGAGTCAGTCATGAAATTTCCAACTGGCACCACCGTTTCTCGACACCACCAAATGGCTCTAAAACTCTTGATCCCGGTACCAACAGACGCCGTGAGTCTCGCGGCAAACACTAAGGTTGCCTTGGCTGCCGCCGTGCACGGCGGAGTCACTGTCGCCGCCGGTGAAGGTATGAATTCCATTGCTGATCCAGTGCCACCGCTAACGAAGCTGCCTACCCCGTACTCGAGATTGACGATAAGACGCTGTTCGAGCCGAATGCCATTGTGCGATTCCTTGTGGGTGGAAAGTCCGATGCCCGTTCTGAGGCCGTCATTGCCCTCGAGGAGTCGACTCTCTACTCTCAACTGCGGGCCAACCCGCTCAAACGCATCGATGCCGAGGCCCTCGCGACCCAGCTCGAGGCAATTCCAACTTCTCCGCTCACTGCCGCCGCTGTGATTGTCTATGGATCGCTTCACTCGTTTGTGACGGTCCTTGGCAAGCCTGCTCTCTCCCAAGGCCTGGGACTCATGCTGTGGTACCAGAAGCTGTCTGGCGACGCAAAGATCAAGGCTGGCATCAAGACTGGTGCGCCTTACTTGACCATTGCTGCTGCGGAGAAGCCTGTTTCGCAGGGTCCTCCTCCTCCCGAGCACACTGGCGCCAAGAAGATTGCCCCCGGCTCGGAGATGATCATCCCTACCGGCCCAATTCTGCCTCAGGAAGGCAAGAAGAACATCCTCATCACCTCGGCCCTTCCCTACGTCAACAACGTGCCCCATCTTGGAAACATTGTCGGCTCGGTACTGTCTGCTGATATCTTCTCCCGCTACGCCAAGGCTCGTAACTACAATACGCTCTTTATCTGCGGTACCGACGAGCACGGCACTGCCACGGAAACGAAGGCCATCGAGGAGAAGATTACGCCTCGCGAGTTGTGCGACAAGTACTTCACCATTCACCGCGATGTGTACGAGTGGTTCCAGATTGGATTCGATCATTTTGGCCGAACCTCGACTCCCGAGAACACCGGAATTGCCCAGCACATCTTCCTCAAGCTTAACGAGAACGAGTATCTCGAGGAGCAGGAAATGGAGCAGCTCTACTGCGAGACACACCAGGGATACTTGGCTGACCGTTTCGTAGAGGGAACCTGTCCCAAGTGTGCCTATGAGGATGCTCGCGGAGATCAGTGCGACAACTGTGGTACTCTGCTCAACCCCTTTGAGCTCATTAAGCCGAGATGCAAGCTTGACAATAGCTCGCCCGTCAAGCGTAGCACGAAGCATATCTTCCTCTCACTCGACAAGCTGCAGCCAGCTGTTCAGGAGTGGAACACCAAGTCACAGGCTGCCGGAAACTGGTCGAAAAACAGCAGAACCATCACCGAGAACTGGCTCAAGGAGGGCCTGAGACCGCGCGCCATTACGCGTGATCTCAAGTGGGGTGTTCCCGTCCCGCTCAAGGGCTACGAGGACAAGGTGCTGTACGTCTGGTTCGATGCGTGCATCGGTTATGTTGGAATTACGGCTACCTACACTAAGGAATGGGAGCAGTGGTGGAGACAGCCTGAGCAGGTCAAGCTCTATCAGTTCATGGGAAAGGACAATGTTCCTTTCCACACTGTTGTTTTCCCTGCTTCGCAGCTCGGTACCAAGGAGAAGTGGACGATGCTTCACCACCTCAGCACCACCGAGTATCTGCAATACGAGGGTGGTAAGTTCTCCAAGTCTCGTAACATTGGTGTCTTTGGCAACAATGCTCAGGAGATTGGCATCTCGCCTTCCGTGTGGCGATACTACCTGGCTCTCGCACGTCCGGAGACCTCTGATACACAGTTTTCATGGTCTGAGTTTGTCAGCCGTAACAACAACGAGCTGCTGGCCAACCTTGGCAACTTTGTCAACCGTCTTGTGAAGTTTGTCAACGCTAAGTACAACGGTGTCATCCCAGAGTACTCAGTTAAGGCTCTTGACTCTTACGACTCCCTCGTTGCCGATGTCAACAAGCTGCTGGAGGAGTACAACACGACCATGGAGTCAGTGTCGAGTCTGCGCCACGGTGCAGAGGTCGCCATGCAGGTGTCCTCTCGTGGTAACGTGTTCCTTCAGGATAACAAGCTTGACAACTCTTTGTATGATGGCTTTCCTGACAAGTCTGCTGCCGTCGTTGCCGTGGGACTCAACCTTATCTATCTTCTGTCGGCGCTTGTCTATCCTTTCATGCCCGAAACGACTGAGCTCATTGTGGAGCAGCTCGCAGCACCTCTGCGCGCCATCCCCGATACTTTCGACCTGCCTCTGCTAGGTGGCCACAACATTGGAAAGGCCAAGTACCTTTTTAAGCGCATTGATCCCGCCAAGGTCGACGAGTGGAAGGGCAAGTACGGAACCGGTGCTTAATTGTAGAAAAGACGATGCAACGTAGTTTACTGTCTAGTAATAAATAAATAGATGATGTCAATACCTGTTTTTCAAGGCTGTAACTTGCAAACATTCCCAGGTCTCAACTGCCAGAATCCGAAAAGGCAGCGTAAATGCAAACTGTCAATAGTGGACGACCATAGAGCGTCAGTACCGATACTCCGTTAGTCACACGTGGTGAACTCAACGCAACTTCAAGCCCAATCTTGACCACCGCGACTTTTTGCCGTCAGCATCTGGTGAGCCAGACTTCAGTACTGGGCTGTAGTGCGCCAAGAACCGGTGCCCCAAAGAGCGCTCAGGCTGCGACGACAACGACGTGGCCGGAGTCAAACTTCCCACAATCGTCGAGGATAGTGTGACCTTGCCCGACTCGAGATGGAACTTCATCTCGGTACCCTGGATAAGCTCCTCCTCAGTCGCATCCTCCACCCACTCGGGACGCTCAAGCATCTCAACGATCTGATCACGCTCCGCCGAGATGTTTTGACACTCCTGAGCAAACTCGTCCAAAACATCATCAGACTGGTCCAAGTCGGCGAACTTTGGGATACTAGCGATTTCAGGGGATCCAACAGAACTGCTCTCATCCACGAGGTCGGTTTGGCACTCGATTGCACAATCGCAATTCGCAGTCGTAGAGGTACCGTCAAGCTTCTTGCGGCTACACTGCCATAGCTCCACGAGTCGGGCGTAGTTGCTGTACTTGTCGATGAGATACGGGTTGCTCAAGTTGTAGCCAAGCTTGCGAGCCGTCGCGCTAGTGTTATCAGTCTGGTTTTTCATGCTGTAGTCCTCGCAATAATCAGACGGAGCCTCCTCATCTTCGCCACTCAGGGTGACGTTTCGATAGTACTCGCCGAGTTCTGCTTCATGGGTATCCATGAAAGTGTTCATAGGTATCATCCATGGTTCCTTGAGACCAAACCGCACACGATTGGCAAACCCTTGGATCATCTTGGTCACGAGGGTCAGCGTACGACGCGCGTTAGTCGAGGGAATACTGCGAATGAGTCCAAAGAGTCGGGGATTTAGGATAGCCGGGCAGAAATATCGCAAGAAAAGGAAACCTGCAATGGCGTTATACACGAGGAAGTCCTCCTTCTTCAACCGAGTCAGCAGCTGTAACCGCACGCCCTTGAATATAAGCTTGAAGCAGTGTGGCATGTCGTCCACCGACGACTTGATCATATTCCAGAGTTCAGTCGTGTGCGCCAGTAACTGCGCAGAGTTGTCGGCAATGACTTTAGCAGCGCGATCCGGGTCAGACTTGATATCAGATGGAAGTCTATCGGGGTCAATCTCAAGGGCACAGTCCTCATCAACAATCTTCCTCACGAATCCTCCCAGCACGTCGTCCATATAATCGCGACCAATCAATTTCATGTACTGCTCGAGGGCTTTGCTCAGCAGACTATTGCCACGGAACATGGTGTTGCTCACGTTCTTGCGGAAGTCTGTATCGTCGGTCGTGATCTTGAGGACTTCCTGCATGGCAAGCTGGAGCTTTCTGACTTCAAACTCGACAAGGTAGAGTAGCCAGCGCAGAGCTCTCGACTCTGTGACAAAAATCTTGAGGCAGACATCGGTCAAACGGTTGATATCGCCAGTGGCCTCAGAGATCTTTATAGTCAAGCCGTTGTCAACATCTTTGAGTAGACGCTCCAATTTGCTGTAACGATTTGCTGAGAGGATTCGAGTCTCCTCGTAGCCAATCTTGAGACAAAGATAGAGCTCAAACTGTTTGAAATCTTCCGGAGTCTCGTGACAGTGCTTAACAGGGAACCACTTCTCGACATCGCGACACTCATGAAGGTCGTCCTGGCTCAACGTAATTGTACCGAGAACGGTATCGAGGAAAGGAGGTACCTTTGCCGAGATACGTCGCTTTAGGCAGATAGTTACGGTGGGGGCAACCACAGGGAAGTCGTCAAACATGAAATCTTCTCGCCAAAATGGAGAGACGCCGCTCTTTGCGAGTGACGTTCGTGCCCATACAACGTTCTCAAACTGTACCTCGACGTAGGTGTCATGGTACGGTTCGACCTTTCGCGACGCGCCAGGGAAGCCAGGGGCGTCCTTTATCTTGCCTTCCAACACGCGCAGGCTGATATGACGGGCGACACGCACCGATTGGCTGATGTCGCCGGCAGACAGGGCAAAGATGCGGTGCATGGCATATGAGCGCAGCGAGGTGAACCAAGAGTAGTAATCGTCGTTGGTGCGGAACTTGCAAAAGAACAGCTGCGACTCGCTCGGTTTGAGCTCGCGATTGCTGTCGACAATAGCACCGGTACACAGAATGTACATCACGCGACGACGATCAAACACAGAGAAGTCAATACGTCTTACTCGCGACGAAAGGATCTTACCAACGTCCACCGACTGAATAATGGACCCGTCTGACTCGTTCATGATCTTGAACAGGCCGTTGCGCGTGAGCACGCCCATGACGGGCTGCCACATGCTCTCCTTGAAGGCAAACTGGGACGGGTTTGATTCGCGACGGTGTTGCCTTGATTTGTTATGGCCTGGGACCTGTGAGGTGAAGACAGGGCTTGATTTGGTGCCATGCTTCTTCAGATAGGGGAAATAGATATCGAAATGGCCCACGAGGTCGAGGTCTGTTGACGGTTCAACAGAGGGAGTGGACATGGGGATGAAACGGACCTTGTTTTTGAGGCCCTCGGCTTTGAGGCTTGACAGTAATAACAGGCAGCCGAGCCAGCGGATGAAATCGGATTCGGAAGATGGGGCGAGGATGAGGGTGGTTATGCTTGCGGCCGAGAGCTGAAGGGAGCCCGCCAGCGAGTCCACTGGAGTCGAGGTACCGGTCAAGCTTTCGGGAGTGCCCGGGGTGGGACTAATAGTAGGGGTGGGAACGGCCGTTGGAGTAGTGGTCGATGCAGCGGTTGAAGTGGGCGCGTTTGAGGCGCCAGATGTCTTGCGCGTCACTGATGGAGTGGGGATAGGGAGGGGAGTTCGGAAAATGACTTCGATGTACCGTTTTCGGGGCGAGCCGACAATGGTAGTGGCACGGATGTCGGGGACCTCGAGGGCGAGTCTTCCTTCATGCTTCAGGAGAAGAGCCCCGTCTGGCGAGATGCTTGCTTCACCCTGGATCCAGGTGGAGTGGGCAGAGGTGATCCACTGCATGGGTCCGTCGTGGAGCAGTTCACGATACTCCTTCATCGAGTTGCGCAGCGAGGGCTCGAGCACTTTCCACATGTGGTTAAGGCTGTCGACACGGGGCTCGGCAAATTTGAGCGGGTTGAGATCCAGGCCGCCCGGATGCGAGATGCGCAGGCCCTCGAGCGGGATCTGAGTCGACTCGTCGTCGTCAGACAAACTGAAGACTCCTGTAGAGCCAGGCTGTGGAGACGTGCTGCCAGATGCGGGGGACATGGAGTCGAGCGGGCTCGAGTATCCGGAGCCAGGGATAGCTACGGGCACAGTTCGTGGAGCCGAATCGAGGGTCGAGTCGAGGGACGAGGGAGTGTCGGTGGTATGGCTTACCATTGGACTGAGTCCCCAGGCCGAGTGTGGACGAGAGTGTCCTTTAGGCGAACCAGCCCGCGAGCCAGCTCGTGAGCCAGCCCGTTCAGAGTTGTAGTCGTCGGATTCGACCACGTCGACTGGCGAGGCGCTGTACGAGACGCCAGCGTCGCCGACACTGGAGCTGCTGCCGTTGGCGGTGTCGTTGTATGGCGTAGCAGACGTCGACGAAGACAGCGAGCCAAAGGCGAGCTTGAAGTTGCGCGCTGACAGCGACGACGTGAGCAGTTTGCGGCGTGAGGTGCCCGGCGTGCGAGGTAGCCGGAACGAGGAGCTCTGGCGTATGCCCGAGCGCGGCTCCTCGGGCAGGTCGTCCGACCGTGCCATGGAGAACTTCGAAGCAGTCGAGGGCGTTGTGAGGGGAGTCAGCAGAGACTGCTGGGAAGTAGGGGAGAGAAGTAGCAGAGTAGGAGAGTAAGAGTGAAGTAGGAGAGTAAGTACGAGTAAGAGAGTACAAGTAAGAGAGTACAAGACTCAGTAGAAGTCAGATGATGCCTGATAAGACAGCTGAACCTGGGCCTGGAGAGTACAGCTTAGTACAATACTGCTACGCGCTGATTTGGCCGCCCGGTGAGTCCAGTTTAGGGAAACCTTAAAGAGCCAAATTCGCGTCGGCAGCTGGCTATATAGGGCCAAGCAGGCTGGACGGAGATTCGGGTGTTGAGACCGCGGGAGGGATGGTGAGCAAGTGACGTAGGCCGAACGGGGTTAGAGGCGTTGAAAAAGGCACACGATAGATTTGACGCCGTATTTCCCCGGGTTCGGGGTGGAGGGGCAGGGAACACACCACTCTAGCGGGGGAAGGGGGAGCAATAGGTGAGCTTGACGAGGGCGGTCTAGCGGGTTAAAGGGGGGAACAAGTTTGGAGTCTAAAAGAAATGGCCAGTACGTCAGGGGCCGGTATCAACAATACCTGTCAGAACGGGCCTCGACGCGCGATCGTTCTAGCTGCCATCTCGCGGGTTCGACTGCATGGAAGCTGCCTCGTCAACTCTAACGTGCCCTAGCCCCTAGCGCCTTGCTCCGGGCTGCACGAAAACCGTTGGCCAAAAGCAAGTGCTAGAGGCTGTATCGGCGAGCCGACCAGCTGATTAAATATGCCCAACTAGTAGACATAGTAGCTGTCCTGTTCAGCGACTGTGATGTCTACATTAGGCTTTCTTGGTCTTGGCCCCCTCCTTGCTTTGCCTGCTTACCCTTACTTCTATAGCCCAACCGGTGCGCCTTGACTGCCTTTGACCCTTGACCCTTGACCGCGCCAAGACAGCTCTGGCCCTCGCGACGATCTTACCCTGGGCCCACGGCTACACGGGACCCTAGTACGACTAACGAAGTGGCTCCACTTCTCGCATCCGAACACTTGGCTTTCCATTCTATCACCACTAAGGACCGGTCAGACCCGCTAGGCCCGGGAACACCGGCACTGCACCGGCTGGAACTCTGGCGTGTCCGTGCATATCCCCACAGGATTAACTGGATCGGGCCGTCGGCTGACCAGTCAGCGCACCGGCACTCCCAGCCAATGTTCCGTGCATGGAACGGAACCTTAATGACAAACCTTAATCTGACGTAGCTGTCTAAAACGAGCGTATATTACTTCTCCGGGCCTTCCGCGTAAGCACGCCGTCGCACCGGTTATCTAGAATTTCCATTAGCATTTTGCCATTTTTCCCATATCTATACTAGTGACCACTGCAGTCTACATCAACTCCTCTCCCATCTCTCGTTTTAGCTACTTAACCCCTATTCACTCTCTCGTCATACCCACGGAGATCCCCTCACGGTCTGCTCCCTGCCCCAACAGAATCCGCCTGAATGGCTCAAACCCTGTCTCGATAAGCGTCCCCTCCAATCCAGGCATCCACAGCAAGTTGTTGGGCAACCCCTCCGCCTCGCCAGTAGATCGACAGGCGGAAATCCGTACAACCGGTAGCCCCTGAGGTCCAATGCGCAAGGGGTAACGCGACTTGGCAGATCATGACCTGAAAAGGTACTGCGCCAACTGTCAAAGTATGGTACGCCATCGGCAGAGCACCACACATGGTACCGTATTCTTTCGCCGTCGCAGCCCCTGTGACCAGAGCGACGTGTGGATAGTTGAACCCGCCAAGCTCGTACTGGAGAGACAGCCTCCAGTGGCCTCATTAGCTAGACGAAGCCAGCCTGGCAGACCGCACACTTGGGAACTCATCTGGCGACCTGTCGTCGTCAACAAGGGCAACTCCGATTAAGGTTGGCAAGGTCGGTTCTCTGGCGGGGTGCACCCCAAGTGGGTGGCCACTGATGTCCCCGCTATACTTAGCACGTTCACGCCAACGGCCGCAACCTTAGTCCATCTCAACGGCCAGCATGCAGAGTTTGTCTTGACAATCGCACAATATGACATTCAGTATGTCACTTTTCATCCAGCTGACTTAATACAGTCCCACCTGAGTGGCAAAGGCAGTCGAGACACTGCGCACGTCGTCGTCGACATCCGCATCCTCGTTCTGCCGCATCTCCTCAAAGTACTGCGCCATGCGGTCGCTCATACTGTTGCCAACCGGCCGATCATTGGGTAAATGTTGGCCCGGCGCAGGCAGCCCGGTGTCGCCTTGGAAGCCACTCGGCCATCCCTGCATCATGTCGCGCGCATATACGGAGCTGAAGCCTGGATCGGGCAAGAAAGGACCTGCAGCGTCCCCAGTCGGTCCAGACGCAAAGCTGTATACACTAGCAGTGTCGCTGACGGCGATAGGGTCGTATAGTCCGCCAGGAGCCCGGGGAAACGACGGGATGTAACCACTTCCAGGAGCAAAGCCGTTGTTGCCCATGGGGCCAGCCAGCTGATCAAACGGACTAGCGACGCCAGTACTTCCGTAGGTAGGACCTCCTAGGGCACTGTCTTGTCGATACGGCATTCGCGGCTTGGACAGCGGGATCGTGCACTTGCGAAGGCTCATCAGCGTTCCTTCAACAAGACAGTCACGTTCCTTGAAGTGGTTCAGCAAGTGCGACCACAATAAATTCTTGGACAACACACGCGGGTTTCCCACAATGATAACACCATATTTGGCTCGTGTAATGGCAACGTTGAGACGGCGAGGGTCCTTCAAGAATCCGATGCCCTGGTTATCGTTGGATCGCACACATGTCAGGATGATGTAGTCCTTTTCACGTCCCTGGAACGCGTCAACAGATTCAACCTCAACCTCACGGTACAGCTCACGGTTCATCTCTCCAATGGTCTGCATGTACTGCGTGAGATACGTACGCTGACCCTCGTAGGGAGTGATGACACCGATCTGGTCTGGAGTTACACCAGACTTGAAGAATTTGGTGATGATTTTTTCAACGCTCACGGCCTCTGAACGGTTGAGGAAACTGACACCAGATGACGACAGCTCTTCCTGGCCTAGAGTGGCCCAGAACATCATGGGCATGTCGGGCACCGGCCAGGGAAGCTTGTCTTGGGGTCTCACACGCTCCTCGGTCGTGACACCGTTTTGAAGACTGCCCTCATAAAACATGTTGCTTGGGAACAGACTCAGAGCAGGGTGCATTCGGTACTGAACCGTCAGACGGATGGGCCGGTGGCCAAGCACAATAAGACGCTCAAACAGCGACCGCGCCAATCCAGCCTCAGTTGCCCGTCGGTTCGTGATAACAGGTCCCAGCTGCTGGTGATCACCGACAAGCACAAGCTGCTTGCAGCCGTGAACGATGGGGATGAGACTTTCAGGCTCTGTCGACTGCGTGCTCTCGTCAATGAGAACCGAGCGGAATCGAACACCCTGTAGTCGCTTGTCACCGGCTCCGGAACAAGTGCAGCAGATGACATCCGCTTGTTTCAGGAGTCGCGTCTCCGCAGCCCTCAGAAGTTTGAAGTACTTGCGTTGATCCTCAGCGTTAAGCTCACCAAGCTCGCGCTTCAGTTCCATGAGTTTAAGTAGTTCAGTGTTGCGCTTGTCCTTGGCAACCTTTTGGTGAAGAGTCAGTCTGTCCACGCTACTCGAGAGGTTCTCACGAGTGCGAGCAGCCATACGGACCACGTTGAGACCTGTACGGTCCAGACGCTCGGCCAGCTGGTCGACCACAACGTTAGAGGGCGCACAGGCGAGAACTGGCTCCTTTGTCAACTTAACCAGATGGTAAATGATGGTAGTGGAGACAACGGTTTTACCTGTTCCTGGAGGTCCTTGAATCAGCGATACCGGCATTTTCAGCACCGACGCTACAGCATCCTTCTGAGACTCGTTCAGCGGAGCAATTCCAGGGGCAGACAGGTTCTTGGGGCTGGCGAGACCCAACTCTAGAGATTCAATGTCGTGTCCCAGCAGCTTGTGGTAAATGTAGCCAGAGACAGATGTCTCTTCTGTAGCAAACCTTTTTAGAGCAGCCTGAATACGGTCATAGGTGGTGTTGGACCACACGAACTCGACTGAGAAGTCAGTCGTCTGGCTTGTAGGCGGTGGAGGACCTTGATGATGAAGCTCAATTGTGACTTCGTCCGAAGTGGCATCTGGCATCTTAACCACGTAGCCACTGCACTCCCAGGCCGAGCGCTTCGTTGAGTCAAGACCCGAGTGACGCAGCTTCAGCTCATCGCCAATGGAGATTTTGATGTCGGTAAGATCCAGCTTGGACAACACAAAGGAAACAAGGTGCTTCTTGCTAAGGCCCATGTCCCAAGAAACGGTGACATCCGTCTGAGTCTGCGACTCGCGCAGCTTCCGGTCATACTCCGCTTCAACCTTCACAAGTGGACTGAAAGTTCGCTGGTATTGATATGCGTCGTCATAGCGTAGGGCGACAGGAGATAGCTCGGCCTCTTCGACTTCGGGCTTGTTGATGTCTTCGAGCCTTGCATTGGCGTTTTCGCGCCACAGGTCCTCGAGCTTCGCCATTTCAGCGGGTGAAATGTGCCGGGCACGCAGCTCTTCCATTTCGCCAGGAACTGAAACGAGCCAAGGGAGTAGGCCTCGGTTCTCGATCAGTGGTTGCCACTGGCTTGTGTCCCAGTTGACTTCAGATCCCGAGGCACCAGATGAGGCGGCTCCGTCACCAGAAGCGTCCGCAATCTGGCCTCCTGCACTTGAGCCCATGGCACACGGGTGTCTGCAGAGAATGACGACGACAGTCTCTGCCTTGGCGGAGATGAAGCCGAGGAGGAAGACGTTTTTGGATCCGCAGTTGTAGCATTCTAGTGTCGTGTCGCCGAGCTCGGATTCGGGATGCAGTGCTACGGTCTTGTGACGTGAACGCACAAGATGCGTTACAATGTGGGATGACGAGGTGCTTCCTCGTGAGTTGCAGAACCACTTGTCGCAGGTCACGCACTTGACGACGCTGGCCGGTGAGTGGATGCCGCAGTAAGAGCAGGCATGTGGGGGTAGAAGGTCCTCATCAAAGTCGAGCTCATCATCGAAGACGCTCTCACTATCAAGGAAGTTGCTGGCTAGACCTGCCGACGAAAGACCAAGAGCAGGTTCGTCGTGAACAACCAGACCACTGACAAGCTCATGGCGAAGAGGATTTGGATCAGCAAACTCGCCGATTGCACCCACAGGCCCTGGGCCAAACTGACCACCGGCTTGTGAAAGTGAGTCCATGGTGCGAGGTCGAGAAGAAGATAGTCGAGAAAAAGTGAAATCAATCGATAATCGGCTCTAGACTATTAAAGCCACAGATCAGGCAGTAAGGTCGCAATTCGCGCTACGGCCCCGGTAGACTTGAACGAAAGCCTGGCACGCGCTGTCGGGAATTCGAATACACGCGAGCCGGTTTACAGCGATCACGTTCTATCAGCTCAGTCACACGTCGGCACTGTTGGCCACTCAATGCTGACTGGATACCTGGTGCTGCAGAAATTTAGACGCATTTGGTAACTATGCCAGGGTAAGGGGGCACACCCGTGAGTCTCGCTTCACAGCGTCATTGGCTTGGCCATAGCGCAGCAATGCGAATATAGCGAGAAATACAGTTAATGGCTCGTTATCAGAGGGGAGTTTACGAGGAGCGTGAATTGTCGAACGAGGTTTTCACAGGTTGTATAGAGGGACTCGATTTGAGGCTTGAGTCACTCTTGATGATCTGCAGCTCGAGTCGCACATATCATCAGCTCCTCAACCAATTACCACTTAAACGTGACCAAATTCGGTCGTCCTCATTCACAGCCGATTCCACCCCGCAAGAGTGAGCAATATCCCTGACTTTCACTGTCTCGGCAGGCGTATTCACAGTGTCATCCCCTGGCACGGCTGTGAGTCCCCAACCCTGAAAAAGATTTGTATCCACATCGCTTCACTACCTAGGTTTTTGCTGTCTAGATTATAACCAGAATGATTCGACGTCAAGCTCGAGAACGCCGCGAGTACCTGTACCGCAAGTCAGTGCAGCTTCAGGAGGCGACTCTGGCACAGAAGCGCCAGCAGCTCAAATCCGCTCTCGCCCAGGGCAAGAAGAACCTGCAGGCTGATGTTGCCGAGGATGAGGAGCTTCGCAAGAACTTCCGTTTCGACGAGTCCATGCCCGAGGAGGACATCGATGACGAGTACGCTGCTCTCAGTGGTATCCAGGATCCCAAGGTCGTTGTCACCACCAGTCGTGACCCCAGCACTCGTCTCGGCCAGTTCACAAAAGAGATCCGACTTCTCTTCCCTACTGGGTTGAGAATCAATCGAGGAAGCACCATTTTGCCGTCCCTCGTGTCGGCGTGCCAGCAGTCGTCCGCCACAGATCTGCTACTGCTTCACGAGCACCGTGGTGTACCGACGGCTCTGACTGTCAGCCACTTCCCCCATGGCCCCACGGCCTCGTTCTCTCTTCACAACGTTGTCCTCCGCCACGACATCGACAATGCCGGCAACCAGTCAGAAGCATACCCGCATGTCATTTTCAACAACTTCAACTCGCCTCTCGGTAAACGTGTTGTCACTATTCTTAAGCATCTCTTCCCTCCGGGCGTCAAGAAGGACTCATCGCGAGTCATCACCTTCTCCAACTCTGGTGATTACATCAGCGTTCGCCAGCACGTCTACGTACGCACGCGTGATGGTGTGGAGCTTGCCGAGGTTGGACCCCGTTTCGAGATGAAGCTGTTTGAACTGCGCCTCGGTACGATTGACAACAAGGATGCCGACGTTGAATGGCGACACCGCGGGTTTATCCGCACTGCCAACAAAAAGGACTACCTTTGAGGCACTTCCAGCGAAAGCAGATTTCTCTGGAGTGTTTTACATTCCAAAAGTTTAGTTACGAAGTTATGAGCATAGTTACATGAACCGATTATATATTGATATTACTAATAGTGAGCCCCTCTCAGTCGTCACGTAAAGCACGATGATTTGAGATATCACTCGCTCATGAATAGTATGTTGTACATGTTATAGACCAGCTTGACCACACGTGTGTTGCAATTGCCAGAATACAGACATGGGTCATAAGACAAGCCAGAATAGAAGTGCGGGGGCTGAAACACGTTACGGCTTGGATAACAAGCAATGCTGGATCGTGTTTGCCTTGATGTTGAAGGCAGAGGTGCTGGCTCTCGCCCTCTACGACGACACGACACTGCTCTGATGACGGACCGTCTCGTGAAGCTGTGACGAAATCTCTCCGGTGGTCTTACGAAGCGTCTCCTTCATAGACCGCACCATAAGGCCAGAGTCCTCATCGAGACCACTGAGGTCCTCGGAAGCATCGAAGTACTCATGGCGAGACAACCGACGCGAAGATGGTGAATGGAGCCGTGGGCTCGAGGTAGAGCTTCGTAGGCGAGGGCTTGAGCCGGCAGACCCCTCAGGGTGGGGAGACTCGGCACTCACGACATCGGCGAACGAGAAAAAGCTGAGGATATGGCGATCCGCAGGTGAAGAAGCCGAGGCTGCATACTGGGGCTGTTGGGGCGAACTCAGCTTGACAGGTGAGGCAGCAGCTGGCTCGTGAAGGACACTCATGCTGCGACTGCGTGAAGCAGGTTTGGAGACTGGGAACATACTGACAATCTCAATGGAATTGGGGTCGATGGACGAGTCTGTGATGATAGACGTCGAGGCATCAAGGACCGGTGGGATAAAGTCGTCGTTCTGGTAATGCAACGGGACCTTGGACCCATCGAGCGAGGAAAAGTCCTGCACCGAGCGTTCGAAGATGAGCGATGAAGCAGGAGACGACATTCGTGGCGATTCACTGAAAGAACTGCGACCGTTCATTGGTGAAATGCTGTCGTCACGGTTCACAGAGTTTGATCGGAAAGGCGCCGGGATAAGCGGGATGTTCGGCGATCCTGGTCCACCGATGGTTGTCGAAATGGGAGGCAGCGAGCTCATCAGCCTACCAGCACGATTTGGCGTTGGTGAATGAGCTGATGGCTGAGGAGACACACCCGCGTAATTTGTGTTCGTCGGAAGAAGCATGGGCGACACCGACTTTGACGATTGAGGACCTGACTGTGACTGTGGGCTAGTAGTGCGGTTGTCATGGGTGATTTCAGCGGACTTTAGCAGGGAAGCAGTTGTTGCAGGAGATTTTGATGAGCCAAGAGCCTTGGCATAGGCATCCAGAGACGGCAAATCCTCAACTTTACCGCTCGAAGCGTCGGGAGACCAGCTCCCATCGCGCGAGAGCTTGCGCGAGTTGCTTCGAGAATCGTCGCTCTCACCGCTGTGTTTCGGCATGACAATCATGCTGAGGCGGCTGAATCGTCGGCGCAGAGCAGCTGAGCTGCCGGTGCTGACGGTCCGCGAGCCCACGGTAGACGAGTATATGGCGGTCGCATCCGTCAGAGTGTTTGATCTGCTGGCGGTTCGCGACGAGGTCGCCGAGGGCGAGCTCGTTGGTGACGGCTGGGGTGGTGCATTCAGCAGCGACTCTATGGACAGAGGCGCTGTCGCACTGGGAATTTTAGGCAGACTGCTTCCCGTGCTTCCCGACGGTGGGTATGTTGTCGGCAATGCGGTGAAGTAATTGTCCGACGGTCGGCTGATCTGGGCTGCCTGGTCCAGAGTCAGTTCTTCTTCTTGAGAGAGCGGTTCATCTGAGTTAGCAACGAGGGCGCAATTCGGTAGCAGCACCGGGTATCTATGAATGAATCGATAGGCCAGTTAGAATCGAAAGTACTCACCAGCAAGAGAGATTTGGGCTTCACGGGCACGATCATGCTTGACATGGCGCTTCCAGCGCCAGAGACCCATAGTGAAGTCAGTTAAACCACAGGTAGAGCATAAGCTGAGTTAGATGGATAGCTCTATGTGAAGAGAAGCTGGCCAGAGTCAGGTAGAGTCAGGTAGAGTCAGGTAGAGTCAGGCAGAAGCAGAGCTGAAGCTCGAGCCCCAAGCAAGGGGTCGTCTCTGAGACGGGAAATAGCGTTTGGCGGCTGACACGGGTGTTTCAGGTTCAAGGGGGGCAGCACTTGCGGCCAAGAGCCGATCCAAAGCAAGTGGAGATCCCCACAAGCCACAAATCGTAGATGCAGTCAGCATAGAGAGTCTGGTCAGGTATCGCTTAAGACATGGTGATTCGGTATTGCAGCCGATTCAGCGGTTTCTGAAGCCCCTGACAGTCTGTGCTCTCACTTGACTCCACGCTGGCTCGATGACCCTGCAGGAACAAGCTTTGACAGTTGCATCGCACGGGCATGAAAGCATCCGAGCAACGGGCCAATGTAGCTCAGCCAGATACGACCCACGCGGCATGGCTGGTCCAAATATAGCACCAGCAGGGATTGGTCGTGGAGACAAGGGCCGAGGTCTAGAGGTGCAACAACAAGGGCATTATAGAGAGTGAACTTTGCGTGCTCGGTTGTCTTCTCTCTGGAGCCCTCAGTGTACGAGATTCAAGACCGGGGCCTTGATACTTCATCACATGAAACATGCCAGGTCGATCCGGGGCTAAATCACCGAGATATCAACGGACCAGCTTCGAAAAAGGGCCAGGCCGGTGCGTCCATTCGACATCTCTTCCTTGAAACCCCTCGAGTGCTTTAGTTTCGCTTGATTTCATCTGCTTCTCTGACCAGGTTTCTGGATGTTTTCACTATACTTACTTGGTATGATGTTTCGGGTCAATCACAACCAGCACGATCCGGGCGGGGATGGAGGGCTGAGCTAGTGGTTGTGGATTGTCGGGGGATGAGTGCACTCTGCTACACAAGGAGCACTCGTTGTGGCCGTCGACAAGTGCGTTGTTGTGCACTTCAGATGCGCTGACGGGCAGAAACTGGACAAGAGCGTGCGTTGGATAGAAAGGGTACAATCAACCCATCGCCCGTTTCCCAAACGGGACGGCAGAGGTAAGCTTGCTGTACCCGGGCAAGGGTCTCGTGCCGTAGATGGACGGCGGGGTTGGATCCAGCGGGAGGGGCCGGTGGGGTGCCTGGAGAGTTGGGTGGATAGCGGAATGGAGGGGCAGGAGGGGTGTGGTACTAACCTACACTCGCAGTGCTGCTTCAACGACGACCCCGCCTAGCGTTTGCCAGGCCGGGAGCTCGTCGGTCACGAAGACCGTTCCCAATGCGGCCATACTGCTGCCCGTTTTGGGCACGACAATTACCAGGGCAAGGGCTACAGATAAGCAGATAAGCTGCAATGGACAGGGGTACGGCGATGGGTGGGCCAAGAGCGCTAGTGATCTGCTAAAGAATGGAGAAGCAGGAATGGAGGAGCAGATAGGGAGTTGGTACTGCAAGCACTGGCGTTTACGCTGACGGGTTTTATTCTACAAAGATCGTACAAGCAGTTTTCGCAGTCACGCTGTCAAGGCGGCTCAAGCCCTATTGACGTGCGGTAAATGCAGGCGTGTGCGCGCCCTGACTGCAGAGTGACGTGGGCAATCAGGGGTCGAGGCAAATCAGTATTTACATATTGGCGCGCGTGCAGTCGATCAGTTGATGGGCAGGAACGGCAGTAGAGCCAATGAGAAGAGTCTGTAGATGCCAGAATGCAGTAGAATGGCAGCAGTTGGCAGCAGAATTGCAGTAGAATGACAGCAGACGGCAGCGAATGGCAGTAGAATGGAAACAGAACAGACCCCTGTCACAACCTGGGCAGTACCATGCAAAGTCAGTCAGAGTTCAACTGATAAATAGGGCCTCACAAACTCAATCAATACTAACAGCTAGCGTGATCAACAAATCTGCAGAGCTGTCAATCATTAATGTGGCACAGTCATAGATCAGCAGGCGGTAGCAGACGAAAATCATGTCCACAGTTGCAGGTAGTCAGCACTAGACCGAAATGCCCGTGATTGTCAGCAGAGCTACCCACCGCTTAACTGTCCTGCTTGGCACGCTTGCTCGGCTCGCTGGCCTTTTTGCTTGATTCAGCGTCCTTGGCAGGGCGTTTTCGCACAAGCCCGCTAATGTCGTTGGCGCCTCCAAGAGCGTTGAGAAGCTGGGACTTGAGATCACCCGATGACTCGCCGAGAATTCCCTCAATAGCATCGTTCTTGGCCTTGTCAACCTCGTCGTCGGCTTGCTCGAGCTCCTGCAGACGGTTCTCCAAATCAGCAATGAGCTCCTTATCCTCACCGCCCGACGCAGCCACACGTAGCTTGACGCTGTCAATGGCCAGCTTCATGTGCTCCACGGCCTTACCGCGGGCCTCTGCGTCATCAGGCTTGAACTCATATGCCAGAGACAGCTTGTAGTGGGCCTCAGATAGCAGCGATGACTCGGCAGGATAGAGCTTCTCGCGCAGTTTAAGTGACTCCTCCAGATCCTCTACGGCCTGGGCAAAGTTTTCTAGTTAGTGGGGTAATGTTATGGCGTACAAGACTGTACTCACCTGATTCAAGAGAGATTTCACCGAGAATGTCAAACGTATCGGAAAGCTTCGTGCGTGCTTCCTTGAGCTCCTCAGCTCCTGCCTCATCCTTCTCCAGCTCCTCCACCTGGTCAACAAGGAGGTTACGGCACAGATCAAGAATCTCCCACGCAACCTCGAAGTCAGACTGCTCCTCCTCGTCTGCTTCGTTCGGCTCCTTACTCTCCTCTCCATCTTCCTTTTCACCGCCTTCTGCAGCGTCTTCCTCGCCACCCTCGGCCTCATCCTCTGCTTCCGCATCATCTGCTTCACCAGAGAATTGAAACAACTTTGACTTGTCGCTCTTCGCCTCAGCAACGGGCGTTTGGCGCTCGGAGGCTGTTTTCTCGCCGAGCACCTCGGACTGCGTGACGGCTACCTTGAACAGCGCCCGGCCATACAAATACAACAGGTTGGCATCCTCTTCGCCCGTCTCCTCGGACTGCTGCTCGCACGCAGCAGCATACTTCTCTACTGCTTCCTCGTAAGCACGAAGAGCATACGACTTATTGCCTTCGGCCACGAGGGCACTGATCATTTCGGATGTCATCTGATCTGTGAAATTAGAAGTTACAGCCTCAAATGAGAATCGAGTTGAATAGATGAGCTTCAAAGCACCAAAACTACTGATTACTCGAGTCGGAGTGAAGTTTATGAGCTCCAGATCGCGTAGAGACGCGGTTCACCAGGCTAGGGCGCGCGGCTGGTATGCTCGTAAGATGACGAAGACATGCGTTTAAGCGGAACTCGAAATGCGATCTAAGCCGCCAAAGCCTGCTTCTTATCATGTAGCCTGTAGTTCTACAGTATAGGACGGTACCCGGGCGTTCGTATTAAAGCGCAGAGTGCTCTCTTTGGTCGTACGACTAATCTTGAGAATGCTGTAACGTCAAGATGCGGGCTTCTTCTTTGATCATACTTCTATTGGGTATTCGCAGTGTAACGGCGACATGCGAAGTGTTGACAGAGATTGTTGAAAAATACAACAGCGGTCAAGACATCGGGCAGTACTTCCTATGGGATGGCGTGTCGCACTGTTATGGTGATGTGGCTGATATCGATGGTCCCGTCCTAGATCTAATCGTTAATTCTAAGTGCTTTAATCCCGGGCACTTTCAAATGATGGCCTATATGATCAAATACGGTGATATGAGCGGTGCTGGGTGTCCGCGTGCACCTTTGTATGGGGCTATATTCACAGCGCCTCCAGGTAGAGAACCCGGAGTCCCTTTGTCTGTTCTCCTGGCATCTGCAACTGGAACAATGCCCTGAACTGAATGAAGGGATAGAACACAGTTCTTGAACCAGATAGCACACCTGGGGCTGATTCACCAAATCTGGCATGGACGTTTGCAACCAACTACAGATTAGCACTGACTTGGAAGAGGCAAAGCGGCTACTTGACAGCAGCACTTGCTATCGCAATGCCTTCGAAGGGCCATTGCAGCCCTACTGTACGTGGTAACAGGCTACTTCCAGCGAGCCAACTATCTCCCAGGCAGAGGAGAGCACTGCACTGAAAGTACTACGTTCAGCTCTACGAGCTGATAGAGGAATCTCGTCGTGAACCTCTGGTCATATTTATACCAGGGTTAGGACATCTACCTGCATCATGCGAAGCTGCATCTGAAAATTAATTTGTAGTCAAATTACACTAAAGAAGTCAAGCCTCGCACTTGCCGTTTATCACAACATTTGCTGTGTGACGTTTAGTTGAATACTAAGATGCCACCTAGAAATCTGGATGACGGCGGTCGGCGCCGACGCAGACGCAAGAAGGCTCGCACAGAGGATTTCTCTGACTCTAGCGACTCCAGCGACTCCAGCGACTCCAACTCTGGTCCCGAGGAGGTTGAGGCGGAACAGGATGTTCCTGTCGACGATGACCAAGTAATGGACTTTGAGCTCGACGATGCTCCACGAGCTGTTGAGGAAGAGGTGAGCAAGACGTTACATTGCATCGATCCAACTAACGCAGAAACCGGCTATACCAGCTGCTCTAGCCCCTACTGGTGACGACGATGCCTTTGAAGGGTACTACCTACAGCTCATGACATCTGAGTTTGGCGAGGATCTTAACAAGCTGCGCCAGAGCACGGATTTCACTGACAAATCTCTGCCGCTGCTGATTGACGCACTCAAACAGGGCCGTAATATCTTTGATGCAGAGCAGCGCCGCCTCATTGCTAGCAACGGTCGTGATTGAGTGGCCTGGTGCTGACCAGGTAGTTATTTATTATAGAACTAGCATGCGAACTTGCCGGAATGTCTAGATGCGCTTTTAGGATGTAGCTGGTAGCGGGCTGTCATGTATGTACGACGAGCCAACTCTTCAGCCCGTAGTGGGAGTTGCTGGCAATGGTGCGCCATTCAGTGCGCCATTCAGTCAAGATGTTCCAATGGATCAGCCAATGTGTATTGGTGTGTCAGCAAGATGTATGAAGATGAACTCGGCTAAAACATCTTGCGCTGGAACTGTCCCAGCAGATTGCCATAGGACGAGTCCGGGTTCGGTGACTGGCTTGATACCCGCGACGGAGGAGACAATGTTGAAGCAGCTGATGGCGGGTCCGTGGCTAGCATCGCTTCGACGCGCTTGCGTAGTCCGGCAACGAACTTTGTCCGCGAAGCATATACAGATGTGCCCTTCCAAACGGAGCAGAGCTCGGCAGCATCTTCGATCTCACGCAGAGCAGTCTCTGTGTCGTTGTGGTCGAGCGCAGTTAGCACTGACTCGGTGATGCGATTCTCATTGAAGTCTTGGGCGCGTCGAAACACTGCCTGTACTTGCTCCATGTTCTTCTTGGCTTGATACATGGAGTCCAGTTTCGACAGCATGTTTGGCTTTGATGCGTCGCCTTCAATCTTGGGTGCTGCGTCGGTCGTGGCCTGCATCAGCTGAGCAGCATCGCTAGATAGAAGTTCCATTTGGTAGTTGAGTCGGTTGTTGGCCTTGACGAGATCACCCAACGCAGCCTCGAGCTGAAAGCTGATGTCTTGCGAGTACGTGTCAAGCTGTGCTAGGAGCTCTGTCGCGGTGTTGTGGATCTCGGGAAGCTGGTCGATGCTACGGTACTTTGGAAGACTCGAGTCGAGGAGTGAATGTGGGACGAGATTCGGATCAGAGAACTGCTCTACCGGATCCCGGTGAGTCCCATTCTGAGTCATGATCAATGCAGCTGCCTATACACATGCAATACAGCAGCAATGCCACTGGGTATCTGATTCCACACGTCAACTGGAGTGTAGGCTTGAGTTCAGATTGCCAGCATATATGTGCATCACGTGACAAGTGTGCTCTTGTCAATATAAGATCCTGGACGTCGATTTAAACGATTTCTCCATTGCGTTCTAACTAAACTACCAATGAAGATTCTATACTTTGGTCCTATCAAGGAAGCAACTGGGCTGTCGGAAGAGCATGTCCGTCTAGACAAGCCGACACCGCTGAGCGAGGTAATCAAAGCTGTTGGCTCCCGTCACGGTCAGCAAGTGGAGAAACTACTCAGCTCGTGTGCTGTTGCTGTGGATCTCGATTACGTCGATGATCTAACTACTGAGGTGTCCGACACGAGTGAGGTTGCACTCATTCCGCCAGTCTCGTCTGGTTAGCGTCAAGAACCAACTCTTCCCAAGCTGAGCCAGCAATGAACAGCGGACAGGGAGAAGACACCGATTGTTAGGTACGACCGAGTGATTGAAGTACTGACGCTTGAACTGGCTTCGTTGTCGACCGTTTATCTCGCCTATACTTCAATGTTCCTGCTATGGCTTCTTGTGGCTATCTGCCTGTTTACGCTACTTCAACGATTTCCCTAGCCTTGATCTCACCATCTCACACATCACCTCATGAAGCGTTTATTGGTTGTAGGTGGGACGGGTTTTCTAGGCCGGCGCATCTGCGTCGAGGCCCTCAAGTCAGGATGGGCAGTGTCGTCCATTTCGTAAGTAATTGGCGTGCTTCGCGTACAACTGAAGCTGTCTTTGTGCTTGCTTGCTAACTGAGACGATCAGGACTCAAGGACATCCAGGGAATCCCTCCGATTACCGCGTCGCAGATCAAGTGGCTCAAGGCCGACGTGTTTGACACCGAGTCGTACAAAACACATCTTACGGATGCCGACGCGGTAGTGCACTCGATGGGCACGCTGATGGACTCGCCGGCCTACAAGGGCGCAATCAACCAGAAATCGCTGTGCGGGCTCGTTGGTGTCGCTGCTGAGGCAGTGAGAGGCCGCAATCCGCTTGATCAGCGGTCTAACTCGGGCTATGACCGACTCAACCGCCAAAGTGCTGTAGTGCTAGCTCGTGCTTTTGCAAACAGTGGAGCTGTTGCCGAGGACACACCGGCTCAGGACAAGCCGTTTGTATACATCTCAGCCCAGAATTGGAACCCATTGATCCCGAGAGGCTACCTTGAGTCGAAATATGCCGCTGAAGCAGATTTGGCGGCGATCCATGGACTTCGCGCTACGTTTGTTCGGCCCGGCTTCCTAGTTGACTCAAGTGGCCAGACGATGCGGTCATTCATTTCTCACGCAATCAACGCCGGAAATACGGTATCTGAGGCCCTGGGACTCGGCGGTCTCAACACGCCTGCAATCTCTGTCGACGTTGTAGCGCGAGCTGTTGTTGAGGCCATTGAGGACAGCTCCCTTCGAGGTCCTATTCCTCTGGAAGTACTCCACAAGTTCGCCAATCTCAAGGCTGCTGTTTAGCGTCTCGCAATCATATTAAATGCATTTGTAAATAGACTGGTGCTAATCCTGGCACAATCCAAGTCAGTAATTATCCTGTTCCCAAGCTCATGAACTGGGAAATGTGAGGGGAGGTACATCCACGACCGTTGACTCCTTGCGAGCCTGCTCTGCTAGGAATACCACGCGGTGGCTGATGAGGATGTCCTCGGGTGTACACTTGATGAAGTCTTCGGTCGCCTTTGCGACTGATTCACCCTCGAGCTTGACGGCACGAACAGCAGCTGCGAATGCAGAAGCCAGTCCTTGGTCACCGCCACCATGGCCCGATTCAAACTCGGTGGGCGGCGTCACTGACTTGGTGGTCTGGGTCGCAAAGTCAAAGATGCGAATCGTGCGTGAGTCAGTGCTGATTTCGCCCTTTGTACCGTACAAGCACATCTTACGGTAGCACACTTCTTCTGAGAAGGCCACCATTGTCATGGTAGCAGTAGCTTTGCCAAAGTCCATTGACACGACCTGATTGTCACATACTGTGTTAGCATAGTAGAAGGAACCCCAGAGATGCTATGGGGATTCGAATCATGTACTCACCATCGTTGTCGCAGTCGAAAACACACACGCCGTAGGGCCCCTCTTGAAGGGCCTGTGTAAGGTGAGCCACGTCCTCGACGTCGGTGAGAGTCTTCGTCTTCCAGGCCTTTTTGCCGGCGAGCATGTCGTTGAGATAGGTCTTTTTGGCCGAGTAGCCGCAGGACTCTTCGATAGGGCACTCGAGGCACCTATGGGCTGCAGTAGCCGGTTTGTTCTGCTTCGTGAAGTACGACAGCGAGCCAAACGACGACACTTTACGCAGATTGTCGTGGCCCAAGATCCACAGCAGCACGTCAATGTCATGGCAGCACTTTGCCATGAGCGAGAAGGTTGTCTCTTCCTCTTTACGCCAGTTTCCACGCACATATGAGTGGGCAAAGTGGTACCACCCCACGGGCTCTGTGTGATTCACGTTGATGATCTCGCCAATGGTGCCATCGTCGAGGATCTTCTTGAGCGCGAGGTTGTGCGGAGAGTAGCGCAGAACATGGCCCACAGCGAGCAAGACATTGTTTCGCTTGACGGCGTCGTAGATGTCATGACAGTGCTCGAGCTTCGTGGCTAGCGGTTTCTCGCACAGCAGATGCTTGCCAGCATCGGCAAACGCCACAGCCACGTCGCGGTGCATAGCATCCAATACACAGATGATGACGCAGTCGTAGCTGTCAATGTCGGCCACATGGCTGCCGCCGGGAAGCAGCTCTGTCCAGTCGTCGTACTCCCTCACAGGGCCAATTCCGTCGAACTCAGTGCTACACAGCTTCGATAGCCACTTGCGCCGAGGCACGCTGGGCTCGACGATGCCGGTCACCTGGATGTAGCCCAGATGCTTCAGGGCCCGTGTATAGGCGCGGCCCCTGCTCCCCGCCCCCACCACGAGGGCCTGTAAATGAGATTTCTCCTGTGTCATCCTAGCACGCTGATGTCAGATCAAACAGGTATCTCAACAGAACCCGTACACAGTACTGACTAAGTGACCAAGTGACCAAGTGACCAAGTGACCAAGAGATCAGGTCAAATGGTGATATATGAAGAGATGAATATACCCCTGCTACAGCTACCTGTAGCTTCTGAGTTATGACAAGAGAGTCTGATCTAGGCCAATCGTACAGTCTGACTTCTACCACTGAATCACTGTACCACTGTATGACTCTACCACTGTACCACAGTACCATACAGCGGACAGCCCACATTTATACCCCGCGATAAGCGCGGCGTGGAGATCCCCCACCGCAATTGCAACGGCCATGATTGGCCCATCGGGCACTAAAGCATGTAGCATTGGCTTGCGGCTACGCAGGGTCTGATGAGGGGCAGGAAGTAGCAGTTAGGAGGTAGGGAGTAGGCAGGGAGATAAAAGGAAGGCAGTTGGAAGGCTCTATAACGGGCACAACGCTATACCCCATGATTCCAGTTCGTTACACCACTAGTCTACCCGGCTGTTTATACCAGGATTTCCATATTTACACTTCTCTATCACTATTATCTATCATCGGAATACCGACATTGCTAGCTTTAGCGACGGTACGACGTTGGTTATCGGCGGGACTCCTGCGTCGGGCTGCATTGGGCAGCTAGTGCGGAGATGCGGACCGAACCTCCGTGATAACGCGGCGGCCACGCTGATAGCCGCCCTGTAAGCTTAAAGCGATAGTTGTAGAAGACGGGGCTGTTCTTTTCTGTCTGTTCTTTTCTGGCTGTTCTTTTTTGACGGTTCTTTTTGGCTGTTCTGAGCTCATGCTTCATACGTCGAACCGCCGTGCTGCTATGCTGCTAACTAACTTGTATGCTCCTATACTGCTATACTATGGTGGACTCTTCTGAGAGAGGCCGTCGCTATCTTCAATTATATCTTAATCTTCTTTCTGATCTCTTGCTTTTACTCTGTTCCTGCTGCTCTCTTACTGTTACTCTCTTACTCTTACTTTCTTACCCTCTTACCTTGTTCTCTCGTACTTTACTACTCTCCTGCTCTGCCTCACTCACCCCTGACACGGCTATTCTTACCCGCCATTATGCACTTCATCGGAGTGTCTCCACCACCAGCCCCTCACGGTCTTCACTACTGATCTACTGACCGACTGGTCTTTACCTGGTACCTCTCCGGCCCTTTGAGCCAGTAGCGTGAGTTCCTGCCAGCGGGCTCTACCGTCGCCATGCCGGGTTTACGGTCCAACGTCTGCGTCGACGTCACCTTTGAGTCGCCCGTGGTGTTTGCCGACGATGCGCTCTCGGCCATCATAACCTTCCGCAACACCGACGACGACACCACAGCAGAGCCAGGACACAAACGGGACGCCAAATCCGCCGACCATAGGACCAATGGCCAGACTCAGGCGCCAGCTTCACAGCCTGACTCCGACGACTGGATAGGCCGTAGGCTGTCGATGCAGCTCGCCAATTCGTTCCGCGACCTCTACGGCAGTCCACCGACAAATGGAGCTCCAGGCGCTTCGCTGGCTCGATCGGGCTCGACAATGACCCGACCCTCCGTTACGGCGCGACGCCCCTCTGAAGCAAACCTGCTCATGGGATTTGTACAGCTCCAGGGCTACTACCGACTCGACGAGAGCCTCGTCGATGCCGAGGCATTTGAGCACGTCAAGACACAGGGCATTGTCGTGGGAAAGCACGGTCTCGAGTATGGCTCGGGAAACAACTCGGGCCTCCTTCGCGGCCTCACCAAAGGCATCAACAACTTTTTTACTGTTGGACCTCTGTCCGATGCCCAATCTGCCAACGGCACTTCTGGTGCCGGTACCTCACTATCAGGACTTCCGGCATCCAAGAAATCCGCAGACATTCCCATCTTCTCGACCCCACAGTCGCTGCTGTTTGTCGATCTCAACCTCAACCCGGGCGAATCAAAGTCGTTCAGCTACCAGGTCAATCTGCCGCGCAACCTACCGCCGAGCTGTCGTGGTAAAGCCATTAGCATCTACTACAATCTTGTCGTTGGCGCCCAGCGCCTAGGCGCTGCTGGTGCTCCTGGCGGCCCAGAGCCCAAGATCATCCTCGTGCCTTTTCGTGTGTTCCCCTACGTAGACGACTCGGGCAACCAGCCGCAGCATGTGTTGACCGACCCGCTCGTCCTCAGGGCCGATACATCCGTCATCTCGACAGTCAAGGAACGACGACCCAGCGTCAAGAGCTTTGAGCTTTTAAACGAGAAGCGGCGTGATTCCGTTTCTCACGACCCCGCCTACATAAAAGCGTCCCATGACGATTTCTCCGCGTACATTCGCCTGCTGCTTGATTCGAAACAGCCCGTGGACCTCGAATCCCAGACCACCCCCAAAAAGAGTACCTCGGACTCGGGATCGACCTCTCCAATGTTGATCCGCCGACACTCATCTTTGGCTGCCTTCCCCGGCACATCATCTCTCCCCGACGCCTCTCGCTCCTACTCGGCTAAGGACAACATTGACTTTTTTGTGAAGTACTACCAGCACACACCACAGCTCATCAAGGCCAAACACTTCAAAAGTACTTTTGACATTTCATTGGAAGGAAGCACTGTGGCCTCCATCAGCCTATCAAGACCCGTCTACCGCATTGGCGAGGACATTGTTGTGCTGTTCGACTTTTCGAATGCACAGCTGCCTTGCTACCACATCACAGCCACCCTTGAGACGACGGAACGGGTAGCTCCTCGCGTCGCCCTACGGTCACCGGAAGATACTACGGTGCTGACGCGACGCATCTTTGGCCATGCAGCTTCGTCCTGCTTTGCAGCTGTTAAGATCCCGCTCCAGTTCACTGTGCCCTCAACGGCTGCTCCACAGTTCTCCACCTCCGACATCTCCCTCGGCTGGTCCATAAAAGTTGACTTTGTCACGGCAGACCCAAAGCCAACTCACGCCAGTCACAGCGTTCTCAAGACATCCACCTCAAAGGATGCTCCCACCCACAGCTCCATCGCTGTCGCAACCTCGTCACTACCATGCCACGGCTTCTCGTGCCGAATCCCTGTCCAAGTATACCCGACAAACCAGGACATTGGCGCTCTCCTAGATCACTCGCCTGCCGTTCGCAGGTGGGTATTGTGATAGGTCGCCTTGGCTTGTATTTATTCCTAGACAATCATATTTCGCAGTTACCGCTTAGAACCAGTAATCCATTTTTCAAACGTGCATTTCTTCTGTGTCTGTTCTATGCTATACTTTGCTCCTGGCTGGACCCCGTGGGCTCTTCTGGCGCAACAGAGTCGCCTTCTTTAGAGTCGTTTTCTTCTTTGGAATCGCCTGCTTCCTTGCTAGGAACTTCCCGGGCATCGTCCTCGGCATCTCCTTTGTCCTCCAGGGACGTCGTAGAGCCTGCTTTCTGGAAGAGACCGCGGCGCCAGCGCGATAGTGACGAGAAATAACCATTGGCCTCGGCCTCGGATGTGGCACTAGACACGGTCACCATCGACTGGCGGCTCTCAGTCTGAGAAGACGAAATCGACGCCGTCTCGGCCTGGTCCTCTGAAATAATAGACGCTGCTCGGTTCTTGACTGGTGTCGCCGTTCCAGACGAAGTAGTGGACTTCACGTCAGTCTTACTTTCCGGCGAGGGAGACGTATCCTTGGCCCAGAAACTACCAAAGGCTCGCGTCACACTCTTCGCAATTCCATCACGAGGAGGCGAATCCTCCTCAGCTGTCAGTCCACTTGAAGTATCAGAGACCTGGCGGGGGATGTTACCCATACCGTGACTTTTCTTGGGTGCACCCAAATGCTTAGGCTCCACAATATCGAACAACTCGCCATCTGTGAACTTGTTGAAAATGCGGAAATTGTTGGACTCCTTCCACTCAGTGACCCACGGTACTCCGTACTCCTTGAGCGGGTTGCCAGCAATGTCTCTTGCCATCCCAGGGGTAGAGCCCATCTTTGTCAGAAACAGGTCGTACTTGACCGATGAGAGCAAATGCATGATGTAGTCTTCAAACTGAACGCGGATGTAGTCCTCGCTGCCATGGAACACTAGTCCCTTGGTCTTGCTAGGGTCCTGGGGGTCCCAGGTATCTTTGACCGCACCAATGATTGAGTCGATCCACTTCTTGTCCGCTGAAGTCAAAGAGAGTGCATTCTCCAGAGGTTTGTTGAGAATCTGCACTTTATCTTCATCCATCTGAGTTAGTACTATAATAGAAAATCGGAAGAGCCTAAGGAGCCGGACGAAGAGGAAGTAACATGCATCCTTGCTAACACCCTGCAAATCGCCGGCTACGTGGGAATACTCACGTTGACAATAATATCCGGCCTTGTTGGTTTCGAAGAAAGAACCAACGAGTTCGTACTTCCAACTAAGAAATGTTTAGTCTCATCCGCATGGAGTTCAGATAGCTGCTGAAGGGGGACATACGGCGAGAAGATTCCTCCGGCCGCGAAGAGCTGTAACGGCAGGCCCATGAAAGCAAGAAGTGAGCTGCGGTCACTCGTGCGGAGAGATGTAGGCTTCTTCAGGCTCGTCTCGTAAGTGCTAAGCAGTGGGGATCCGCAATCCTCGAGATGGTTGATGAGACTGGGTATGAGGGATACGAGAGAGAACTGTGAGGCACAGAGCAGCTCTGTGTTTGATGCAAAGAAGAGAACGCGTTTCTCAAGCAAGAGAGCCTTGAGAAGAACAAGAACCTTGCGGCCCAGACGTACTATCAGTTCCCGGAGCGGCAGGCCAATGTTGAGGGACGATTCGTCAATAGTAGAGGAGAAAATCTGAGTAAGGTTCTCATACAGATTATCGACAATGCGTCGGTCTTCAAAATCTCCCTGGATAAAGTAGGCGCGCGTCACAACCGTCAGCTTCTCCTTGATGGGTCCGAAAATGGGCTTTCGGGCGACAACGACGACGGACTTTTGCACGGTTGACCGGGTGACATCGTCAGTCACATTCACCAGATCCTCGACCTTGACCTGTCGGTTGCACGAGATGCCAAAAAGCGTAGTGACATTACGAAAGTCCGACTCCTCGATGATGTGGCCGTCTTCGTCACGCTTGGGCGTCGGGTTGACGGCGATCTTCTTCTTCTCGTCGTACAGAAGAGTGAAGTAGCAGAAGTTCTCCTCATGCACATGGCTTCCGTCGGGCAGGCTCTGGAATGGCAGATACGGCCACAGAGCTGACTTGTCCTCGTCTGGGCCGACCCAGTACTCAACCTCGGGGCCTCGAGCGTGATGGAATCCCACAACTCCAACTCCAAAAATGACATTCTCGTCTTTTGGCGTTGGGTCTTCCAACTCGATGGGATTAAGTTGGAACGACGGTTTGTGGTAATTCGGAGCCGGCTCTTCTGATGGTGCATCGTCCACCGGCTCTGAAACTTCTCGAGTGGCCTCAACAGGCTCAGAGATCTCCTCATAGCCACCCACAGTGGGACCTTGTGCCTCCTTGTCTGTAGATGGTGCCGGTATTGATTTTGGGTCATCTTCGAGGTCGACTGAATGCTCAGTCACAGAATTTGTCGGAGGTAGATCAAGTGACTTGGGAGGCTCAGTCGGCGACGTAAGATCCACAACCTGGGCCGAGCCCATCGTTGCAAACGTCAAGGGCTGCGAAGAGTATGTCTGGAACTCAACGTCTTCCTCCTCTGTTCGATTCAAATCTGCTGTGGCCCGATCAGGGACTTCGTCTTGTCCATCGTTGCCTTCTCTGGCAGATCCAGCTGACAGAGACTTCTTGTGAGAGGGGGGCTGGGTTTGCTCCTGCTCTTGGATCTTGCTTTCAAAGTTATTGACGAGTCGCGACACGAGACGGTCTTTGGGGCCGTCGAAATATGAGCCATAGTCGATGGTACCGACAGCGGGACGTTGCTTATTGATTTCCTCGGTCTTGACGTCGACGATCTCGGCCTCCTCGATGGATCCTACGTCCGAGTAGTCAAACGAGGCCGTAGACTGGTTCAGTTCCTGGTTGTTGTCGTCTCCATCTGCCCACACGTTGGTTTCCTGGCCGTCTTCGAACTCGAACTTTTCGGCGGGCTCGTCATCCTGGACAACCGTCGTCTCGGTGTCCTCAGTTTCGGGCAGGTCGTTGGAGCCATCATCGGAGGGGAACTCGCCCGGGAGGCGATTTGGAGACCGAAGAGGCACTTCTAGCTGCTCCGTGTCCTCAGATGGTTGTGGATCAACGGGCTTTATGGACTGAGCTGGCCGTGACTCGGGCACGTCTGCCTCTGTCTCAGCCTTTGGTTCGTCATCGGCATCACTGGGGTCCTCGCTCGCGCTCTGAGCCTCGCTCACTTCACTCTGGGCGTCTTCGAATTGGTCCTCGTCGACGGGGAAATCAATGGCGCCAGGCACTTTGCGATCACCGGCGGGATCATCCGTTACGGGTTTTGCGGGCTTCTTGGCGCGGGCGCCCTTGCGGTTGTTTTTCCTTGCCATTAGTAGGGGTCAAGCAAAAGCAGACCGATGCAAGTGAAAACGGAGCAATCAGCACTGGAGGTTGAGATGTGTAGCTGGCCCAGATTAGGCAAGTGGATGGTAGAAATCAAGATTAAATGGAATCCACGAAATCCAAAAACACGTAATTATTAGCCCTACTGCAGATCGCGTTTAGCAGCGGCAGGAAACAAACGCACCAGACGCGCCGAAGCAGGAATCGAAAAGGGCGAGTACAATAGGTTGATGGAGATGAGGAAAGTTGAGAAAAATTGAAAACAATTGAGGGAAAATTGACACAGGCCTCAACAGCGAGATGTGGCCAAAGGTTGCTCTGTCCGTTTTCTGTGCAGTGACGCGAAGTTCCCACACTGCGTATATGCACCTATGTCATGAGACAGCGTATACGCCGGTCTGGCAGGTAGAAGAGGAATTAGATACGAAATGAGGACGGTCGCTGATTTTATATCTGTTTTTACGCTCTTCAAGGGCTCTAGTATATCAAAATCACTCTTCTAAAGTAATTGCGATAGATATAACTTACTCTCCTGGATACCGTATACAACGTCATGTCTCAGTTATTTACGTTGTATATCTGTAGGTCTGACTCGGCTATAAAAAGGCACGATTATAACATAAAACGACAGCAGCTCTAATTGTTCAATAGCCTAAACAAAAGTCAGACTTTTAAACAGCACTAGGCATGACTTTATAGTTGGCATCTGCTTAGTGGATCTACTAAGCTTATCACGCTACTATGAGCTAGCGGTTTCCCCACACTGCGGCTTGATTACGCAATGGCAGTTTATATAAACGAGGAAGTTGCTGTTTCCCCCACCCAACCACTGTTAGCAACTGACGACCGTAACTGATTCCACCTAATTCTGAGCGACTGACTGGCTCAATTGAGTACGAATACGCTATACAATGTCCATTTCGCCTAGATACGTTGGCCAGAAGCTGGGCTCTGGAGCTCACACTATAGAGCTCTTCCTTGACTATGTAAGTGTGATGTGCTTCCGAGCGTTCCGTCATTCAGAGTCAGATTGTCAAATTGTCAGATTGCCAGATTTCCAATTGGTTTGATTGTTTGATTGTTTGATTGTTTGATTGTCAGATTGTCAGATTCGGTTGTGTCTGCTCCGATTGTTCGATTGTGTCTGTTCCGATTCCGCCTACAGTACTAACACAGGTCTGTCCGTTCAGCAAAAAGGCATTCGCAACGCTCCAGCAACTCCAGCCGATTCTCGACAAGGAGCACCCGGGCCAGTTCCAGTTTGTGTTCCGTCACCAGATCCAGCCCTGGCACCCGGCATCGCTGCTCGTCCACGAGGCAGGCCTTGCGGTGTCGAAGCTCGCGCCAGAGAAGTTCTGGGACTTCTCGGCAGCTTTGTTCGATGAGTCAAGAGACTACTATGATGAGGCCGTGTGGAACGAGACTCGAGGACAGACGTACGAGCGTCTTGCCGACCTCGCCCATCGGTCTGTAGGCGTCGACAAGAAGGCTTTCCTCGACCTCGTGACCGTTGCTCCCTCGGATCCTCCTCGCAATGCCGGCAACAAGCTCACCAACGACGTCAAGGCGTTTATCCGCTTCTCACGTCAAAATGGCGTGCACGTCTCGCCGTCAGTGGCCTACAATGGCATCCTGGACCCGGACTTCAGCTCCAGCTCGACGGTGCAGAACTGGCTCGAGAAGCTGCAGGCGCTTCAAGAGGCCGTCAATAAGTAGGTTAAGAGCGAGGACCCAGGAGTAGAAGGATCTGAATCTCTGAAGTATGAACGATATAGAGGGTTGAAATTGAGACAATTGATTGATCTACGGTGTAGCTTGGTTGTACTTCTCCAATATACTTGTGAACGTCATTTATGTACATCACTTATGACTATGAACTGAGTTGGCAATATAATACTGGTCTAGGCCTAGATGTCGTGCAATGTGCCTTCACGGAAGTAGTCGGCAATAAGGAATGCAACGTCGAGAGCTGTGTTAGTGATGTTCAGGAGTTGAGCTTAGCTGTAGCCATGGGTCAGTTATACTTACACTGAGAAAGGGACAGTCGAGGGTCGCAGTACGTCTCGTAGCGGAGCGTCAGATCCTCGTCTTCGAGATCCTGAGATCCTCCAATGCACTCAGTGACCTGGTCGCCGGTCAGCTCGAGATGCAGGCCATTGAGAATGCTGTCGTTGGCCTTGTGAATCTGCAGACACGAGCGGATCTCCGACATGATGTCGTCAAAGTAGCGTGTCTTGAGTTTGGTGACGGGCGACGTCTTGGTGTTACCGTGACACGGGTCCGAGATCCACACAACCTTGTGGCCCGACTTCTGCACAGCGCGGATCTGCTCGGGAAGCATGGTGTCGACCTTGCCGGCGCCGTAGCGCGTGATGAGCGTGACGCGACCCGTCTCAAAGTCGGGGTCGACGAGGTTGAGCAGCTCGACGAGCTCAGCGGTGATGGTCGAGGGGCCAACCTTGATGCCGATGGGATTGGCGAGGCCACGGAAGAACTCGACGTGGGCGCCGTTGATCTGTCGAGTGCGGTCGCCAATCCACACAAAATGTGACGATGTGTTGTACCACTTGTCTGTGCCGCTAGCGCGCGACTTGCGAGTGAGGCTCTGCTCAAACTCGAGCAGAAGCGCTTCGTGGGCTGTGTAGAAGTCAATTGACTTCCACGCCGAGTTGTCGTCGCCGCCAACCGTCGACATGAACGACAGGCCCTCAGAGATGCGGTTGACCACATCCTGGTAGCGCTCGCGGATCGAGTCTTTGCGCACATGGCTGAAGTCCCAGTTGAAGGGCTCGTGTAGGTCGGCAAAGCCAGACGCTAGCGTCGAGCGGATGAAGTTGAGAGTGGCTGCAGAGTGAAAGTACGAGCTGACAAGACGGTTGGGGTCGGGTGTACGGTCGCTAGGATCATAACCATTGATGTTGTCGCCGCGGAACGACGGGATCTCGCCGTAGCCGTCAACGACCTCGGTCAGCTTCGAGCGCGGCTTCGCGTACTGGCCGGCGATGCGGCCAATGCGGACAATGGGCAGCTTCGTGCCCCAAATGAGCACGAGTGACATTTGCAGCAGGACCTTGAGTTTGGCCTCAATGCGGTCCTGGTTACAGTAGTCAAACAGCTCGGCACAGTCGCCTCCCTGGAGCACAAAAGCACGGCCCTCGGCAGCTTCGCGAAGCCGGGCCTTGAGCTGCTCAATCTCCTTGGCGTGCACCAGCGGTGGCAGGCTCTCGAGCTTCTGAAGCGCCTGCTCAAGCTTTTCAGCGTCGTCGTATACAACATCCTGGGTGATGGGTTTTGACTGCCACGATGCTGGCGTCCATTCGCTTGCAACGGCAGATTCGGGCCCAGTCATGGCCAGGTTGGGACGTTGACCACTAGGGAAGTCATTGGACTTTGAGCGCAGCTTGGCGGCCGATTTGGCGGCCTCACTGGCGGGTAGCCGCTCCGGATCCACGACCCGGATCTTATGCGCGAGTTCGGCCATGCTCGATTATGGTAGTATGACTGATGTAGAGATGGCTTGGCACGGATGGGCATTTTTTCACCAGCCGTGCCCACAAGTCCGGGGACCGTTGGATCCTGCATGATGCATAGTGGGCGAAAAGTGCGGGCTCCGAAGGGCATGAACAAAAGGGTGAATACGGAAAAGATGGACAGCTCGATGGGGTGGTTGGATTGATAGTTCGTGGTAAGCCTTAGATGGAAGTGGGCCGATTCAGGCAGATGGCGCTATGGTAGATCGATGGGAGATCTATGAGAAGATAGAGAGGGTCAACGGAGGAGAGGGAGAAGAAGCGAGTATACAAGTAGTACAAGAGACTATTCAGATCGAAGAAAGAACAAAAGTCTAAATAGATGGAGGAGTAGACAGAATCAATACTCAAGTGTGTGGCTTTAGCTTCAACTCTTGAGGCTATACATTTAATGCGATACTGTAATGCGTAAAATCAGCCTCGTGTCGACGCGACTTGCATATGATTTCATCGCGCTTTTATACTTAGTGTTACAATGACCACGGAAACAGAGGTGAAGCTAACGAAGGTGGAGGTAGAGGAGGTGGTCGTGAAGGAAGTGTTGAAAGATGCGACTGAAGTAACTGTTGGGGAAGTGACTGAGGAAATTACTGTCGAGGAGGTAGCTGGAACTATTCCCTCTCTGCCTCGCGACTCTCACGATATCCACGAAACCTTCACGTACCACACTGATATTCCCGTCCTCATTGCAAACGACATGTCTTGTCCGTGCATTCTCGGTGTTGACGAAGCGGGCCGCGGTCCTGTTCTAGGACCGATGGTGTATGCCGTAAGCTACTGTCGCGCTGACTTCAAGGAAGAGCTCGCGGCTATTGGTTTTGACGATTCAAAAGTGCTCACCCACGACAGGCGGTCGCAGCTTCTGCAGCAGCTGTGCGAGGACGAGAAGCTGAGCACGAACATTGGTTGGGCCACGACTATCATGACAGCTCGCGATATCTCGAGAGGCATGCTCAAGCCCGTTGACCACGGCATCTACAACCTCAATGAGCAGGCCCACGACACGACGATGGAGCTCATCCAGCAGGTGCTCGACAAGGGCGTCAACATCACCGAGGCCTATATTGATACTGTCGGGCCGCCGGAAAAGTACCAGGACAAGCTGTCGAAGCGGTTTCCGACTGTCAAGTTCACAGTCACCAAGAAAGCAGACTCGCTGTTCCCGATCGTGAGTGCTGCGTCTATCTGCGCCAAAGTGACGCGCGATGCCTCATTGCTGTCTCAGGACTCATCCAACGGCGCCTGGGGCTCGGGATACCCTTCCGATCCGCGAACTTCAAAGTGGCTCAACGAGCAGGTCGATCCCGTCTTTGGCTGGGATCCCATTGTGCGCTTCTCGTGGCAGACAACGCGCGACGTTCTCGACAAGCGAGGAGGAGCTCTTATTGAATGGTGAGTGCTACTGCCCGAACTCTTCAGTCTAACCCAGGCAAGACGACCATATCCAGAAACGTGCCAAGCTGCAGTTCATTGAGGGCCTCTCGGCGCCGAAGAAAACAGAAGGCGATTCGCTACTGACGACCCGGTGGTTTGGATCCAATGTTGAGATTCTGTGAAATCTGTTGCATTAGAGATGATCTACCAGCTGCAAACTCTAGATTCGCAGCTTCATTGCCCGGGAAATTGGCATCAACCCATATCGCTCCTACATGGAAAATAACGGTGGATATCACACAGCGTGGATCCATCGATATGTCCCGCTTATTTATATATTTCTAGTTTTGTTAGCTGTGTATCGCTTCTCTGCGTCGGCCTGCGTTTGGGCGTAAGGCGCGTAATTTGCAGCCGTGCGACGCGTTATACAAACATTGATGCAACCTAGAAACTCATCATTTACCTGATCCTCGGCGAACATGCAAGTATGGCCGGCGAGCTGGTTGAAGCTCCGTTAAAGGGGAATATCTTTTGTTGTACAGCCATAGATGCGGATCTACGGGTGAGTATGTCGACACCACGGAGCTCACTCTAACTCAGGCGGAGATAGCGCAAGCTATCAGTGCCATGGGCGGTATTCACAAAACAGACCTCATGAGCGACGCACAATATTTGATAGTCGGCAACAGGAGCACACCCAAGTTCGAATTTGCAGTGAGAGAACGCCTTGACATGAAGTTCCTGCGTCCATCGTGCCTCCTGGACATATTTGCCAAGTGGAGAGAAGGAGCCGACGTCGATATCGAAACAGAGCTCTACGAGGGACGTCTCCGAGTGTTTGAAGGCTTCACACTCTGCTGTAGTAACATCAGCGCAGGTGAGTGAGGTGTAGCTAGCACCTGATTTACTAAACATCTGGCTAACTGAAGACCCTGATCGAGCTATCCTCGTCGACATTATCCGCACACACGGAGGAACCTATCTGCCACACCTCACTCGGGATGTCACCCATCTTATAACGCCCACGACGACGGGGAAAAAGTATCAGTACGCCAAGAAGTGGGGTGCTCTGACTGTGGCTCCAGAGTGGGTTACGCGGAGTGTTGAGCGAGGTGCTGCGCTACTAGAGGACTATTTCTTCACTGATCTGCCCAAAGAGCAGTTAGGAAAGGGTGCCTGTGTCGAGTCTGTTGCCGTGACGAGCGCTGCAGAGCCTCCAAAGATTGACGACTCGTATGCACCGGCCTCGGGTTCGCAGATTGCAAAGCTCCGAAGCGGCCGCTCAAACGCAATATGGGATAGTATTCTCGGCGGCATGGAGAAGCCCGCATCTAAAGGATCGATTATTGAGCAGGCTGCCTGGGACTCCGTCGAAGCCAACCACCTTGATTCAAGGCCTGAGGAAGTCCCACACACCGCTCCCGAGCATGTGAAGACGACTAATTCGGGTATATTTTCAGGCCAGGTCTTCAAGTTCATTGGATTTGATGCTGATAAGGTGAGTGATTGCATCAGGGCTTTCCTATAAAGACTAACGTAGCTGCGGAGATTGCATAAAGTTGTCATATCACACCAAGGCAAGGTGTTCCACAACACGTCGTTAATCCGGCCCACCGTCATCCTCATCTACTCGCATGCAGACCCGTCATTACTCCCATTCGCCAGCAACCCACCTATATTTACGGAGTGGGCTATCGAGCGGTCACTTCACAAAAAAGAGCTTTGTTTGGATGAATGGGGCTCTTTTGTATCGCATAGAAGTCTGCACGACATGAAGGGCCTGCGCGTCGCCATCTCAGGCTTTTCAGGTGTGGAAAGGCTCCACCTCGAGCGCCTTATCACACTTTTGGGTGCCAAGAACGAGGAGTTTCTTGTCCAGGATAGTGACATTTTGGTCTCGACACCGAAATCGCAGAAGCTCGCCTATGCCAATGAGTGGAAGATTCCAGTCGTTGACGACAAATGGCTCTGGCGCTGTGCCTTCGAAGGAAGAAAGGTTCCGATTACACAGCGACGTTCAGAAGCTATCCCAGATAAAGGAGTTCTCCACCAGACACCACCACAGGTGCCTGTCACCGACGGTCTGTCGCGGTCACCGACGGTGAGAGACGAGGATGTGCGACGCCAGTTTACTGCAGCGGCGCAGGGCCAACTGGGAGAACAAGCACCGTCTGTTTCAATGAAACCTGGACCGTGGAAGCTTCGCGGGCCTTTGTCGGAGGCGGATGCTGCTCCGCAACAACGAAAGAAAGATCGAAAGCTCACCGGTAGAGCCATCATCTCGGTAAGCATACCAACGTACATGTCGTAACGAGATTCTAACAAAGACTATATCGGAGGTGAGGCCCCGAGATGTGGAATCACCAGCGCCTGAAGAAGCGCAATCGAGCCAGGTGACATACCTTGACTTGGAGACGCAGAGACAGAAGCACAAGCTCCTGGCGGCTCTAGGGGCAGACCCCGATCAAGAAGTTCATGTCAAAGACGAGTTTGGAAGCAAACGCCGGCGCGTTGACCTGGACCTAAATGCATAAATTATCTATGAGAAATGAATCTGTCATGAGAATCGTCAAGCGTGATCATCCCATCAGGAAGGAGTTGACCGAGTTCAGGCTTGCCCGACTTGGGTTGATCTTGTGCTGAGTTATAATAGTGACAAGGCGGTTGCGGATCTCAGTTTTGTCGAGAAACGCTGAAGTGCGCTTCGAAAGTAGTAGGCTTTCTTTTGAGAAGAAGATGCAGAGGATTGCCAGGGCAATGCAAGGCGCGAAATCCGTGCCGGAGTCACTGATGACAGAGATTCGATGGTTGAGACGAAGAACAGAAGCATCAGACTCTTTGACAGGACCTTCAAGCCAGTCCATGATAAGGGGTAAAGCAGACCTTAGCTGCTTCGCTCCCTTCTTTCCCTCGGGCAGTGGATACCACTTATATGCTGAAAATTTCAAATCGGCCTGCTTTTCTCGAACGTCAATGACAGTATCAGACTCTCTCAATCCTTGGACGTCGCCAAAACCAAAGAATATCGATGTTGGCTTGATCTGCAGCAAGTCACCCCGTTTATTCACCCCCTTCTCAGCTTCAACCGACCTGTCAATGATGGTATACAGTTCGGAATCAGAAAGAGCTGGGTTCAGGAAAATCTTGGAGTTGCCCCAGAGTATGTCAGGTGTGAGGCCCCCAGCCCACATTTCATGATCGTCAGCAGCTCCTTGGACATAGGTGTATCCTTCTCGGAAGTCGGCTCCGTCCTGGACCATGCGAGATGCCGTACAAAGAACAAGCGGTGTAAATGAATCGAAAGACAGAGGTTCCTCAGGCAGGTAGTCGCCAGGAGTTATCCACAGTGGCCGTAGCGGTTTGCTCATCTTCTGTCTCAGCAGACTCAGATCAAGACCCGAGGTCCGAGCCGACTCGGTCCATTTGTTTATCCTCTGCTCGATCTGATCGTGTTCACTGCGCGAAACAACATCGCGAGGAGTATAGACTTGAGGCTCATTAAAAACAAGGTTGTTTAGCACTGCGCACCATATGGGGATTGTCTTTGACATAGCATCGGGCATTCGCTTGCCTCGACGGGTCGAATCCACTATTACCGCACTAATGTTAGTGATAAACAGGTAATTTGACATTAGTCCTACCCTCCATGTTCCTTCACCAGGTCAAGAATGTGCAGATTAAGCCTCCGCGTGGAGAAGTCCCACTGGCCCGTGTGACCATCGGTGCTTTTGAAATAGACTGACTCAGCTATCCGGTCTGAGGGAATGTACCACCGTCCACATCGTTCATTTGCTTTGTTAGAGATCGAAGAGAGAATCGTGCAACCTTAGAGTAAATGTTTCAGATAAACTTCGCTTAAACCTAAGGTTACCGGCGGAGTACTTACCCACTAGAGGAAGGCTGTAGCCGGCGGAAACGGCCTGTGCGAAGCGAGAGTCGTGTGCGATCGAAAGAATACGGTTTCTAACACTTCGCGATTCCTGGCGAATACTCTTCGAGACGTCAGCAAAAGACAGCTGGAGCTGCTTCTCCAGATCAAACGCAAAGTCTTGCATGTATGAGGAAGCGGCTGAGTTGTCGAGCGCGAAACTGCATCTCCGACCGCCGTACCTGCAGCGAATGTGTACCATGCACTCCACTAGAAGTCACCGTCTAAAATATTACAATGCCAATCAAAAACCAATCAAATATAAGTAGACAAGTATAACTAACGAAGAGCGATTTACAGCTCAAGGGTCGGCCTGGAAAACATCTCCCTGGTCGTTGATGAACACCTTCTGTCGCAGCAAAGAGGTTCGCACGGGGTGCGGGTCCTGGAAGATGGCCTCAATCTCCTCAAGAGTACGGCCACGAGTCTCGACGAACGTGAAGTAGATAACAAAAATACCAACAAAGTCCCAGATAGTGTAGAAGAAGTAGAACTTGTAGCCGACATTCTCAATGGCGACGGGAGGAAGGTAGGTGTTGAGGAAACCAGCTCCGTTGGAGAAGAGGTTGAACAGGGCCAGGCCCTTGGCACGCATGCTGAAGGTGAGCACCTCAGAGGGATAGATCGACTGCAGGGGTGTCCAGCCGAAAGCAAAGGCCACGAGGAAAACGTAGATGAAGGCGATACCAGTACCTCCAACAGCTGGGTGGCCGGCTTGGTTGGCTGTGCAGGCAGTGATGACGATCATGGAGATGGTCATACCAATCGAGCCAGTGATGAGCGACTTACGACGACCGATCTTGTCGACGAACTTCGAGCCGCAGATAGCAGCGACGAACATGATGGGGGTCTGGAGAGCATTGAGCAGCAGCTGAGTGTGCACATTGGTGATTCCAGCCGTCTTCACCATAAGGGGCAGGTAGTAGGACGTAGGAGGCAGATCCCAGGTCGCGAAGAGAGCCACACACAGCAGCAGATAGGTACGGTACAGGGCGGCGCGAGTCATGAAGAAATCGCGGAGATCCCACCATCGCTTGTCACTTCCCTCGAGACTGATGACTTCGTGCATTTCGCTCATTTCGAGCAGCACAACAGGACTCTCGAGGTTACCATTTCCGTGGTACTTGGCCAGAAGCTCAATAGCCTTTTCGTCATTGCCCTGGGCGACATACCATCGAGGAGTCTCGGGCACAAACCAGATGGTGGAAAGAATGATGATTGACGGGACGGCCTGGAACGCGAGAGGGAAACGCCAGGTGACGGGCGTGTCTCCGAGAAAGTCAAGGCCATACTCGAGCCAGGTGGTGAGAATGGTGCCGACAAAGAAACAGGTCTGGTAGATACCGATCATGAGACCTCGGTAGGCGGGATGGGCGAGCTCGGTGACATAGGCGGGACCAGCACTCTGGACAAAGCCGACACCAAGACCGAGAAGGAAACGGCCAGCCATGAGCATCTTCGTGTTCTGAGCCGACGTCTGGATGACGATTCCGACAAGCGCAATGAAGGAGCCGAGCGTGATACCCGACTTTCGGCCCCAGTTGTCCGCAATAGGACCAGAAGGCACCGATCCGACCATGTTACCAATGACGTACAGGGACGTGAGAAGACCCTCGGTACTGCCACCTCGCTGGTTGAAGTACTCGGTGAAGTTGGGCATTGCGAGAATACCGCCAAAGGTGTTCGCATCGAAACCACTCGTAGCAGAACACAGGTAACCAACGCACAGAATCGCGTACAGCTTCTTCATGTTCTTGCTGTACGGTTGCGGTGGGTCCTTGAGCAGGGCCTCGGACATGGCCGCAGAGAACACGCGAGCCTCGGTCACATTGCCCTTGATCTGGGGCTCGTCGTCTTCATCCTCGACGTGCTCCACCGAGTATGTCACCTTGGGGCGGCTAGGGCCCTCGTCAATCTCTTGAACGTTGCTCATGATGCTCAAAGTAGGAGATTGAATATAGAGTGAGTTCAGATCGTGGTGACTGCTGCCTTTGGGGTCCACTCATATTTATACAGAGAGGGCGGCCATTGTCGCGCGGATCTCCGTCATGTGGGGGATGCGCAACTGGCCAACTCAAAGAAAAATGCCGCTCCAATCCCCGACGAACCTGCCGATCGATGCAGCTGCGTGAATTGCGGGGGAGCGGCCGTGACACCGAGACAAGGAGAATGCAGTGATCCTGAATGCTTAGATTGCGATATGCTGCATGAGGTCATGAGGTCGCGGAGACCAGGTTCGCTGTCGCGTTGTAGCGAGTTGACTGGAGATATGACAGAAGATCTCGGGGCGGTTGCCTAATCGGCCATCCGTCATAAATCCGGATAAAACCATCTAAACCTTTAGCCTGTGGTCAGTTGCCGATGGACCCCCATGGTCGAAATAAGCTGCTGCATTGCCGGATGCACGATATGCTGCAAGGGTGTGGGTAAATGTGGGGTAGAAAGTTGCCGACGCAAGTGGGGGCACCAGGGGAATAGCCGTATTTGCCCGTGATGGATCGGTTATTCGACATCGCAACAGCAATCAAGTATTGTCGTCGCTAGGGCCTGCAAGATGGGACTGAACGTTGTATCCCAGACCTTCTCAGGTTGAGGCACACCTCGTGTAGCTAGCCCCACTCTCGGAACTTCCCACCAGGGTCAACCCAGGGGTCTGGGTGAAACGGACTTGGCTAGAGCTGATCTGGATTCATGCAGCTCCAAGGAGCGAGCTGCGTTGACCTGCATGGCGAACCAGCCGAGAGCAGAGCAGAAACGAGAATCCAGGTTGAAGCTGGCAAGGACAATACCAACGGCCAAGCCGGTTGGAACGGCAGATCAGATACTCTGTCTGCTGCGATCATTTCAGTCAGTAAAACTGCAGTTGAAATGAATTACTCAGTACGAGTGCTGGAGAGTGGTGACCAGCTCACAAATACTGTTCGATCAGTTCAATGAAATTACAGTAGACCTCTATCGCAACAGAAGCCACTGTGTAGGTAAGATTGTTACCGGTCCGCTCTTAATGGAATGAGATAAAGGAGAAAGACAAGATAAAGTAGTCGAAGTTATCCAGACACAGCACAGCGATAAATACTGAGAACTCAGAACTACGCTTGGTAACTTGACTAATCGCTTGAACTGACCGGCGGGAAGTATCGTAGTTTCTAAAATAGTCACGCGTCTTGAGTTCCAGTTAATATTCCGCCAGAGAGCAGGTATTCCCGTTAAGCCATTATCTTCGATATAACAACTGCCTCTGTCTGAGGCCATCTGCCCGTTCCATATCAGAGCAGCGGATACAGAATTGAGCACGTCAAGTGACTGAAGACAAGTGTGAAATATCCATGTCTCAATGGTACATTATATTAGAGCGTGGTCCACCACCTACGCAGACTGCCCGCACAAGTACAGTCCTGCCTGCGCCTGCTCAGGGAAATCCGATAAATCAATGTCGTTCTTCCGCTCACTAGTCTGGCATACAGACAGATCTGACTCCAACTCATAGCTGTAAAGACATCTACTCGGCGGGGGTGCGTCGGCTATAGACGACTGATGCGGCGGCTAGGACGTCTAGATTTAAAACTCCGTGGCACGCTAGACAGCTGCAGGTCCGTGCGGGGTACATGCCGATCCAATTCGCCGATTTGACCGGAGATCGCGGGCCCACCCCCGTAGAGCTATACGATAGCAGCCTCGGACACTGCAGCGAGGCATGCCGTCACGCGGGCCATCATCTACCCCGCATTTGCCGGAGTTCCTCGATGAGTGCATCCGGTGGGGTACAGCTGAGGTTAAAAAAGAGCGGGGTGAAGGCGCAATGGCGAATCCGCCGACGGGATGCTGGCGGAACCTCTCGATCAGGAGTGGTGGGGGTACAGGAGGGTCCCCCCCACCTTATCGCACCATATCGTGTACGGCCCGTACCCTGGCCAAGAACGAGATGTCTGGGCAAGGGACTCCTCCATTCTATTCTGATCTCACTGTGATTTGCAAACGGCACACCATGGGTGTATGTTGACGCCGGGTAGTCCTTTTCCCTACTAATACAGAACGATGGAGGAAGTATCCCTGGCAGGCGCGATCTCGTACGCGAATCCGCGAAGGAGCAGTCTACGGCGCAGGTATTCCAGTCGAAACAGCTCAACAACAGCGAGCTGTGGACTTCTTGCAGTCTCTGTGGACAGCTTCTTCAGGAACCTGTTGTGAGCGACTGGAAGGGCCGCCTGTATAACAAGGAAGCGATACTCGAATACCTCATCGATCCACAGTCGTTTGGTGAAGCCGGAGCCGCAAAAGTGGTTCATGTCAAGACGCTCAAGGATCTGGTCGAGCTGCATCGCAGTTTCGATAAGTCGGGCCGTTGGATCTGTCCTGTCAGCAACAAAGATATTGTCAACGAGGGCGTGGCCAAGAAATTCGTTTATCTGGCTTCTTGCGGCCACGTTTTTGCCGAATCGGCTATTCGTGAGCTGAACAGTGATACTCTGTCGTGCCCTACTTGCGATACACCCTACGACGAAGATTTACATGTGGTGATGCTCAACGCAGCATCTGCTGAAGACTTGGCTGCGGCAGAGGCCCGGCTCACGAAACTACGGGACCAGGGTCTATCGCACAGCTTGAAGAAGCTGAAGAGCAAGCACAAGAAAGACAAGAAGAGGCCAAAGGACGAACTGGAGAAAGCAGACGAGCCTGCTGCAAAGTCCCGCAAAGTCACTGCTGAGGTTACTGCCAGCTGATGACACCGAGTGGAGTACGCAGCCACAGCTTGATCTCGAATTTCATGATTTGGGCCTGTTCTTTTCACGTCTGGAGTACTTCAAGCTGCTTGAAACTACCGCTGCTTGAAACTACCGCAAGCAAATTGAAAAGCAGATGTTAATGGAGCAGCTCCCCAAGCAGCTTTCCAGGCCAAAGACCCGACTGTTCTGGCCGGTGCGATGGCACGGCTGAGATTTGCCGCCTAAAATATTTCAGGTTAGGGTATCAGAATGGTCTGTTCTTGAGCCTTTCTCCTCTTCTACACACCTTATACTTGCAATGTACGGAAGACCGTGGTATGCGCAGGCAGCGGATGCTGTCCACCGACTCAGCATTCTGGCCATCATCGGTGGCTCTAGTACGTGAATACCCGTCTGTGCGTCAGAGCTTCACTAACTCAGTCTGGCTCGCCGGTGGTCTTGGAATGACCATGTGGGCCAACCGCGACAAGGACGTCAAGGCTCTGCCCTCGATGCTCAACAAGGAGACGATGGTGAGTCCTTGCGGTGATTTGGAGGTTCCAACTAACCCAGGAAGCGTTTGAGGAGTCCAAGAACGAGAGCGAGTCGAGCTCGTAATGTACATAGTAATATACTGGATCATAAGGAGTGCCGAATGCCGACGAGAGATCGCACTGATCTAGCCGGGGAATAACTACGAAATCAAAGAGTATTACGACACATCACGAATGGTTGCATTAATAAATAGGGGTGGGCAGATTCACGAAGTGCTAAGTGCGGAGATTCTGAGTGATGAAGTTGACGATCTTGCGAGCAGCTTCCTTGCCGACTACTTTGGTCAGCTCCTCTTCAGGCATGGCACATAGCTGCTCCATATTGGGAACGTAGTTGATGAGGAGATGGTAGTTGCGGATCGTGACTCCCGGTATGGACCGTAGCATGTCGATGGCGCTGTGATTGTACAGCTTCGCGGAGCCGTCCTGGGCGGAAAGGCCCACCTCGGCTGCCTCCTCGGGATCCGGTTCTTCCTGTTTGGATTTCAGGTCAGCAAAGATCTCGGCCGTGTGATGCGGACTCGACGACCATATGATTTTCAGCTTTGGAAATGACAGAAGCAGGACTGCAAGCTTCTGCTGGACATTCTCCTGTATGAGCGACGATACCTCAGCACTGGCATTCGTCGTGTTGATAGTAGCGCCGCCTGGAGTGTCACTGAAGGTCTCAAGGGAAAATGATTTCGACTCATCGAACTCGACCAGAAGTGCCGGTGATTCGTAATACCGAAACATCGTTTCACACTGGACAAACAGTCGACCATCGCGGAAACTTGACACGAGATCAGCAATCGACTTTCGCTCAACACAGAGCCTAGGAGTCACAATATAGTCACCAACTGTAAGCATTGCCGGCGCAACTTGAATGCCTTGCCTATACAGCAAGAACGGTAGCGAGGAGCGAAACTCACGCACATCGACAACGACCCGTGGAGGTTCATCGGTAGCAGATACCCTTAGACCTCCGCCAGCAATGCGTGTACTAACCGTACGCAGAAGCTTGTTTCGAGTAGTTTCCTGGTCCTCGCTGGTGTCGAGATACACCGGCATGTTTGCCTTCTCGCGAATGAGTTTGGTGAAAGCATCCTTCTCTCGGCGAATTTCCGCTAGATAACGTTGTTCCTCGACAGATTCAGAGTAAAACATGAAATACGCTTTGATCGGTCGATCAGGATGACTTGCTCGTACGACTTCCAAGCTTCTCAGGAATGCAGGATCGGGTTCATACATCACGACGTATGAAGGCCGAAGTTCTTCCAGCAAGCTGGCGCTAGCCCTCGAATCGTAATTGTGTAATACAACCAGGTTGCTGTTACTGACAATTTCAAACATCGAGCCTGAATTCTCGTACGCATCCCCTTCCGAATTTTCCGCATCAAGATCCACAACGCCGCTAGATGCCAGATTGTAGTCGTTATCGTCGCCGGTGAGATCAACATAACCTCCCGCTGTATCTCCTGTCAACATTCCTACATCCGATGAATCGTCTGTGTCCGGAAGATAGACCACTTTTGAGGCTCCGCCTGAACTCACCGTAGTAGGGCGCACAAGAGCGCCTGTAGCTACAGATCGGCCACCACGGGCCGCCGTTGCAGAACCTCCGCGAACTCGACGTCGTTTGTTTGGGTTGACCTTTTGGATGCCCGTGTCTGGCTGTACAGACGTATCCTGAGCTGGAGCGCCAACCTTCAGTTTTGCTTTCATCAAAGGAACCACGCGCTTCCACTCCACGTAGTGATTCAGTTTTCGGCGTAAATATCCCTGTGCTGAGTATCCTTCGTCAGGTCCTGCCATCGACGCAAGATAATTAGTCAGCTGTCGAGCGGTTCTGCGCTCGTCACACATGATCAAAACAGGACCATCCATTCCCCCGCTAGCACCCTTGTCAGCTGTGATCTCATCGAGGATGCTTGCCAAATGATACCACTTGGGCAGCTCCTCAATGGGATGTTCAGCAGCTTTTTTTGCGGCTGCAGCGACACCGGGGGCTCTCCGTGGCCCATACACACGCTCCCTAGCCAGTTCAAAGAGAGTGTGTGCTGAATCGAGAGCAAGCCATGGCGACTGCTCCTGCAGGGAACCAGGCCCTGGTTGATTGGCCAAAAGAATCTCTTCAAGAGTCTGATAGAAAGACACCGCATCTAAGACTGTGAGCTCGTTAAGAATCTGCTTCAGCGTGCCCAGGTCGAAAACGATTTGTTTGGTTCTCCATGGAATCCGATGCCATATTGGATCGAGCTGCAAGCGTACCATACGTACAAAGTCTCTGTTGAGTGAGTTGTCAAGATTCCAGTGCTCAGTGTCCAGCTGTGCATTCGTCTTTTTGATTTGCGACAGACAAGCCTCTATGCACTCCATAATAGCTCGCTGCATGTCAACCATGGCCTCACTCATGAATGTCTTGATCTCGACAACTTCATTGCGACCTTTACCTGAACCTCCAAGAGCTCGCACGTTGGCACCAGAGGATCCGACAAGCGAGTCAGTGACCTCGAGGTGGAATCGTGGCCACAAGAACACTTTGCGGAGGTTGAGAATTCGGAGTTTCGTTGTCAAGGGCGATAATCCGGATGAGAACGCTTCCGGCTCGTCAGATAATGCTTTAATGAAGCCATGAGAGTTCTTGTCCCGGAAAAACCTCAAGATAAACGCTTCAGTGCTGTTTTCAGAGACGCGGTGCGCGTGTAGGACAACGACGCCGGTAATCCTAGAACAATCGATCGTACCAGACAGCATATCGACGATGAGGATTCTCGAGGTGATTGAAAAGACGCCTCCTTCCTGGTACATTTGGGTGCGTCGCTTGAGGGTGACTTTGTCTGTATTGACCACCGTCAGCCCCCGTCTGAAGCCAGGCTTGGATCCCGAGTCACTCAGAGCAGCCAATTGCCATAGATCCTCGGTTATTTGCATGATATCATCGTCACGAGCACCAATGAGAATCACAAGATTCTCTTTGTCGGTCTTGTTTCCCGACTGGACGTCTCTCCGAGTACCGGCGACGTCAATGGCATGGAGAAGGTTGGCAGCAATGAGAGGCATTCCGAGCCCTCGGCCAACGACCAGAAGGCCATCTTCATCGAGCAGCTGTCGTATAATGGCCCGCTGAAATGCGAGAGGAGCCGACAATGTGACATCTTTGTAGTCAGGGGGCATGGGAGGAGCCGTCAAGTCGGTCGGGAGCAATTCATTCTCGTCTGTGGCGACAAGAGGTTCGTTGGAGTCAACGGCCTCTGATCGAGCTGATTCCCCATTTACAACATCTCCAGTGTAGGCCGATACATCACCCGTATACACGGATTCCTGCTCTACAAACAAGCTTTCCTCCTCCATGTTGCAGTCTTCAAGAGCACACGATCATTCGTTCGGAGTGATCTACCGATCTGAGTAGCAGGAAAGCAGGTCGAGAGTAGCAGACAGAGAAACTATGAGATTTGAAGTTGGCAAATAAAGATAGCTTCCCTCGTAGCAAAATCGACGACGGCTATCTCTTCAACAATCCACTTACTGTCCCTTGGAGTTGACGTTAAGTTGAACTCTCAGAGCTGACGTCGGATATACCCCGACCCTAGCATCGCGAGGGTTGACCGCGCAAGGCTGCGCCGGCAATCGGCTCTTAAGGGGTAAACTTGCCCAACCAGCTACTCTCACGGCCGCCAGACGCCAGGAAACATACCATGTCGACAGATCTGATTACCGTGTTTCGCCAAAGTGAGTATCTGGGAACCACGAGCTGTGTAGACCGCTAACATAGAAATCTTCTCGCTGGTGGATCAGGTCAATCCGGCATCCAAGGTTGGTGCAACTTCCCGACCCGGCGAGCATGACTAACGGAAGTATAAGGCGGTCATTGTCGACGAACGAGTGTCACGGATCTTTTCGCGTGTTCTCGAGACGCATGAACTGCTCGACAGAAACGTATCTAGTAAGTATGAGAGAGACTGGACGAGGCAGTGAAGGCTCATGCGGAGGTTTGTCAGCTGAAAGCGAAAGCGACTTCTATTTGAAATATGCTAAATACGGTGATCCGAGATACACTTCGTCAACTTCAGATGTATCTCCATGACCCGAAATGTTTGCCCGACTTGCTAGAACTGTGCTCTCATGGACTTCGGGAACATACTCTTCCGGGCATGACTAACGCAGGTGTCCAACTCATCGATGCACCCAGACAAGCAGAGACGTTTCTCGAGGCTGTCTACTTCATCGAGCCCACGCGCTACTCAATTGAATGTCTCGCAGCAGACTTCACGCGAGCACCTCCGCGGTACGCCTGTGCTCATGTCTTCTGTCTCCCAGGACTCACCGACGAGCTGGCACTAAAGGTGCGTAATACAGCAGTTGGCCGGTTTCTTAGGCGGCTTGAGGTCGTGCATATTGACCTGTGGCCGCTCGAGTCGCAGGTCTACTCTTTGGACAGCCGAGACAGCTTCGAGGTCTACTATAATGCAAGCTGTCATGACTTGGTCACTCGCCACATTCGCCATGTAGCCTCACAGATTGTGGGTTTGTGTGCAGTTTTAGGCGAGTATCCAGTGATTCGATTCCACAAACCCCCCAATCCACTCTACGAGGCTCACGTCCTGCCATACATGCTGGCACAGGAGGTTCAGACGCAACTCGACGAGTACGCGCGCACCCATTCTGAGTTCAGTGGAATCTCCGAGGCCAGAGGCCGAGCTCAGTTGCTGATTCTCGACCGCCATGTTGACCCGTATGCCCCTATACTCCACGAGTTCACTTTCCAAGCCATGGCCTACGACTTGTTGCCAATAACAGACGGCAAGAAGTACACTTACAAGGCCCAGAGAGGCCCGGGACAAGTGGGAGAGGAAGAGGTCGAGGGCATTATATCGGAGAAGGACCTCGATTGGCTGGGACTAAGACATCAGCATATGCAGGAGGTCATTGAGGCTCTGACGAGCAAGATGGACAGGCTCAAGAAGGACAATCCTCATTTTGCCGACTCCGCAACTTCAACCACTGTTTCAGACCTCCAGAACATGGTTGCCTCTCTACCCTCTTTTATGGAGACTCGAGACCGCTTCTCACTCAATCTCCAAATGGCATCTGAATGCATGAGTATCATGGAGAAGCGCGCATTGTCCGAACTCGCCGATATCGAGCAGACGGTGACCCTTGGTGTTTCTGCAGACGGCCGCAAGTCAAAGAGTTTGGCCGGTGAAGTTGTAGCAATGCTGGCTGACCCTCGACTCTCGCGAGCAGACCGTGTTCGTCTCATACTTATTTATGCGTTGCATCGCCGCGGTCTTGTCGAGGCAGATTATAACAAGCTGGTGCAACACTGCGGTGATCTTAATGAGACGGACATTTCGACCATTCGAGGCATGGGAGTTTTCGGGCATCCCACCGTTAAGGATTCTCTGAAGGAAAAGCTCGACAAGAAGACGCTTCCAAAAGTTTACTTTGAGCACAGCACGGAGGATGTTTATTCAATTTCGCGGTTTGTTCCCGGTATTAAAAATATCGCTGAGCAACTGATCAAGGGAGTCCTAGACTCGACTGTCTTCCCCTACACGAAGTTCGAGCCCGAGGTCGATGAGACCGAAGCTGGGTCTCAACTTGCATCGCTGCGTAACCCGCGCCAGCGCGCTGTATGGGCCAAAACAACTCCGCAGAACAACAGCAAACAGCGTGTCATCGTGTTTGTTGCTGGTGGAATCACCCAGTCCGAAGCTCGATCAGTATACGAGCTCAGCAAGAAGTATCCAAAGGAGTTCATCATTGGTGGTGATTCTATCATTACGCCAGCGTCATTTCTCCACTCTCTTTACCGACTTAATGTTCCCCGCAAGCAACTGAACCTGGTGGCCGACCGTCCAGCCAAGCGAGTTCCCGAACATTTGTTCAAGTCGGATCGTGAGAATAAGCCTCAGCCGGCCATTCCAGCTGCTCAGCCCAAGGGAGGACTCAGCAAGCCGAGCCCAGTGGTTTCCACGACCGTTGATGGAGCTGAAAAGAAGAAGAAATCTAAGCTGGGACGCTTCTTCAAGTGAGCAACTAGCCGAACGTAAGTGTTTTTTCTGTACACATAGGCTGACTGTCCTTAGACTTGACTTCACGACTGGGCTATCTGAATTCTGGGAGCTTTGAAACATAGTTTCTAAATTATCATCTTAATATGAGAAGCCAGTCATCACATGGTTCGTAAATTCATTCAGTACATATCACCAAAGGATGGTGGACCATACCAGTCAGCGGCACCATCGACTCGTGCGTCACGCGCCGAACGGGGATGTCCACGGTCCCTCCATGGAGGCCGTTTATTGCTAGGCCCCGTAGGAACTGCCTGCAGGTCCTGAACGCGACCTGGTGGTCCTTGCGAAGACTCTTCTCCCTCAGCGGGTGCTTCACTGGATACCTCAGGTTGAGTCCATGAACTGCTCGGAGGTGGCTGCCAATACGGCTGTTGCGTAAGTGGTTCGCGCCGATGGACAGGTAGCTCAGTCGGCATGGCCTCCACTATAGCGACTTTCTCTGGTCTATTTGGCGATTCATCAGAATAGAGAGGAAATGTAGTGACCTTGGGTTTCACCGGAGGCAAAGGAAGAGCTGGGTACGACTGTGGTGGGTAGGAACCTTGGAAATGTGGCGCCCGAGGATAGGAACTGGGCGGAGTCGGCGCGTAAGGACCCGGGGGTTGGCCGTAGTACTGATATGGTGGAGCTCCATAGTTTCCCATATGCATTGGCGTAGGGTGCTGTAACTTCAAGCCGTGAACAAATTGTGGCGGAGATGTATAATGCGAGTGTGAGTTAACAGGAGGCCGGTATGACCCCTGCACAGCCGTCACTTGAGGCAAATGAAACGCAGGCGCAGGCGGATGCGAAGGCTGAAGTCGATCCTGGATATCAGGACGAGCACTGTGCTGGAGCTCAGATGAGCCAGTAATCGGAGTGGTGTACTCACTGGCTCGCTGACGTGCCCGTATTCTCTCTATTCCCTCAAGAGCTGGCTGAGAAATCTTGGTTTCAGGGACTTGGAGCTGTGGGCTCGTAGAGAGTGGAGTTGGGTTCGACAAGCTCGATTCAGCTGAAGAAGCGACTTCTGATTCAGCAGTAGGCTCAGTTACCGCCAATTCCACGGGCTGCTTGGACTTATCGGCCAATACAGCGAACCCCGTTGGAACTGGCGGATCATCGTAGCTGCGAAGCTGGCGTCGACGCTCAACGTGGCGAATACCAGGAGGCGGTGGCCGTAGTACCGGCTTCACCTTGGGTATCGGTCGCGTCGGAATCAATACTGCTTCTGGTCGTGAGCCGGCAGTATTGCCATCTTTAGGGATCAAAGATGCTGTGTCATGGTCGACGTTGATCTCAGTCGAAACTGGCTGATGCTCCTCCTCTGAGCTACTGCCTTTCTTTTCAGCAATGAACTGGATGTACTTAAGACGGAACTCAGCCAGCTCCTTTGACAGCGAGGACGGGTCGGCACTCTCGAGGTTGGCGGCTCTAGCATTCTCCAGAAGTGTGTCACGAAGTTTCACTAGTTTCTGGCTTTGCAATGAGACGTACCGCTGCCATTCTGGATCCTGTGTTTTCTTCAAAGGAGACTTCGCATCCGCATGATCCCGTGAAGCCAGCGGCCGCGATGCGGACGACTGCCCTTTTTTGAGAATCATGCCCTTTGAATCAGAGAAGACGGAAGGAAGTAGAGGTCATATGTTAGGGCTAGGGCTTTGATCTTCTACTACAGAAAGATGAAGATTTATAGAACTGTCAGTTTTACTGGATTCTGGATCATACGACATTAGTTTAATAATAATGGATAACACCTCTATAAGGCTATACAATAATTTCAATAATTACAGAGACGGCGTCGGATATTTTGGTTGGCCGTTTATCGCAGCTTGACGAGCTTGATGTCAAAGGTCAGCTCGCTGTTGGCAGGGATACCGGGGAGGCTCTTCTTGCCGTAGGCCATGGCGGCAGGGATCACCACACGACGCTCACCCTTGACGGACATGCCAATGACACCAACGTCCATGCCCTTGATGACGTCACCGCCACCGAGCTTGAAGCTGAAGGGCTTGCCCTTGGTGTTAGAGTCAAAGACCTTGCCGTTGGCGAGCTTTCCAATGTAACGGATGCCAACGTTCTGGCCAGACTTGGCAGTGGGGCCCTCGCCGGGGGTGCGGTCCTCAACGACGACGCCACCCTCGAGCTTCTTGGTGGAGGCACCAGCGGCCTTCTTGGCAGCAGATCCGCTGGGGCCCTGCTCGAGCTCCTTGTTGAAGGCAACCTTCTTGTCCTCGGCCTTCTTCTGCTTCTTGGAAGCACCAGCAGCCTCCTCCTCAGAAGCACGCTTCTTCTGCTCCTTCTTGGTAGGCTTGGGGGCGACCTCCTCCTCCTCCTCCTCGTCGTCCTCCTCGAGCTCCTCGAGGCGCGAGTCGTCAAGCTCATCCTCATCAGGCGAGAGGTCGTACTCGTCGCTGTCAAAGTCATCCTCATCGTCCTCGTCAAAGTCATCAGAGTCCTCATCGTCATCGTAGGGGTGCTCGATGTAGTTACCAGTCAGGTGAATGGGGTAAGAACCCTCAACAACGAACAGCAGCTCCTCGCCAGCCATGATGACAAGGTCAAGAGTCTGCTGGAACTGGGACTCAGGAGACAGGGTGCACACGACGTACTCGGCAGTGTCAACCTCCTCGTCGTCCTCATCCTCGTCGTCCTCGTCGTCCTCCATGTCCTCATCGTCGTCCTCATCCTCCTCGACCTTCTTGGAAGACTTCTTGGGCTTGACCTCCTCCTCTTCGTCCTCCTCCTCATCGTCATCCTCCTCCTCGTCGTCGTCCTCCTCATCCTCCGAGTCGTAGAGAAGGTCGTCATCAGGGAAAGCACGCTTGATGATCTTGAGGGTGCTAGGAGCCTTGTCGTCGTCAATGGCACCGTTGGGGTCAATGGCAGCCATAGTCAGACGCACCGAGACGGAGAGCACATCGTCGACGGGGGGCGTGGGCAGACCCGGGATGAGCTCGAGGGAAAACGAAGAGAGAGGCAGCAGATTGTAGCCAGACATTGTGAATAGATAACTGTGTGTAAAGTCAGGAGGAAAGAAAGGAAAAGTTGCCGGCTATATATTTTTTTTCCCATGTGCAAGAAAAAGCAAGACGCTATTTTTTTTCAGGGCACGGACCCATCAGCCGCGCCAGACGTTGGACGAGTACCGAACAAGGCAATGAATATACATGAATACATATGAAATGAAAAAAAATTGACCTCACTGTGCATACTTGCAAGTAGCTGGCAAAGTGCAAATAGATGCAGAGTAGAAGACGGGCTGGCGGTTTGGATTGTAGAGCCAGTTGAGTGGAACTGGCTGGGCATAGGGCTACCCGATCACCCGTTTCACCCGAGGCCTACTGTTTCAAACCTGACATTGCAGCTTGAGGCTCTGCGAGTCTGCAAATCTGCTCATCCCATCCTCTTCCCCCCGCAGTCGCCACCGGCGCCAACCTCTCTTGGTCTCTTTCCCCAAGGAACCAGCACTTTCCGCGCGGCTGACAACTTTTCGAGGGTAAGGGCCTCCTCTCTAAGTTCAAGTCAGGGTACGGGCACGGCCCGACGAGGCTCATCACGCATCACCACTTCAGCTGATTCCGTCATACCTAACGATCCCGCCATGTGTAGATTTCTCATCTTCAAGGGCACTGATCCCATCCTGCTGTCACACCTGCTGACTCGTCCGGCGCACTCGATCATCAAGTGAGTTGCAGCACATGAAAGTTACACAGTTTCATGACTAACCAGCCAATCCTTCGATAGCAGATTACGGCTCGACACTAGGTGAGTTCCCTTCAGATATGACTCCATTATAGCTAACAAGACGCCCTATTAATGGTGACGGGTTTGGAGTTGGCTATTATCCCGAGGACAAGGATCCCGACGTGGAGGAGGGCCCGTGCGTGTACTGTGCTACGACTCCGGCATGGAACAATTTGAATCTCGACCGGCTGGCCACTAAGACGAAGAGCCGACTTGTGTTTGGCCATGTTCGAGCGTCGACAGCCGGCGTTCTGTCCGAGACAAACTGCCATCCGTTTGTCTATCATACGCTCATGTTCATGCATAACGGCGGCATTGCCAACTTTGACCGCATCAAGCGCCGGCTGTCGGATCATCTGAGAGAGGAGTACTTTATTTATATCCAGGGCGGCACGGACTCTGAATGGGTGAGTACATTAGAGAGACGGAGGTGGTGGTACATGAGTGATCTCTCCGTGGAGCCATCCTCTGTATTCCTCATCTTGCTAACACAGGCGTTCGCGCTGTTCCTAGAATGTCTTGCGCAGCTTGGCTGTGATCCTGCGTCGCCTACAGGGAACTTTCCTCCTACGCTTATGCGCCAAGCTCTGCTCAACGCCATTGAGCTCATCAAGGGCTGGACGAAGGAGATCAACCCCGAGGAGCCGAGTCTGCTAAACTTTGCCGTCACGGACGGCTCGTCGGTCATTGTGACTCGGTACGTGACCTCAAAGACAGAAGAAGCCGCGTCGCTGCACTTTTCATCGGGCTCGCGGTTCTTTGAGTATGAGCCGGGTCAGTACCGTATGGAACGTCGTGACCGTGGCCAGAACATTATCATTATCTCGTCGGAGCCTCTGACGTTTGAGAGGAACGACTGGATCACCATTCCTACGAATACTGTGGTGACAATCAAGGGTCAGACAGTGTTGTTTCATCCTATTGCCGACGAATACTACCAAGCCGATCCTGCGCTCCCGCGTAGCAGCGGTCTGGCCGAAAGCAAGGGACTCGTCAGTCCGGTTGTTCTTGTCAACCGTTCCGCTGTAGCAGGAGTGCCTCCGCTCGAGCGTGAAGGTAGAAGAAGAGACGTCACGGCCGCCTCATCCTGAAGGTAGAAGAAAAAAGACGTCACAGCGGCCTCAACCTGAAGGTATCTTATCATTCCGCCGAAGACATCTGCCGAACTCGATGCCGGTGTTCGCTAGCTAATTGCATACTAACCGCTCACTCTGTAAAATACTCCATAAATATTGTGAATGATTAATAAAAGCTATTAAATTATACTTACGTTGGCTCAAGATTACTCATGTCTTGACCTCATCTTCCTGTCGCGTGCCTGTCTGGTGGGGGTGCAGGCAGCCGCATTACCCCTGAATATGCTTTATCTCCTGCTGCAACATTGTCTACTTTAACGAATACCTTCGTATCTTACGTTGACTACAATTTCACGATGCGCGACGTAACTCGTGATGTGGTGCGCGGACTCAATGTGCTGGAGATGGAGACGGTGAACCTGACGCAGACGGTGCTGTTCCACGCCTCTGTTGATGAGCACACGGTCACGTATGCCGATTCCGTCTTCCCCACCTTTGCGTTCCTGGCCGGCATGTCCCCAACGCCGCTGGCTCGCAACGCCGGTTTTCTGGGCCTAGGACTCGCGTATAACACGCTGCCTGTTATGTACCAGCGCAAAGCCTTCAAACCGCGCTACTTTGGCGTGCTCCAGCGTCTTGCTGTCTCGTCGATTCTGTTCAACGAGCTCGCCCCCGCCAAGGCTTCGTCGTCACTGCTGGGCCTCGCTTTCCCCATCGGCGCCACGGCAGTGTGGACGGCTGCGTCGACCTTCCTTGCCAAAGACCCGGCTCATCCGTTTGCGCGTCCAGAGGACTCGGCCCAATCGGCCCTTGACGCAGCCCTCGTTGGCAAGTCGACCATGTACCGCGCTGAGTACGACCCCGAGGGCTCGCTAGGCTCCATCATGACGGCCGTATCCATGTGGATTGGTTCGTGGTTTGCCTCGGCTATGCTGACGCAGCGCGATGCACTGATTGTTGGCGCTGGTCTCACGGCTGCTGGTTTTGCTTCGGCCAAAGTGCTGCCCGAGCACTGGCCCGTGTCGAAGCCCTGGTGGACTCCGTCCTTTACGCTCATTGCCGGAGGTTTCTCCATCCTCAAATACACGCTTATTGAGCTGGCCATTCCATACCTGCCGGTGCCCGTAGTCTACGGTCTCAGCTGCCTTGGCCGCCGCTCTGTGGAGGTGTATGCTGCCTCGGGAATCCTCCACTCTGCGCTGCGCGGACTGGGTCTATCGGACAAGATCAAGGAGTTCCTGGCTCGCTACATCGGTACCACTGGATCCGATCTCGTCTATGTCGGGGCCTCGAATGCGCTGATGACGCTGCTTGCCGTCCAGCTCGTCGAAAACCACATCCGCTTGCGCATTTTCTAAGCAGGCAGTTGTTGACTCAAATATAGGTTAGTAGCAATTCAACTCCATATGATGATAGTAATTCAAGCTCCATGAGACGTCACGTAGAAATATCTGTGTTCATGCTATTTACAACTGTGAAGAAGTCGCTTCACTTTCTAGTCTATTTACAACCGATTCGCCTGAGCTGTGCTCAAAGGTCATCGGGATTATGCTCGGTGTTGTCGGTTTCCTCAAGTTCATCAAGTGCCTCATCCTCCTCGTCACCAGAGAAGACATCCTGTTTGCTGAGAGCACTTCCCTGGGATAGCAGTCCGTTGATGCGTTCTTCACAGAGTGCCTTGAGCTGTCTGGCGCCCTGACGGTCAAGAAAGTTCGTGGGAAATCGGTATGAAAGCCACAAAAACAGACCAATGACGCGGTGCGCAGATTCAAGAGCGTCGGTTTGTCGAGGATCATTTGGACGCTCGTCGGAGAGTACTTCCAATCCATTGTACAGAATATCCGTGATAGATCGCGACTGGCTGTTTGCAATGACCTGGCACATTGAAGTAAAGGCTGTTCGCACTGTAGAATCGGAGCTACTCACGGGGGCTTTTGCGAGTGTCATCTTCTCGGCTGGTAGCAAACCGCGGAGGAATGAAAACCGACCGGCTGTGAGGATCATGTTAGACAGGTCAGCCATCTGGTATAAATCAGGAAGCTTCACAACCCGCTGCAGACGATCGAGGACTTTGTCATATGTAACTTCGGGCCCAAGACTATGTGCAAACTGTTCAATGAGGTAGTCCGGGGGAAAGAACGAGACATGCCTCACACTCGGACTAGGCTTCTTCAAAGAATTTTCAATCATCTTGCGGTCCTTCCTACTCACAGCAGCAACGTAGCCAACATTAGCATCCACTGGCTTCTCCGGCACACTGTCCGCTGAATCCGCCTCAGGTTTGGTAGGAGTCGAGGAGCTAGGAGCCACCTGGTATCGTCCAGCTCTCCCTGCAATCTGCTTTACTTGTGCAATAGGAAGCTGTGTCATATTGCTGCCGTCAAACTTGAGCGTGCGAGCAAAAACAACGCGACGAATGGCGAGGTTGAGTCCCATGCCGATAGCATCACTAGCCACGAGGTAGTTGACGCCACTTTCGGGATCGTTAAACAGCGCTGCCTGCTGTTGTCGCGTTTCGGCCGGCAACGAGCCATAAATAATGGCACACTTCTCTCCTGTCTGTCTCTCAATGATTTCCTTGGCAGCCAAAATATGCTTCTTGGAAAAAAACACAATGCAGTCCCCGGGCTTGAGACCCTTCAGATTCTTGTCAAAGATCTCGGGTTCCAGCTTCAAGGGGCTCAATCGTTGATATCGCACAACTTCGAGGGAATCACCCGTCTGTTCGACGATCTTGCGAATGACCTTCTCTGTATTGGGATCACCACATAAATGAACTTCAGTGGCCTGGACCGCCAACAGAGCTTGTGTCCAAGCCCAGCCACGGTCGGGGTCGCTGATCATCTGGATCTCGTCTATCACAGCGACGTCGATACGATTGTTGACATCCATCATCTCAACAGTTCCACTAGACAGCCCAGCAGGCTGGCCAGATGCATCGACATGATCAATGACCTCCTCTCCCGTCACGAGATTACAGGGGTTTCCAGACGCGTTCATGCGTGTGTAGACTTCTCTAGCTAGCAGACGAAGAGGACCAGCATAGAAACCTGTTTTTGCCTTCTGAAAAGCCTGAAGCGCATTGTAAGTTTTGCCGCTGTTTGTTGGGCCAATGTGCAAATAAATCTTGCGGTGGATGGCGCGAGCTTGGGGGAACAGCCAAGCAGGGTTGGACAGCTCTACCAAGCCTCTAGTGACTTTCACGGCATCAGAAGTTGGTATGACGGGGGAGATGACTGCGGGCGTGATGTTCTGCTCATCGGTAGGCTCAACAAAGAACTTTGGTCGCTGCTCGGCAGGCTCGACAAGCTCAGTTTTGATGGTAGCATCGTTTTCCATAGGTTGTGCTTCCGCTTCAGAAGACATTGCTTTGTGACTTGTAGGGTCTCGCTTCTGCTCCGCCAGTACGGATTCAACGATGCTTCTCACAAATGTTCGAAGCATGACGCTGATAGCCACTCTGTCGTACAACTTACTTTCACCAAATCTCACAGGAGCCACAGAGTAATGCTGCATGTAAGCTTTAAGCAGTGGCAGGTCGAGTTTTAGGAAAATATCTTCGCTCGAGGCGTTTAGAAACTGCTGGAGGCTACCTTGGCTCAACTCAACAGTTTTTTTGTCTGCAGGTTCAAGCTGCTGGTGGGCCTTGGCCATGAATTCCTGGAACTTCTGACCAATGTTGAAATCAGCAGGCGGCTCCCAAATGGGGTACATAGCTCTTGAAATTCGACGCAGTAATTTGAACTGGAACTTGACAAGAGTCGTTTCAATGGCCTCTTCATAGCTTTGAAGTCGCAGTTGGAACATTTGATCGAAGTCTTCTTCCAGTGGGGGTAGGCCTTCGTCGGCTCTGTGTTTGACGTGTGCGTCAATCATATGGCCATACACGGATCCCGATTTTACCACGAGTTTTTGAGTGTAGGCGTGTCGACTGACGTAGCGCAGTGATTTGCTACCTCTTGGAAGAGCTTGTAATTTTGGAATGCGCCTCGACTTTTCAGCTTCTGGTTCGTCTGTGCGAGTCTGTGACGATTCATGAGCGGACCTCCTTCCCAATTGCTGTTTCGCCGATGCATGAGCAGCATCTCTGTAGTCTTTCCTGTCAGTATCGTTCCTTTCAGAGACTGTCCTTTCTTGATAATCCCGGTTATAGTTGTTTCTGCCAAATTCTCTCCTGTCAGAATCTCGCCTATCATCTGGCCTGGCACGGGCGTTCCTATTGTCGTTTCTGTCGTAATCATTCCTGTCGTAGTCTCTTCTTTCTGATCGTTCGATGTTCCTGCTATAGGCATCACTTCGATAGTTATTCCGGCCACGATCATTCCTGAAATTGTCCCTTCCTCTAGAGTCAACCCTGTCGTCTCTCCTGCTGTAGCCATTCCGGCCGTCATTCCGGCCATAGTCTCTCCTGCTGTAGTCTCTCCCATTCTGACGATGCGTGTTGTCAGAGAGACATTTTTGGCGATATTGAGATGATTCCTTGGTATTTTGACGCCATTCTCTGTTGGATGGTTTGGGCGCATACCGCTGTGAGATGACTACCGGTTGAGGCGCACTCCGATCCGAGCTGTAGTGTCGCAGAGCAGCTCTGGAACTGCATTTCTGTGATTCGAGATACCCCGTTACTCCAGATCGGTGCCACCTCTCGACATGACACAGCCAGGCCCATAAAGGACGAGGTGTGCGATTCGAGAGCATGGTCGAGTAGCAGGCAGAGAAGCTGAGAAACGGAAGTGTGGATCAGTTCTTCGGCAGGGCTGAGAAAAAAGTGACACGGCTGTAATGCGCGGCTGCTGTACGCGGCTGCTCGAGGAAGCCTTACGCGAGAAGCAGACACGCAGCATCAGGGACACAATACACGAGTGAAAGATGAGTTCACGGGTACATAGTGTCACCAGTTGACGGGTGTAAAGGTAAACTGGTAGTGAGTGGTAATTGGCTACAAGAAGGGAGGATATGCTGGAAGTGAGGAGGATATAGAGGACAACGAAGATTTACAGCCATTCTACTCGATCTGATATGGCAAACAGACTACATAAACAGCAAGGATGTCGAATCTTCTGCAAAGTCCATAGAGTCTGTACTCGTTCTTTGAAGTCTCGCTCTCTTCTTTCCTCCTTTACTCCTTTCCTCGGCTAATATAGAGTACGTGCGGCTGTGCGGGCCAGATGTCCTAAACACGTACCTCTTCTTCGCTTCTCACCTCTACAATCACCATGTCAGCGACTTTTTTTGACGGAATCAAGAGCAACTTCAAGGATGTCTCCATCACGGACGACAAAATCGACACGACGGGCTTTCTGGCTGCGTCTGAGTCGCTCGTGACGCTGTTTGGTGAGTAGCGCGCGCCGTTCCTCTTCTCTCTAACAAGACCTGTTTGGCAGTAGCGCGTTCAGTGTCGTGCAAAACGACATGACCGGCAACATTAAGGTGTGTACAGTGTAGAACACCTGTCTGAAGCTGCTAGATTGGTCTAATACAGAAAATCCGTGCTCGCCAGCTCGCCAACCCCGCGGGATCAGAGACACTCCAGGACATTGTGCTCGGCGAAGTGACGGCCAAGAGCAAGGACGCGACGCAGGGCCTGCTGTGGCTGACACGCGGTCTGCGGTTCACGGCCGACGCCATGCGCCGCAGCGTCGACAACTCTTCCGAGGAGCTGGCCAAGTCGTTTACTGAGTCGTACAACCAGACGCTCAGCAAGTACCACACGTTTTTAATCCGCCCCGTGTTCAAGCTGGCCATGAAGGCGTGCCCATACCGCAAGGACTTCTACGAGAAGCTCGGCTCGCCTCTGGACGTTGTTCTGGCTCAGCTCAAGGAGTGGCTCGCTGCCCTCGAGAAGATTGTCTCCACCATTGAGACCTTCCTCACCTCTGGTAACTACGCCAAGGGTCTGTAAGGAGACCGTAACGACAAAGTGCCACGCTCAACTATCCATGTTCATGTATCCACGTTGAAGTATCCACGTTGAAGTGACAAGTTGCTATTATAGCAGCAGTATGGCAGTTCGACATCAGGCTGTAGTTTAAGTGAAAGCTGAATCAACTGCCGAAGAGTCCTAGTAATTAAACATCTAGACAAATGGCTCGCACGTAATACACGTTACTTGATATCTGTTCAGGCTCTCACTATCCACTCGATCCACAACATCTACGTAGAATGCTACTATCACTGTAGTCATTAACATTACGCTCTACTTTGAATAGCCCAGCATTTACATATTTACAGCGTCTGTAGCGTCTTACCTTTTGCTACTTCAGCTTGGCAAGAATCTCGTCGGCAATCTCATCGGGAGTTCTGTGCGTCGTCAGCTCTGGAAGACAGAAGCCTCCGTTCGCGATGAGCTCATCGCCGTCCGGAACCTGCATCAGCCCGACCTGGCTCGAAACCATATTGGCTCCCATATAGTGGTTTGGTCTAGCCTTAACCCGCGCCAGCAAGTCCTCCTCGGATGCGTACAAGAACACAATGGCCAGCTTCGTTCCAGGCAGTAGGTGTTCGCTAAGGAACTGACGGTACTTCTTGGTGAGAGCAGAGCACGAAGCTACTGCGGTCTGGGATCCGTTCTCTGCAGCAGCAGCGCTCGCCTTGCGCGAGATGTCCGCAAGCCAGTCCCAGCGGTCGTCGTCCGTGAGAGGAATGCCCTTCGACATTTTGTCGACGTTCTGAGTTAGCGTTGAGTCACAATAGGACATTAGAGCACATACAGCTGGAGGATGAAGGTTGTCGCCTTCGATAAATGGAGCATCGAGGGCCTTGGAGATGAGCTGGCCGACCGTCGACTTGCCAGTGCCGGCAGGGCCGCCGACAATGACGACGAGAGGATGCGGTGAGACCATGATGAGTGATGTCTATATGACGGGTGAAACGATGCGAAACGAGTGTACTGTCGATTTAGCCGAGATGTGGAACTATGAAGAAATGAAAGCACAAGTCAATATCCACTCTCTCCAGTTGTTGTACAGTATCTTCTCAGTTCGCTCCAATTCTGTGTAGTCCTAAATCTGTTGAGATCAAGATTTATGCAGAGGGTAAAATGGTGGGGGTTGCATACCCCGGAGTCATAGACCGATATAGGCAGAATCCCGGACAAAAGTAGAGTCCAGTAATAAAACCGAGCAAGAACTCCGAAATACAGTATGATGCCAGTTCTGGCTAACTCGGTTACACTTGAACGTCACAACATATATTTAAAATCTACAACTAGTCTAGCTAGCTCTTTTGTCGTGATCAGGAGAAGCTCCTATGCAATAAATACTAGTGTACAGGTCTGTCATCTCTACCTGTCGTTCTCGGCACTCAGCTCTACGGCCAAATTGCCGACATTGCGACTCTCGTCGTCCTGTTTGAGCCGGCGGTAGATGAGATCGGTGAGGTTGCAGGCAATCGTGTAGGCCTGGTTGATGCAGTGGAGCAACTGCGAAGCATCGACAGAGACACCGCCCGGCTTGGAGATCTGGCACACGTCGCGGTTCTTGTTGATGGTGATGGTCATCTCGCTGTGTCGGAGGGCCTCTTCACGAGCATTGGCATCGAGGAGCATGATCTCAGTAGCATCTTGCTCGTCGCTGTCAGTCTCGAGCTTGAAAAACGAGTATGTCACACAGATGGGGACATGCAGAATAGACAGAGGCACGGGCGCACGCTCTTCAATGTCGTGTACAATGGTTCTGTCGCCGTCAATGGAGGTGTCTGGCTTGCGGAAGTGCATCAGCGCGGCAATGACTCCAATGCAGGTAGCATCGACCAACCCTCCGTCGTAGCTGAGGTAGTGCACATCGGCGCGGATCATCCAGCATGTCTTGCCCGCTACAATGCACAGACTCTCGAGATCAAGCGCATTGGATCGTCGAATGGCCTTTTCAATGAGTCGTGCCATGAGCATCTCGTCGTCAGACTGCCGGTTGTTCTCAAACAGCGGCGACGCCATGGAGCTGATGTCGGTGGTAATGAAAAAGGTTCCTTCGTAGGGTCGGTCCTCGTAGGGCTTGCTCACCTCGGCCGAAACCTGGACCATCAGGCGAGTGCCGCCAATCGTGACTTGCGCATTGCCGAGGCTTTCACCAAACTGCACGTCGACGTCGCGGAAGGTGTTGAGAGAGCGCCCATCAACGCGCTTGCTATGTTGTTGAAGCAGTCCTAGCAGGAACTGCTCCTCATTGAGGGAGATGTCCTTTGGGCGGGGCATCGTCAGTGAGGAAGCTGATGTCAATAGTAAAAGGCACTACTAAACATCTCCAAACGGTTCATTTTTTCCAGGGCAGGGCTAAACTTCAGCCGTTCCCCTGAGTTCCCCTGAGCTGAGTTAGAAGATGCCATGCCAGGTGTAGTGCCGTTTTAATGGCAGGTAGAATATTGTTAGACTGACGGAAAGGAGACTAACTTATTAGAATGAAGTATAAGAAGTTTATTCTGTTTGACGCTTCTTATGGATGAGCTTGCCTGGATCTGCTTACCATATGCAGCATTGCACTAAGATGAGAGTACTTCAGCATGTAACTTTGATACGCGAAGAAGTTGGTATCAACTGGAGCCCCAGCTGTTCGTAATATCAGCTAAACAGATATACCCAGATGCCTGACTTGTCAATTTCCAGCTGGATCAGCCCGTAAGCGGACGTTAACTCCGGTTGAGTGAGTCTAGTCTAAGCCTCGTACTAACCTGCAGTTCTTTTCTTCAGGCTTTCTTCAGGCATTCCTTCAGCACTCCTTCCGTCTATCCGTCCATCACGCCATCCTGCCACTCTATTTAATCCCCGCACTGCACTGTTACTCATAGAGCACTGCCTCCGGAGATGAGGAGATCACGACGCGGGTTGGGGTGCACCGTCGTTTACCCTGCGGCACTGCCTCGAAAGAGACGGCATTTTTCAAGAGTTTCGACTCTCTACTGACTCTTCACGCTTGATTCACCATGTCTCCCTCCCCTGTATACATTGTTTCGGCTGCGCGTACGCCCATTGGCTCGCTGCTCGGTTCTCTCGCTTCGCAGAGCTACGTGGAGCTCGGTTCGCACGCCGTCAAGGGTGAGTAGAACTGACTGACGTGTATCATGGCAAATGTAGTTCGGTTTCGCTCGTGCACTCGCCAGTAACCCCTACAGTTCTAACGCAGCTGCTCTTGCCAAGGTCCCTGAGATCAAGGCGTCGGAGGTCGACGAGATCGTCTTTGGCAACGTCTACCAGGCCAATGTCGGCCAGGCTCCTGCACGCCAGGTCGCGCTCAAGGCCGGCCTCGCGGAGTCTGTCGTGGCCACGGCCGTTAACAAGGTCTGCGCCTCGGGCCTCAAGGCCATCATCATTGGAGCTCAGTCGATTCTGACCGGCTCGGCCGACATTGTCGTTGCTGGCGGTGCTGAGTCCATGTCGAACGTTCCCCACTACCTGCCATCAGGCCGTACTGGAACCAAGTTCGGTAGTGCCACGGTCGTCGACGGTCTGCAGCGCGACGGTCTGCAGGATGCCTACGACAACGAGGCCATGGGCATGGCTGGTGAGGACACTGCTGCTGAGCACAAGGTCACACGCGAGGAGCAGGATGACTACGCCATCTCGTCATACGAGAAGGCCCAAAAGGCCCACGCCGACGGCAAGTTTAAGGCCGAGATCGCTCCCATTGAGCTGCCTGGCGCCCGTGGAAAGCCCGGTGTGACTGTGTCTATCGACGAGGAGACGACTCGTCTCGACATTGCTCGCCTGCGCGCTGCTCGCCCTGTATTCAAGAAGGACGGCACGTTGACGGCACCCAACGCATCGCCCCTCAACGACGGTGCTGCTGCGGTCATCCTCGTCTCGGAGGCCAAGCTCAAGGACCTCGGTCTCAAGCCCCTCGCTGTCATCCGCGGCTGGGGTGAGGCCGCCCAGGCTCCCATCAAGTTCCCCACCTCGCCCTCGCTGGCTGTGCCCAAGGCTCTCAAGCACGCCGGTGTCACCGCCGAGGAGGTCGACTTCTTTGAGTTCAACGAGGCCTTCAGCGTCGTCGGTGTCGCCAACGCTCGTATCCTCAACCTCGACCCCGCCAAGATCAATGTGTACGGTGGTGCCGTGGCTATCGGCCACCCTCTTGGTGCCTCTGGTGCGCGCATTGTCGTGACCCTCACGTCGGTGCTTGCTCAGGAGAGCGGCAAGATCGGTGTCGCTACCATCTGCAACGGTGGTGGTGGTGCGTCGGCCATTGTCATTGAACGCGTCTAAACGGATACAGCAAGGCCTACGCATCACCTGTGCCTAATCTGTGAAATCCCAGTGTATAAATGAATCGTAGGTTCTTCCTAGTGTATAAATCAATCGTAGGTTCTCCCCTCATATATCGATTTTCATCACGTGATTGACTGTATCAGCCGTACATGTACAGCCGCGCTGTGAAATATCAATATCCAACCTGGCTACACTTTCATTGTATACTTGTACATATATAACTCCACATAGCGATGAGCAGGAGACAAGACTATATCGCGCGGATACGGTACCAAAACGACCTGCCGCCGCCTCCATGCCCGCCGAAACTGGTCCAGATCCCGATGGATGTGGCGAAGCTGTCGTCGGCCGGGTTCTTGTCGAACCTCGTGCGCAAACAGCCCGTCAATGTCGACGTCGACATCGACCTCGGCATGCCTCTCGACATGATCGAGGTGCACGGAATCTTCGAGCGCGGTGACGAGTCGGGTGTGTACCCGCTTGGCGGCGCTTCTGTGGATCAGCTCGACCCCAAGGACCGCGCACTGCTACGTCTTCCTGCTGGCACGGCCTCGTCAAAATCACAGCCCGGTGTGTCGTTCCTGCGACGAACAGAGTACATCTCATCAGAGCTCGTCGGTGGTATGGGAGCATCGCAGAGCAAGTCGGAGGTTCTTCGCCAGCAGAAGCTCAAGGACCAGCGAGAGCTTCTCGAGCCCGAGGCTCAGCTGCGCATTGTCGAGTCCACCTTCACAGCCTCGTCCGAGGACCTGTCCAAGCTGAAGCACCCCAAGCGACCGGGTCTCACTGCTGTCGAGTCGTGGCAGTTTGTGCCCGACGCCAAGATGCTCGATGTTACGTTTCTGTCGGTGCGTATGATTGGCTCTGCGTCGCTCAAAAACACCAAGCGCGAGTTCTCCGACGACAGCCTTGGCACTGCCCTGTTCCGACGTAACGTCGTCGAAGGTGACGAGTGGATGTCGTTTTACACAGCTGAAGACGAATCTGCCGCGGAGCTGAAGCGCAAGCTCGACTCGCCCGAAGATACACTTGAGGACGATGAACAGACATACCGCTTCACGCGCGTGCAGGACAATGACATCGACTTGCATCTACATCGCACTCCTTACGAGGAGCTGGCCATTAGCCTCACCGAAGAGGGCGAGGCGCGCTACATTCCTATTGTGGGACGCACGAACCTCAAGCGACGACGTGTACTGAAGCAGAAGCGCGAGGAGTTCGTTCAGCACTCTGTGGACGTTGTTGACCTCACGCTCCGTGAGATCACCCCGCGAGAGTCGATTGTGCGTGACAATGCGCGTTCGGCCTACGATCCTGTCACATACATCACTACGGAGCTGCCCGACGCCGAGGACGAAGATGGGGACAAGGATGAGAAGGAGCCGGAGGTGGATGACGACGAGACCGAGTGATGCATCCTGCAACGAGCAGTGATGCTGTCTGTAATGAGCGGTGATGCTCCTATAACCAGCAGTGATGCTCCTATAACGATCTAATGGATTATGTAGATTTACTGGTAGATGGTCTGGGTGGTAGTGCAGGCAACTCACTCCAAGAGAGAATACCTTATATAGAAGGTACCAGGAAGTACTGGATCTAACGTGAAGAGAAGCAGTCGCATTCCGAGCTCATTTTCAGTCGCTATTCTGAGCTCTCTTGATCTGACGTGTATGGTGAGATTACCTCGGCTAAACCCGCGCTGAAGCCTGGCCTCAATGCTGAGTGTGCGGTTCACCAATTGTCTTCTTATCCGGCTTATTTAACCGACTGAAATAATTATGTTTACTCTCTGTTGATCTAATTGCACTATCATTTTAACCTATCGTCTCATCGGCCTGTAAGAGCCCGTGATGTCTTGTCACCCGGCCGTGATGCACCCCTGAATGATGCGTGCCTGCTCAATCGTCTCTCCATCCTACCATCCAATGAGCACCATCAAAGAGCTGATCCAGGGCCTTGGGCCTACGGAGCGGTTCTTCTCCTATGAATTCTTTCCGCCCAAGACGAAGAGTGTAAGTTGGAAATTGTGGTGATTGGTGTGACAGGGTTTGAAGCGATGATAGGGAGAACTTCGTGTAAATGAAGCTCCTTCCTGTGTCGATTGAAGCCACCTAGTCTCTGTGCAGTAAACTGTAAACAACAGAGAAGATGCCAGCTCTGTGTAGCGCAATTGAGGATTTACATCCCCTGTGTACTACAGAATGGTGTCTTCCCTGCTGTACTGTATCTTCGCTGGGTCACCCACCATTGGCTCCTCCGTCCGTCCCGCTCTAACACAGGGAATGCAAAACTTGATGGCACGTTTGCAGCGCATGTCCAAGCTGGGAAGCCTGTTTGTGACTGTCACCTGGGGCGCTGGCGGCTCGTCAGCATCCAAGAGTGTTGAGCTGGCCACCATTTGCCAGCAGGAACTGGGAATCCCCACTTGTATGCATCTGACATGTACCAACATGGACAAATCGGTGATTGATGATACTCTCGAACGTGCAAAGGCCGCTGGCATCCGCAACATTCTTGCCTTGCGCGGTGATCCGCCTCGCGACAGCGAGTACTACTGGGCCAATGGCGGAACGAGCGAGTTCAAGTACGCCGTGGACCTGGTGCGATATATCCGCAAGACCCACGGTGACTACTTCTGCATTGGTGTCGCTGCCTATCCCGAAGGTCACGTCGATGCTGTGTACTCGAGTGTCCAGGACCCGCTACACGATCTACCGTACCTCGTTGAGAAGGTGGAGGCCGGCGCCGACTTCCTCATCTCGCAGCTCTTCTATGACAGCGACCGGTTCCTAGCCTTTGAGAAGCTTATCAGAGACGATAAGTCGGGTGTACTTGCCGATATCCCGCTGATTCCTGGAATGATGCCTATCAACACGTATCAGTCTTTTGTTCGAGCAGCGAAGCTTAGCAATGCCCACATACCTGAGGAGCTCATGGACCGCATTAACAAGATCCCCATCGGTGACGACGAGCAAGTGAAGCAAGTCGGTGTGGAGGTTGTGTCTGATCTTGTGGAAGCGGTAGGTAAAGGCACAGCTGGACGAGTCAGAGGTTTCCATTTCTATACTCTCAACCTCGAGAAGTCGGTGGCTCTGATCCTAGAACGCACGGGCCTTGCGAAGGTGGAAGATGCGGAGGAGGCAGATGAGGAACCAAGCAGAGCTGCTTCCGGTGCCACTGTCTCGTCGGTCTCTACAGCGGTGGACGGCATCTCGATTGAGGACTCTGCAATTGATGATTCGGCGGATATCTTGCTACCTCCTCAGTTCCCGTCCGGACAGCGTCGTCGCTCAAGTTTGCATGCGCACAACCGTGTTGTGCTTGACTCCGAAGCAACTGCAAAGCCGGGTGTCATCATTGACCCCGTGAGCGCCGTTTCGGAACGCGAAGCTGGCGCAAAAGTCAAGGGTGCACCGACGGATGCCCTGGCTATTTCGACAGGCGAGGGCGACCTTGGACGCGAAGCCACATGGGACGACTTCCCCAACGGTCGATTCGGTGACTCGCGGTCGCCAGCATTCGGAGAGATTGATGGCTACGGTCCAACGCTTCATGTTGACCCTACGCAGGCTATCAAGCTATGGGGTTATCCTGTGGATATCGCGGATATCTCGGTATTATTTGCACGACATATTCGTAACGAACTTGATGTTCTGCCATTTTCAGACCAGCCGCTGAGCCCTGAGACGTCGCTTATTCAAGAAGAGTTGCTGCAAATGATTAACCGGGGTCTGCTTACTGTTGCATCTCAGCCTGCTGGCAACTCTATCAAGAGCACAGACCGCATCTTTGGCTGGGGACCTCCCGGTGGCCGTGTGTTCCAGAAGGCGTTTGTCGAGTTCTTCGTCAGTGACGAGCAGTGGGCCAAACTACAGCCTAAACTTGACGCCATAGGCGAGGTTGTGTCGTACTACGAGGGAGTTTCGAGCAACCTCACCGAGGTCCGTTCGTCGAACCTGCCTCCGGGCTCGTCCAACGCTGCAACTTGGGGCGTGTTTCCCAACCGCGAGATCCTGCAGTCAACCATTATTGAGGAGGAGTCGTTTGTCGCATGGCTCGAGGAAGCGTTCATCATCTGGCGCGAATGGCGTGCACTCTACAAGGTCGGCACTGCGTCCTACAAGCTGCTCGACCACATTTACAGCACGTACCATCTTGTGTCGCTAGTCCACCACGACTACTTCGACGAGAGCGCTCTATGGCGCATCTTTGAGGAGTTTTAGCCGGTTGGCTCCATCTGGTGTGCAGTGGTCCGCGTTGGGCTGCGTTGGTCCGCATCGAGGCGCCCAACAGTGCGTCAAGGCGTCGGTCTCGATCGAGTCGGTCGCTACCCCGCGACGCGCAGGCGTGCCCCCTGGCGAGAATATGCAAAGATTATTCCGTTTCCGTGAACCTAGACAACGCGTATGCACCGATCGGCACCAAAGTTTTTCAGCCGTGCAAGGGGTAGTTCTGTACGAGTCATGAGGCACCAAACGGAGGAAGTGCAAAACAAAATCCGCAACTCGAGCTTGAAATGCGGGGAAGTTAGCGCCAAAACAGCCCGATCGAGGCAGCAGGCACGGGGGCGCAGGCAGGAGGGGAGTGCGCCGGCAGATCAGTGGGACCTAGCAGATCGCAGCAACATCGAGTAACAGATGTCGGAATCCGTCTATAGCTTAATGTCCAGTACCGCATTACAGAGTGTATACGTGTCAGGCCCGGAATTGGATGTAGGAGTGATGAGTACAGTATTTCTAATTAGAATTGGGACGTAGGAATGACGAGTACAATGCTCCTGAACATGGTACAGAGGGTCATAGTATGACATTTGGTTGGCTTGAATGGGCATCTACGACTGTTCCGAGTCTCACGTCTGTATGCAAATGATTACTTGTAGATCTACAGAATAAATATTAACGGCGCTTGAAGCTTTTGAGGGGGTCGCGCTTCTTAGCCTTGGTCTTGTTGACCTTGTGGTGGTTGTTCTTCTTGTGGTACGGCACATGACCAATGGCCTTGGGCTTGCGGCCATTCTGCGGAAGCAGGTAGGTAGGAACGACCTTGAGATGAGTCTGCACGCGCGCTGGGTGGAGCTCCTTGTCGTGACGCAAGTTGGCCAGATCCTCAGGGTTCTCCTCGAAGTGACGCTTGAGCTTGTCTGATGTCAGCAGCTCCTGGCGAATCTCCTTGACACGGGCCTCGCGAATGGAGACCTTGGTGACGGCACGGAATGCGTCCTCGGTTCGGTACCGGAACGACTCGACCTGACCCATGTCAAATGTGTATGGCTTGAGCTCGTTGTCGAGTTTGCTCTGAGCTCGCGTGATGCGACCCAGGACCTTCTCGTCGCGCCGGGCTGAGGGCAGCGTTGCGACCTTGTGCTTGCCGACCTGGTCGCGAGGAACCACAAATGATAAAGCCATTCCAGTCTTGTTGGCACGAGCAGTTCGGCCTATGCGGTGAGTGTAAGATCTTGAGGATGCGGGAAGATCAAAGTTGAGCACGCAGGCGACGTTTTGAAAGTCAACGCCTCGACTGACTCCATAGTCCTTGGCTTTGGCCTTTGATCTCGACTTCGATTTCGACGTCTCTGGCTTGTCTTCCTGCTTCTCCTCTTCCATCTCCTCGTCCTCGTCTTCTGCGTCAGGACGCTCAGTGCTTTCGTCAGTAGCGATCAGTAGGTTGTACACGCTCTTGTTGAACTCCTCGACAATGTGGAGTCGCGAGGACACAGGCAGTTCTGAGTTGAGCACACAGCTCTTGATGCCAAACTGCTCAAAGAACAGCTTGAGTCGGTAACAACGGTCGATATCGTTAACAAAGATGATCGTCTTGCCCTTGACGAGATGCAGCTTGAAGATGACGTAGGCGAGGAGGAACTTGTCGAACTCGGTCGTCTTGACATAGTACTGGACGAGCTGTTCTGATGAGACAGTTTCCTCGAGCTTCAGCAGCGCCACGTTGCGGCAGAACATTGTTTTGATGGCGTCGGTTTCTTCGCTCAGTGTTGCGCTCATGAGCCACGTCTGCATTGTCTTGGGCAGCTCGCTGGCGAGGGCACTCAGATCATCCTGGTAACCGTACGACACAATGAGATCAGCTTCGTCAATGACAAAGTAGCGCAGGCCCGAGGCATCGAGGTTTCCCTGCTTAATGTGGGCCAGCGCACGGGCTGGTGTCGAAATGACAATGGACGGGTGCTCCGACAGCAGCGAGCGCTGGACCTGATCGCTGGCGGCCTGAGCGATGTTCACGGTCGTCAGCTGCTTGGTGCAGTAAGTGTTGAACTTGCTGGCCATTTTGTAGACCTGGTCGGCCAGTTCTTTGCTGGGGACGAGAATGAGAGCGCTAGTGGACGAAGCGCCGCTTTCAAGGATGGCCTGGATGATGGGGATGAGGTAGGCGGCAGTTTTGCCAGAGCCTGTTCTGGCGCGGGCAACGATGTCCTTTTTCTCGTTGAGGGCCAGAGGAATGGCGGTGGCCTGGATGAGTGTTGGCTCGGCATAGCCCAGTAGGTCTATGGCCTGCTGAAGCCGCTGGTCCAGGTTCCACGAGGCGAACGAAGGGGTGGACATGGCGATGGAGAGAGGGATATTGAGAGACGGGCAAGATTTTGGTGAGAAAAAAAGATGGGCCCTGACCCTGGAAAAGATTGCAGCCGTGCGTTCGGTCCAGCCGTGCGAAGGCCCGTTTGGGGGCGCGTGCATCATCGTGCAGTAGTAGATAGAGGCCGGGGTGTCGATGGGGTCGAAAAGTGGATGAGGGGATGAGGTGGAGGAGGGATTGAAGGGCCAGTGAAGTGTCAAGATATGGCTCTCCAGTCTAAAGTACTGTATGGGTACCAGAGGAACTGCGGTTTAAGATTGTACCCTGCTCACCCTTGTAAGAGCGAATACAAGCCTATACCAGGATGTAGGATGCAACCAGGATACAGGTACACGGATACAACCGGATACAAGCAGCTTATTGTTGGGGTCTACTGGCATTTCTGCTTTTGTCGCTTCTGCTTTCGTTACTTCTGCTTTCGTCACTTCTGTTTTCGTCACTGGTTATCGGATGTCTCTCCGCCTTTTGCATGGGCTGTTCTGGGTTAGCAGGGCTGGCTCGTAATGGAAAGAAGCAAACAGGCTGCCCCACCGTCGCACCTCAAACGGGTTAGCACCGGTCGTGAAGACGCCGGTAACCAATCAGGTTGGCGGACCCCGCAGCTCGTCTCCACAAAACGGGATGCCCCTTGCGGCACCGGAGACCCGCCGGCAGCAGGCATCCAGGCCGGGGTGCATGCCGATCTGGAGTCTAAGCCAAGCGCAACAAATGGCAGCGAACTGAGCCACGCAGTGCAACATTCGTCATGTAGTGGCCCGACAGGGATTGCGCTGCCTATTGGATCCAACGTGCCAGTCACAGCCCAATCGGCGCTGGCTGCTGGTGCCTGCGGCAGATCAGCAGCCCAAACAGCAAGAATCAGCAATTGCAGGCTACCGAGATCTGCCAATCTGCAACAGCGGCAGCAGCGGCAACAGCAACCGACAAGAACAAGTAATTGGAAGCAGGCATGCCGTAGGCGATAAGCTAAGCAGCTAAGCAGCTAAACAGCTGTCTCTGGGCTGTGTACGAGCAGTCATTTGCATCATCGGCTGATAGACAGCTAGCTAGTGATATCCGTGATAGTCGCTGCTAGGCGTCTACATCGCGACTCAGGTTTGCTGCGACATGGCCGATGCTAGACTTGCATTGACAGCAACAGGAGTTGATTCAGAACGAATCGAGCCAGTACGGAATTTAGATTGGCTGGCAATTGAGGCAAGTCAGAAATTCTGAGATCTGCTGAAACCTGCTGAAACCTGCTGAAACCATAGAAACCACCGATAGAAACCATGATAGATACCACTGATAGAGCTGTGTAAGCTGTACTGATACTAACTGTCAAACTACTCACCTGTCAAACTGCTCTCACCCGTCAAACTATTCACCTGTCAAATACTAATCTGATAGTGTCCACGCGACAGAAACTCAAATGCGGAGTAATCTTATGTTATCATGACTTCGAGCACTGACAGGTATTTCTATAGCTGTTATATCTGACATACTGGTTTGCTTACTATTCTTCTTTCCTCTAGTGCGGATAAAAATGACAGAGTAATAGATACAACCTTTATACCTCTAATTAATTCTATGCTGATGCAATGGACCGGGCTTATAGCTGTACAGAGATCCATGCTGAGTCGTGACCAATAAATAACATGACAATGAATGATGCGAGTAGAGCAATGCGAAAATGAGCAATGCGAGTGAGCTGGGTGAAGCGTAGAGGTTCGTCAGGCCAAATTTACACCTTGAGCTGCGGCCACATCTTGGGGTCGGCAGGGCCGTCCAGAAGCGTGTCCGACGAGGCGGGAGAGGGGGTGGGGGTGGGCGACTTGGACCGCGTGGGCGTCGTGCTGCCCGACGACGAGCTGTCAAGACCAAACGTAGCACCAGGCTCGCTCGAGTTCCTGAGAGCAGTCGCAGCAGCGGCAGCTGCAGCAGTCGATTGCGGCACAAGCGCCGGCGACGACGACGAGGGCGACAGCACCGCCAGAGCCTCGTCGCCGGGCCAAGTAGGCAGGTGCTTGGGGTATCCGGCTGCCGTCGCGGCGGCCGTAGTAGCGGCCAGAGGGACAGGTCCAAGACCGGGGGCCTTGGGCGCATCCTGGAAGAAGCAGTACTTGGAAATGATATCCTGGTACGACACAGAGTCCCAGGCAGGGCGGCCAACACCAGCGGCAGCACCCTTTGACTTGGGGAAGATGAACGAGCGGAGCTGCGGCTCCGACTTGGGCTTGCCGGCAACAACAGTGGTGTCGTCGTCGTCCGAGTTGGACTCAGAAGTCGTCGTCACCTCGGCGTCGGCATCAGCCTCGGCCTCACCGTCGTAGACGGCAGAGCGAGTGTGCGATGAGCGCGACAGAGCAGCGTTCAGCGACGCACCAAAGTTGTACCGCGACGTGAGGCCGTTGGCCTTCTTGGTCGGCGACGCGGGCTTGGGAGCGTACGCGGCCGTGTCAAACAAGTCGGTGGTCGAGTCAACCTGCGCGTGCAGCTGGTCAAAGTCGTTGTCGTAGATGTAGTCGGGGTTCGGCTCCGTCTTGGTGCGTCGGTGGTGGGCCTTGGGGTGACGGTGCTGAGCCAGGTTCGACTGGCGGGCAGGGCGTCCTACGGCCTTGGGCTGGGCCTGCACAGGCTCTTCGGTGGGGGGTGCGCGGGTGAAGAGGACCTCGTAGTTGAGCGAGTTGTTGTTGTCCCAAAACTCGCCCGTCTCACAGGTGTAGCGGATGCAGAAGAACATAGACTTGGAGGAAAGGACCTGGATGGGGATCTCCGAGATGTTGACGGAGAAAGTGAAGCGGTCGTAGCCACGCTGCTGAGTTCGCCGGCGAACGTCACCATTGTAGTCGGCCACGACCTCGGTCACGGACTTCCAAAAGTCAACCGTGTAGCGAATGGCCACCGCTTTCTGGAACGAGGTGTTCTTGACGCACACATGGCCAATGAGGAAGTTCTTGTCGGTGGACAGGAAGACCGAGTCGAGGAAGACCATTTGGCCTGCCGACTCGGCGCGCTCGACGTCCTTGATTGAGAAGTTGGGGGTGGAAATCTTCCACTGGAGGCCCTTGCGCTTGTAGTTGCGAGCCGAGCTCTCGGCTTCCGACTCTTCGTCAGCCGAGTCCATGTCAATGGCGTCGTCCGAGTGCGAGTCAGACGAGTCCGACGCCCACTGGAAACTGACACGCTCCTTGACGGGGGTCGAGTTTGTCGAGACGGCAGCAGGCTTTTCGCGGCGCGAGAAACGACGGACGTGCTCGAGGTTCGAGGCAAAGTGGACCATTTTGGAGGGCATGCTCTGGGTTCGAAGCAGCGAGGGCAGTTTGAGCGACGACTTGACGAGCTCACCCGACTTCTTGCGTAGCATGGTGCGGGTCGACGAGTCTGAGTCTGACGAGGTCATGGACGAAGCTCCCTTGACGGTTGTGTCCGACTCGACGCTTGTGGTGGACTCACTTGCGTCAGCGACTACGGCAGCAACGGCGGCAGCAACCGAGCGCGGGACCGACTCGAGCGCAGACGCGAGCTTGGGGTCGATGGCAGAGATGGCCAGGCCAGCAAGAGCCTGTGCTGGAGCTGAAGTTGGCACAGGTGCGGTTACATTCGGTGGCACACTTGCAGGCCCGTTTGCGGCCACTGGGGGCAAAGTAGGCGTGACAGGCGCACTGGCGGGGGAATTAGCCGACTTGTTGCGCGAGTTGGCGAGAGCCAGACTGTCGCTCTGGCGCGGAGCCGAGCCACGACGCTGTTTGTGCAGAAAGGTGGTGGAACGCTCCGAGTGCTGGCCTGGCGTGTAGACCTGGTGGTGGAGCAACGACGAGAGCGCGCCGCCCGACTGGGAGCGCTGGAGCGGCGAAGCCGGCGGCGCCTGGTCCCGGGCAGGAGGAGCCTCAGAATCAGCGAACCGCGACATCACCATCATCGCGGAGGGGCTGTTTGGCGAAGTGAAGTAGTACAGAGGGGCCGGTTTAGTAACAGGCCGGAACAATCGGCGTGGGATGCAGGTCCTGTTGAGTTAGCTTGGGAGCCAGGGCCATGCACAACAGGGCGAGTGTTGTATGAGCAGGCACAAAGGCGCTGCGTAGAGAGGAGGAGGAGGGAGGAAGATGAGATGAGTAAAGACGATGAAGAAGAAGAGCGATAAGTGACAGCCACAGGACTTTTTCAAGGGCCGGGTGGGCAGCCAGCGTCGGGGCAGAGAAAGAAAAAAATAAACCCTTGGGACGCAGCATCAGATTGCAAAAAGCAAGCGTGATTTCGAACAAGGCGGGACGCCAAAAGCAAACCCGGTCTGCAATTTGGCTCGTCGGTTGCTGCTGATCGGCTGGCGGGGCGCCAAGGGGTCGACGCGTTATACGAATGGGGGGTAGAGGGAGAAAGTAATGAGGAGAGGAATAGGAGAGGAATAGGAGAGGAGAATGACAGGGTAGTAGAATGGAGAGTAGTAGAATGAAGAGTAGTAGATGACAAGTATAATGAGTAGAGAGTACAGTACAATACAGTACAGGAGCACGGGTGGGACCATTACCCAGGCTAGTGCTGCACGCTTACGTGGGTCGGACCACCCACAGCCGACAGCCCGGGTACAGTGGATGGATGGATCCGATGTTGGTAATACGCACTACACCGGTGTGAAGCATGATGACAGCCGACTCAGCCGGCTAGACCGCGGACTCAGCTGATGTAGTACCGGTCCTTCGTGACCCGTCCTCCTGCCTTCCTATCCCCTTGTATCCCGCCCAATACTACTTCCATGTCTCACTTCATCTCCTTCATCTCCATCCACGTGCTGCCACTTACTACCACTTATCGCCGTCCATTTAATGACTTACCTGGTATTAGCGATAAACGAGCCCGAGTCAACCCGTACTGCTAAGGTGAGCAGCCGCTACCTCTTTATACCACGCCATGTCCAGGAACGCGTCGCAGCCTAAAGCAGCCGGGCCAAACGGGCCACCAAAAGCAAGCCAGGGTTAGGGCCGGAGCCCGCTTGCAGCGAATGGCAACCTTCCCCTCCCCCTCCATCGCACCTCATTTCCCCCCACTCAGGTAGGTACCGGGCTCGAGACCGGCAAAACAGCCGGCACGGACAAACACTGCCCGTCACGATGCGCCCACATCCACCACCACCGATCAGCCCATCCGCCCACACGGCGCTAGTCCGGCAGATAACGGACGGCCGTATCAGCATGCACAAAGGGCTCGCTGCAGGTGGGCCCATGGGTGCGCCATTGTTAAAGTCGGACCATGATTGCACCGGGCTAATAGTAGGATGGTGTGCGTCATAGCCGGTACCCAGAGTCAGTCCATCCAACTGACATGTAACTGATATCTAACTGAATCTGCGTGTCCAACTGACATGTGCGTGTACTGCCATGTCGTGCTACCTTGGCTCCCGCTCGTTTGGCGATCTGCGCAAAAGCAATGTACTAGATCCCTGTAACGACAACTTAGCAGTCGGTGTACCGCGTTGTACTGCCCAACAGCCTCAACGGATGTAATGTGTGCCTACTGGGCGGTGTCCGATACCAATCCGATACCCGTGTGCCCGGTGTCGTGAAAACCCTACAGTCCTCTTTACCCCTCATTTCCGGTCGTCTATTCATCTATCGGGCTGCACCTAACCCTGCTATCGCTAGCCGCTCGACGGCTAACCTGTAATTAAGGTTCACCACCCCGTCCCAACAGGCTTGGAATGCAGCTCCTTCGCGACTCGCGTTGAGTCGTGGTTGATCGGTTAGCTCTCGAGTCTCGACATCAGTTTTCAAACAGACACCCCCACGCATCACCACGTAACATCGGCTGCCCGGTACCCCTCTCACTACCCCTCTCGCTGTACCCCTCCAGGCGAAATTGCCCGGTCTGCCAGCCCCGCACAGCCCCTGCCCTATCAGCGCTGCACCCCACCTTGCAGTTTATCCGTGATCGGCATCTCCCAACAAACTGCACCTGCGCAACCAACCTGCGGTAGCAGCTGGTACTGCGTGCTGTGCCTGCGACTGCAAGCTAGCTGGTAGCTGATGAGCAGGTCTGCACTGAACTGCACTGAGATAGCATAGCATCTGCTTTAAAGTGTACTACAACGCAACCATCTGCCAACTAACTTGCTAAATTTTTACTCTTTTCTGCCTATTCTCGCTTTCTCTTTTCACTTCTCTTGATTCTTTTCATTTCTCTTTTCCCAAGCTTTTCATTGCGTGCCTGTGTGCTGTACGTGCCCCTCTCTAACCCCTCTCACCCCCCACCTACCCCTCTTCCATTTTTCCCTTTTTTCCTGCCCTCTTCCCCGCCGGACATGGCCGCTTTTGCTTGGCTTTCCCAACTGGGCCCGATAACCGCAACAACCACAGCCACCTCCTGGCGCTAGATGGCCCCTCGCCTGTTGGGGGCTCCGATTGCAGATCGCTGCTCGCGCCAGCCAAACCTCTATCTGGCCTGCACACACCGGCCAATGATGTCACGGCCTGTGCTGCACACGAGCGGCGATTCTCCGATGCTCCGATGCGCGGCACTTGCTGTGGCGGCTTTTTATCGGCACGCACTAACATCATTCCGATTCAAAGCCCCGCTAAACATCCACCAACTTGCGCCTCTGCTCCAACCTACCGGTACAGGTTCCCGTCCGGGCCGACTGCCGCCTGTTTACACTCCGACCCCGCTGCTACCGCTACCACTATGACATTGGCTGCAGGAAAAATTTGTCCGCGCGGCTATCAACCTTAATTGCTTTTCACACGGCAACCACCTCTCTGGCTCGCTAGTGCGTGAAGCAACCCAATTAGACTCTGCACCCGTGCCTGACGTGCCTGACGTGCCTGACCCTCGCACACCGAACAGGCCCGAGCGTGCCTAAATAGTGAATTATACACGTACGGTAACTATCCCGTGTCTCTGAGGCGCATTATAGGACGCACGATATCATGATATCACCATACCCACAGTACCACCATACCTACTCACATACTCGCGTGACACTCATCTCGCTAACCTAGTTTAAACTCGCTGTGCCGAGCTACTCCGCCACACCGTCGTTTGCTCGTCATTTTCTCGTCATTCCTGTATCTTCAATCTCCATTTCTAATGAGCTTCAGTGAGTACTAACCTTCTATAACTCGCTTCTCCACTCATACTACTCTCAATGATTGACTAACCATGGCGATACCCTACTCGAGATTAACTCACCCCATGTTCCCCAAATTACCTACACAATCACATAGTAACCTTCCACTTCTTTTTTGTGCTTCTCTACCCGTTTGCTCTATTACTTTACTCATCTAGTTCTCCTACTCCCTGCTTCTCCTCTCCTCTAGTAACACTCTCGTCTCTACTTCTCCTACTCCGTGCTTCTCCTCTCTACTTATCTTATTCCCTGTGTCTCTCTCCTCTACTTTGCGTCTCAGCTCTACTTTCCTCTCTCCTCTACTTTCCTCTCCCCTCTACTTTGCTCTCTCTTTAACTGACGCAATTAATCACTCCCCTATAATAAATAACTATTCATCCCTGGCATCCTCAGCACTGAAATCGTCGAAACAGTACATGTTGACAATGCCGTCATCTCCGCCGCTGGCGAACCGCGTGTCGCTGAGTCCGACACAACAAACGGGCCGCGTGTGGCCCGAAAACGTGTGCCAGCATCCTCCGCTCTGCAGGTCCCACACCTTGACAAGCCGGTCGTGGCCACCACTGACAATACGGAACGTATCGGCTGCAATGCCCCACACTCCCTCAACGTGCCCAAACAGCGTGCGCACAACCTTGCCTGTTGAAATATCCCACAGCTTGATCGTATTGTCGAGCGACGAAGTAAGCAAATGCGTAGGCAGGCACTTGTCCTTGACGGGCCATGGCCACACCGTGTTGTCGGTGCCGTCAATGTTGGCCAGCTCGCGCGATCCGTTCGGCACCAGTGTCTCGACCCCACCACCAGTTTCAGTAGTGGTGTCAGCAGTAGTGGCTACCGGAGACCCACCTGCCTTGGTGACGCGTACAAAATCCCGCTCGCCGGGCTCCGCCTCACCTTCGAGGTGGTCGAGCGTCAACGGAATAACCTGCTGGACCTGTGCCACATGCACCTCGTAGCCTAGACGCGAGTTGTCGAGACCACCAAACACGCGAATGCACTTCTGCGTGCTGAGATCCCACATGCGCACCGTCATATCCTCTGACGCCGAGTACAACGTACCTGAAGGCCCATGGATCTTGACACTGTGCACCCACTCGCGATGCCCGCGCAGTGTGAAGCACGACAGCTTCTCAAAGTTCCACACCTTGATATTGTTGTCGGCGGACCCAGACGCAATCCACTTCTCGTGGAAATCAATGCACAGAACCTGCTCGCTGTGTCCCGTGAATGTACTGATACACTCACCAGTGCGGTAGTTCCAGATGCGCACCGTGCGGTCCCAGCTGCCGCTGATCAGCTTCGACTGGTCAAACTTCAGACAGCTAACTGCCTGCAGATGTCCCGAAAGTGTTCGCAGCAGCTCACCAGTCTCAATGTCCCACACCTTGATCTTACCATCGTAAGTTCCCGTCATGAGGTACTGTTCGTCAAACTGCAGGCAGAGAACTGCGCTGGTGTCCTTGAACTGTCGCAGCTGGTACTTGCCAGTTCGCCAGTTGCGTTCGATCTTGTATCGCTCAGAGTAAACGTCCTTCCATGGCCGTGTTCGGCGCTTTTTGGTGAGTCGGCCCTGCCCGTCGCTCGTGACCGTGTCGATTTCAAGCGACCGCTTAGAGCCACTGGCATCTTCACTGTCACTCACCTCGGTGACTGGGTGGCCGCTCGTAGCTCTCAGCTCAATGGCCCGCTTGGCCTCTCGTAGTCGCTTCTTCTCCAGCAGCGGCAGACCCCATCCACACTTTGTACACTTCTTGTCAATGTGCTGCTCGCACATGCGGTGCCACACGACATCGTCGTCGGCGAGCTTGCGCCAGTGTCGAGATACAAGCGCTGCCTTGCATAGCGACGCACTGTCGAGATAACACAGTACTTTGAAAGCGAGCTCGATGGGCAGTGCCGACAGGTAGTCGATGCGGATCAGGTCCTTGACAAGCTGGGAAACAGCCGATAGCTGCGGGAAACAGCACTGGGCCATGATTCCCTGCAGCATGAGCGTGCGAATCTGTGACGGGGCAGCTGAGAAGATGGACCACACGTGGTTGATGGCCTCTTGGTCGCGCTCATCGAGCTTCTCCATCTCTTCCTGCAGTTCACGCATCTTTTTTGCATCGGCCTGTCTGTTGCATGTAATGTCCGGGTGGTGTCTGTAGCAGTAGTTTTTGTGTTGTCGCTGGACTGTAGGGCCGCCCTTGTAGCTCGGTGCTGCCAGAGCCGTCTCTGGAGGCGCTGTTCCAGGGCGCTCGCGCAGCACCGACGGCTTTACGGACGGCACAACGGTGTACTCGAGAGGCACCATCTCGTCGCCTGTTGCTCGTAGCTTCAGAGGAACAGGTTCTCCGAGGCCGTTGGAAAGGCCCGTGGCTGAAGGCGAAAGAGCAGACATGCTGGGACTATCTTCAGGGTGTGATGAGGCCGGACTCACGTTTGGCGAGAACATGTGTCGCGACAGAAACGAGCCCACGACATCGGGTCTCGATTCCGGTTTCGGTGTTGACACCTGTCTGGTGTTGCCGGGGGTAGTCCCGGGCGTCGGCGATGCGCACCGGGAGCTGACTGTCGAGCTATCAGCTGTCTTACCAGTCGTAGTGGTAGGATCAGCCATGACAGTCGTAGCGTTGAGATTATCCCACCTGTGTAGTGTTTCGTGTAACGTACTTGTAATGTACCTGTTAATGTACCTTTGTCGGTGGCCCTTCTTCCGATTCACGGCCAGATCGTGGCGTCTCGAGCTTGATACAAAAAACTTATGGTCTGTTTAGTCAGAGTGTGCCGACGAGGATGTCAGCGGACACGAAGGTTATCGCAGTTTGCGCTGTCACGTGTCGGTAGGTCTCTAAGGTGACTCGGGCCAGAACCTGCGACGGCAAACGGGGCTGTTTCGTGGGACAGAGATTAGTGGGAAACGATGGGTTTTTATCTACTCTGGTGCCATATGCCACCAAGGTTCATCCCCTTCAGCCGCCTCGTGGGCTAGGGCGCGAGGCTGACGCAGATATGGTGTGCTCGGTGCGTCAAATAACGGAAAAACCCCCCGACGCCTAGCCCTCGAGGCGAATGCACGTTTGAGGAGTACCCGGAGGTTTGTCTAGTGTAAATGATCTGAACCTCGTGTACATTATATGAATTACAGACTTGAGCAGATTCTACAAATTACAAACTCCTTGTCAGGTCTCGTGAACGTACGACGGCGTCTCGCAATATGGCGCAATAGCGCCGTTTCCCTTCGAGGCGCGCTTTCCAAATGCAGGCGCATCGAGCCAGCCGCTGTGACAGATTCAGGGGGATTCCTCGGACCCCGCAGATGGGAGCCCCTGCATTCGGATAAGCAATCGCTCAGACCAAACAGCCGCAAGCTCGACCTCAGTTCTGCACTTATCGATCCAGCATCTGTTGCTTCCAGTTGTCATTCCACTAATTCTTGGCGGTGTCCTCCTTAAGGGTCACAATGCGGTTGAGAACAAGAGCATCGTCCTTGGAGTCCTTGTCAAGACAGAAGTAGCCGACGCGCAGAGCCTGGAACCGCACCGACTCGGGTGAGCCGGCCTTGTCGTTACCCGAGAGCACCTTGGCTGCCTCATCACCAGCTCCCTCGAGCTGCCATGGAGACCGTTTGCGAACCTCGTGGAAGCCCGTCTCAATGATTGCATCCCGGTAGATGGTCTCACTGTCGGGGTTGAGATCCGCCAGGTAGCCGTCCGGGTTGGCCAGCGGGTTCTCCGACTTGAACAGCTGGTTGAACACGCGCACCTCGGCGATCTTGACCGGCGACTGGTGCTTGGGGCTATCGGCGACCCACTGGATATACGTCTTGGGCTTCTTGTGAGATCCATCGTTGTCGTACTTGGCATGGATCTCAACAACACGACCCTCGGTATCCGTCTTATGCGACACATACGTAATGGTGAACGGCACCTTGACCAGCCCCACTGACTGGCCGGGAGCCAGGCGGAAGTACCCCTTGGACTTCTCTTCACGGAAGTCGCTGCGGTCAATGTACACACGCTTCGTGAACGGCACCGTGTGCTCGCCAAACTGCGCATTGTCAGGCTTGAACGGAACGGACACCTCCTCCGCGTAGTCGTCAGGGAGGTTGTCAATAATAACAACCACAGGATCGAGAACCATCATAAGACGCGGCGTGCTGTCTTCAAGGTACTTGCGAATCGAGTTGTCAAATCGCGTCACCTGGATGTTGGCATTGGACGTCGTCACGCCCAACTCGGCAACAAACGATAGCACAGCACCGGGGGGAACTCCTCGGCGGCGAATGGCCACTAGCGTAAACAAACGAGGATCGTCCCAGTCGCGCACAATGCCATCGTTAACGAGCTTGAGAATCTTTCGCTTACTCATGACCGTTCCCGTCAGGTTGAGACGGCCCGACTCGCGCTGCTGCGGACGGTAGACCTTGAGGGCGTTGCAAAGCCAGTCGTACGAAGTTCGCGACAAGAAGAACTCAAGTGTGCACAGCGAGTGCGAGATGTTTTCCATAGAATCGACTAGACAGTGCGTGAAGTCATAAGTTGGGTAGATCTTCCACTTATCACCAGTACGGTGGTGGTGTGCCTTTAGAACTCGGTAGGCCACCAGATCCCACATCTGCGGGTTCGGGTCCGACAAGTCCTGCTTCATTCTGAGCGTAGCTTTGCCGGGCTCGTATGCACCGTCCCGCATCTTGCGGAACTCCTCGAGGTTCTTCTCGACAGAGGCGGAGCGGTGCTCGCACGCCGTTCGCTCACCACCCTTGGTTCCATCTTCGCTCTGGCCTCGGTGGGCCTTGACCTCCTCCGGAGTGCAGTAGCACACATATGCAAGTCCATTCTTGACGAGCTGCTCAGCCAGTTCGTAGAGCTGGTCAAAGTAGTCCGAAGAGTAAGTCACCTTGAACGGCTTGAAGCCAAGCCAGTCGACAATGTCGCGAATGGCAGTGAAGTACTTTTCCTCCTCGGCCTCGGGATTCGTGTCATCGAATCGCAGGTAGCACTCACCGTGGTGGAACTGAGCAAACCCGAAATTGATGGCAATGGCTTTGGAGTGGCCGATGTGAAGATATCCGTTCGGCTCAGGGGGAAATCGCGTAAACACGCGGCCTTCTGTGAATGCGAGGTGCTCCTTCATGCGCTCGGGATACACCTGAGTGTTCTCACCAGGCTTGTGCAGACTTCCGAGGAAGCCCTCGGTGAACATGGATCGAGCCGATGGCGGGGTAGCTGCTGCGTCGTTGGCTTTGGCACTCTTGGCCGGCGTCTTTGCAGCCTTAGCAGGCTTCTTGACGAGATCGCGGTCGTCCTTGGGCCCAAGAGTCTCGAGGACGGCTGCGTCGACAGCAGCCTTGACCTGAGCAAAATTGGCCCATTTGAGCTGCGGAATACTCTTGACGCCAGACAGAATGGCCGGCACTCCCTTGTACCGCTTCTCCTCGATGTCGGACTTGTTATCGGCAAAGTAGGTTCCCACGTACTGCTTGATCTCGGCTTCAGTCACCTCGACACCCACGCCGGCCTCCTTGTCGAGCTCGGCTGCCGTAGCTTTGTCACCAGCCTTGACGACGTACTCCCAGCCGGCACTGAGCTGCTGAGCAGACTTGATCTTGTTGGAAACAATGGCATCAATGACGAGTTTACGGTTCACGGAGTTAGCCGGTGTATCCTTGGACAGGCTGGCGAGGTTGTGAAGCAGAGCAGCGGCCGTAGAACTAGGTGGCACTGATAGGCCTGATTCCGCGACAATATCGTTAAGTGACGATGCCACTTTGGTGTTCTTGAGGATTTCCTTGGCCTTGGGGGGCTCAAAGCCGAGCACGCGCTCAAACGTGGCAGCCAACTCGTCAGACATTTCGAGCGTAATTGGCAGTCAATTGAACACGGTCGAAGAGTGGAAATGAGGTGAAGTTGATCTGGTGAGATCGAAGTGGCTATAAAAGTTTCAGGGCTAGGGCGCGATAAGGAGGTGATGGGGTTGGATGAGTCACGAAGCGCGATGTGTGCCACAAAAAGAGTACCTGGTTAGAGAGATTCGTCCAATCGTAGAGTCGAGGTTTACCTTGTAGCTCATGTACCTCATCAAGTAACCTGCTTAACTATCATAATGGATCATGGCGTTTGCACAGCCGTACCTACGGTGAAGTTCACGATAGTGCGTGTAACATTTAGCCTAATTGGAGAGTATATACATGATAGTGGTGGTATATATCGTAACGAGCTGTCATTACTGCTGGTACGCACGTTGTAACCTGAGGAGTTGAAAAGTGGGATCCCAGTGTCTGGTACGGACATGGTCTCACTGGAGACTACAGTTACCTTCGACGATCCTCACCACACATGACGTCGCTGATATTGTCCGTTGTCTTCCTGCCTCTTTCATCTCATTTGTTTCTTCAATTCACGCTCAGATCAATGAATCTCCTCGATATCATCGGCTTTCCGGTTTCCATATCCGCCTGTCACGCCGTACCATCCCTCATGCAGGATCGACGTGCATTGAGATTCTTTTGGCTCATACCACTTTCGATTGTGGGGTAATCCGGAATCGAGTTTTCCCAGCACGAGAACTGGCGCGTATACATAACGGTGCTTTAGCAAACTCGTGTCTCTGCTCAAAGACAAAGACCCGTAACCCGCCGTAATCCACGCGAGTAGGGGCTTCCAACCGGCTCAACCGGCAATGGCCAAACCCGAAGCCGACCTGGCAAGCTCCAACTCCAGCTCCAGCTCGATCAAGCCGAGTCATCTGCTGAAGGGCGCTCACCCGTTGCGCTTCTTCATACCTCGTCCGGCTCATCTCCGCGTGTACACGAGTATCATCGACAAGTTAGAAGTATGTTCAGAGATGATCCAGAAAGCAAAGATTGCTAACCCAGTCTGTAGGCCAAGCCGACCTCGTTCTTCAGTGTAAGTCTTGAATTCTCCTGGATTCTCCTGCAAGCCTGTTCCTCGTCCCGTTTGTTACCTTCTTTCGTTCTCTTCTGTGTTTCCTTGCGTTCCTTCTCTTGTAGTCTTCTTCCTCTCATCCTCTGCTAACAAGACCACGATGTATCGGTGTACAGAGAAGACCTCGACAACCTGCGGGCACACGAATGGCTCAATGACAACAATATCACCTTCATGTACGAGTTTCTCGAGCACACATACCTTAGTTCGCATGCCAGTGAAGGCTCCATCATCCTCCTGCGACCGTCCATGGCGTATCTGCTTCTGCAGTTCCAGGGACCTCCGCGCAACCTTGAAGATGTATTACCGCCAATTGGCAAGGCCAGGTTCGTGTTTCTGCCCATCAACGACAATCCTGATGTTGAAGCTGTCGAGGGCGGCCTGCACTGGTCGCTGTTGGTGGTGTCGATGAGAGACAAGAAAGCTCTCTATTATGACACTCTTCGCGACACCAACTACGACGCAGCGCTTGCTACAACCAAGAAGCTGGCGCAGTTTCTCGAGACAGATCTTGAGTTCGTACCCGTTACGACTCCTCAGCAGGTGAACAGCTCCGACTGCGGTATCCTCGTCTGCGAGCTAACTTCCCTCTTCGTGAAGCGACTAGCTTCAGCTACGAACGATGTGGTGAACCTGGGGCTTTCAGGAGTGTCTCTTTCGGCATCTCGAGGCCGTCTCTTCCTTCTACGCACCATTCTGCATCTCATTGCTGAACGTAACGGCGACGACCAAGTGGCAGAATCGACCGACGGCCCAACAGACATGGACGGCATTGTCGACGACGACCGTGCCATTCCCCGGTAACGCCAAATCTCCAGTGCTGTTGAACTGTCTTGTATTTAGGATATCGTATCTTGCATATTGCTGTTACGAAGATGATGTCATGGCACAACATTGGCTCCGTGGTGCCGGATTAGGCATCAAGGTGACAGGTCAACTGCGGAGGCGCAAGCACGCGCGATTATAAATAGGAGGCCCCACCCGCCAGTTTTGCTGTCTGTCGCTTAGGTCCTGACATCTGCCTGACATCTGCGTCTTATCAGAATGAGCGAGACGGTTAACCGCGCGACGGTGAAGCTGACGTCGAACCATGGCGGCGCGTACTATACGTCAAAGAACTTCGGGTTCACGAGTGTCGCCTACAAGGGGTTCGACGCGGAGCAGGTGTTCCCGCCGGGCTCTAACCTCAACTTCTTTGCCCACCGCTCCCAGGAGACGTCTGTCTACACCTGGGCTCTTCTTCAGTTTCATCTGTTCCGCACTCTGCTGACGGTCGTCCACTGGCTCATGAGCCTGTACTACCAGCTACCCCCGTGGATGCTGATGGCACTTCACGAGACGGTCCGTGCCATTGGCAACCGCAGTGTCGCTCGTGGTGCGATGCAAATCTCAGTTCGAAGTGGACTCTCGCACCGCCTGGCCTTGATATTGAGTGGTGTGTCTGCTCGAACGCGTTTTATTTGCGCAAGGCCACAGTTCAGAGCTCTTGTCCAGCGTGTCTCCAACTTCTTGTCGACTGAGGCTGTCCAGGGCACCTATCAGTCTGTTGCCCAGCATTGGCTCCTATCCAGCGAGACTTATGTGCAGCTGCGTACCACTGTGCTGACAGTACTGGCTAAGCACAGCGATTCCCTCGAAGAGCTTTTCCAGCCTTTGCAGTCCCGCAACCTTTCTGCCAATGTTGGCGTTGTCGTCAAGTACCAGCAGTACTCGGGACGTCCAATGCCCGTTGCGCCGCGAGTCCTGAAACTCGCATCTGGTCAGGAGCGCAAACCTACAGTTGAGGAGATGCTCGAATATGAGCATGCACTCGCCGAGTGCCAAGCCCACGAGCACCAGCATCATGACCGTGAAGTGCGACGTCTTATGCACGAAGTCTCTGAGTTCATTGCCAGTGCGAGTGTTGCCCGTCTCTCTTCCCTCGTTATCTACGACGACTCTGGTGTCGTAGCTGCCAATATGCAAATGCTTGGCGGCATGCTGAGCAAGTATTTGCGTGCAGTGGATGCAGCAATGGCGCCCTCCACTGTGAACTTGCGGGTCATGTCTTGTACGATGGATTCGTTGGTGCTGGAGAGCGTCGCTACTTCTGGCCAGCTTCCTCCCGTCCTTCCATCGCGAACGCTCTGCATCTACAAGGGAGGCATGGGCGAGCTCGACGTTACTGTTGTCACGCGTGACGGAGACGTAACTGGATTCATGGAGGTGGTTCGCCGTATAGCTCAAACGGGGCTCGACTCGGTCACCAGCGAGCGCATGATGGAAATGCTGTGTCAGCGTCTCGTGGGCGTTTCAACTCTCGACATGCTCGTTCTACCCGACGGCCACACGTACGGTCTGCCGTGCTACCTGCTAACTGGTACCTTTGTCTAGTAAGTTGACTGAAAGTACTGACGACGCTAACAATAGCAGCCAGAGCCCAACGGAATGTATTGGATCAACGCCTGCACTGTTTTCCAGCGCGCTCAAAGCCTACTGCGAAGTGAGGGAGTAGACGAAGTTGAGGCAAGTGTCAGATGCATGATCGTCACCTGGTTGATCTCCATATGTTAGCTTACATAGCCAGGTTTTTATGCAACGATAACCTCCGCTGGTGCATCTATAAGTCGAATAAAGTGAATTAAACCGGTCTCTGAGATACTGCAATACTTCAATGAATGCTTGTATTACTGATTTAAACGGGTCCGTCGATATTATGAGCTGCAACCATTTCTTCAAGCCATCCTAGTTGATGACATATTGGTGGATGCAGCGAGACGAAAGGGCCGTCTTGAAAACCCATAGGTTCGTCTCTACTCAAGAAGAGCATTTAGAGCCTCTTGAACCAGGTTTCCAATTTCATGGCACTTAGTACGGTCCTTGTCGTCGGCTGCGACAGACACCGAGATCGTAAGTCCGGCGCCGGAGACGCTGATAAGACTCAGGATGTAAGGAGCGTCGGTAGAGCAGGACGCCTGGGTAAAAGCCATGCTGGTGATGGTCCAGGTACCCGATGCCACATTGATGGCGCCCAAGTTAGAGACCTCGCCGAGGGCTCCTCTACGGCCCTTTCCTTCCTTCTCAAGGTAGTCCTTGATGTCGACCAAATCCAATAATCCCACGACGTAGCCCGGTTCTTTGCTTTGGTTCACGGCATGGGCCAGCTTGGGTGCATATTCTGTCGCGAAACCGACAATCTTCTCTGACGCGTTGGTGGCTTTGGGGCGCTTTCCACTGAAGGTATAGTCAAACGAGTAGACAAAGTTGCCGAGCGCTCCAGGAGCCTTCAAGTACCGGCGGGCATTGACAGGGCAAGTAATGAGCACGTCCCTGTTTGAGCGGTTGGCAGGGATCTTTTGCTCGAGGACATAGGCCCATGCGCCACTTAGGAGGGCCGTCAAGGACACTTTGTTGGCGCGAGCCTTTGCGAGAAGCTTCGTCGTTGAGGCAGCATCCACCTCAATGAACAGAGATTTCGAGTCGAAGGGCACACTAGGCGGTATACCCGTCCAATTCGATGGTGGTCGGAACCATTCGCACAGCAAGTGCCACGCTACCTTTAGAATATAGTGCAATGGCAGACTCATGTCTATCTGCTGCTCGAGACTTTTCTCCAGTTCACCAGCCGGTAGCGATATCTTGGAGGAGTAGGAGACGTCTGTTTCGGTGCCAATTACCTCGAGCTCGGCCAGCAGCAGCTGATGGAATGCGGGGCCTGAATTGCCGTCAAAGGGACCGTGATCAAATGCCCAGATGGCCTGCGATGCGCCTAGGATGTACAGCCGCCAGACAGGCTTCGAATCGTCGTTGTAGGCGATTTTATCACGCGTGTCATTGTCCAAAATGCGCTTATTGACAAACGCATCGAGATCCGTCTCCTCGACAAACTCGACAATAGCGTCGAGATCAAACTCGGGCAGTTGGCGCATCACCAGCGTCTTACCCTTCGTGAAGAGGTTGACTCGGAGGAGTGGCTGTTTGGCAATGAGCTGGCTCAGCGCTTTATAGAGCACTGGCTTGGTGAGAGGTCGCGAGTAGGTGCCTGCCACTGCCACCATTGGCATAAACTCGAGCACATTTCTCCATGCTGAGTACAACTCGAGGTTTCCTGTATTAGCCATGGTGATGCAGATCAAGTGGTCCTATAACGGACAACAGCCGGTATTAATACCGGCATTACTCCGGTATCACTCTGGTAGGTACATACCAGCTTTACGCTCCATCCTAAACACAATAAGGCAATAGAAAAGTAGCTTGTCAGTGACAACCAGCGTATTGAGGCTGGTTGATCTGGCATGGGACCGTACCCTATATATAGGCAGTGCGCCGGACAAATAAAGCGCCGGGGGACACCCAATTGCTGCGATTAATTAGGGGTCGGAGCCACCAGTCTAAGATCAGATATGCATCACTGCGTATATAAAGGTATGGCCTTTAGATAAGAGTGAACCCCTGGGTCTGATGCTATACGAAACCGTTGGATGTTGCATTTGCAGCTTTTATCCGCTTTAACTTCCCCACTTTAACTGCCGTACTTCAAGCCGTACTTTTGAGCGTGCGTGCACAGCAATCTGACGTCACCGGGGTGCAAAGAATGGTATATGGAAAATAGTAGAAATCGTACTTGTTACTGTCAATTGGTTTGTGGTTTAATAGTTTATTCAGAGCGGTCAAAAGCGAGCCTCTTTAAGAGAGCGTCTTTAAGAGAGCGTTCAAAAGCGAGCGTTCAAAAGCGAGCGTGTTATAGTGCAATATATTCTAGGCTAGAGTCCAGATTCAGAAGATCAACCAGCTAAGCTTGTGGCTTGGATTAGCAGATGTCGCGCTTAGAGCTTGGCGAGAACGGCCTCGTATCCAGACACAGTGACACCGGCACCGGCCTCGACCTCAATGTAGGTGACCTTGCCGTTGTCGACAATGGCGGCGTAACGGCCAGTGCGGACACCGAGACCCTTGTCGGTGAGGTCGAGCGAGAGGTCAATGGACTTGGAGAAGGCGGCATTGGGGTCAGAGACGAACACAAAGTAGTCGCTCTTGACACCGAGAGCCTTACCCCAGGCGGCCTGGACAAAGGGGTCGTTGGCGGACAGAACGACGACCTGGTCGACGCCCTTGGCACGGAGCTCCTTCTCGTTCTCGAGGTAGGGAGGAATGTGGTTGGCAGTGCAAGTAGGGGTGAAGGCGCCGGGGACCGACACAATGACAATCTTCTTGCCAGGGAACTTCTTGGCGGTGTCGTAGGCGGTGGGGATGCCGCAGGCCAGAACGCCGCTAGTCTCCGGGGTGTACGGAACGTAGGCAAACTTGGTGGGGGGGAATTCGCCTGTGTTAGATGGGAAGCAGGACAGAGCAGCCAATGGCGCGCCATTGGCCTACAGCTCACTTACTGCCGGCTGAGAAAGTCATTGTTAAGATGTTGGGATGTTTGAAGGTCAATTGAGTGGATTGATGATGTACAACGAAGTAGGAAACGAATCCCTTTATATACTTTGTGGAGCAAGCGTCGGTGCAGCCGTGCTGACTAGTAGGGTACCGTCGTTACCGTCGTTACCGGTGGCAAGGCAGGGGTTCTCGTGGTGGTTGCAGCCGTGCGCGTGTCCGGCAGCCGCGGTGCCGGGTCTAGACCGCGTCGGCCCCTTTGGGCCGTTTATCCGGTCATGCAGTCAACAGCTCAACAGCCGACATTCAAGGGCGGGCCACTGGCTGGGCCGCTGGCTGGGCCCCTGGCTGCCGCTGCCGTGCGCCTGAACGGCTCAGACGGCTGAATTTGTCATCGTGGAGCACTGCCTTAGTCTGCCGTTAGCCCGGGGCCAGCCTTTGCATGCAGTACGGATGGAGGCCATAATGACGAACTCGGCGTATCTCAGAGCAGTAAGAGCCAGGGAACGCGAATGTGCATGTGAATTCGTCTTCAGAGTATCGTTCATTGTGTATTCTATTGATGGGGTACTGTATTTACAAAGTCATTTAGTGTAACTCGTATACAGAGCTCAATTAAGCTTAGAGCCGACAGCCCGATACCCGAATGGCCTCGCGATAAGCATCCTTCTGACCGAAGCATGGGCAGTGACGTATACGACGGATAGAGCGGCATCCAGGGCAGTGCAGACTGCTCCACCTGGAGATGAACCGTAACTCCGTGGCATTTCTTGACAGGTTGTTCTAGAACTGCCATTGTGCATGCAGCCGCAAGGACCCTGCAGGCAGCCAGAATACCAGAAGAATACCAGAAGAATACCAGAAGAACCTCCATATACTCGCCCTTCCCCACCTCGAGTGTGAATAATATACTTGCGTACATTATAATCCTCTCGGTAACCACATTAACGAGATAGGTACTCCCCAAAGGCTGACCAGTATACGCCTGTGCATATACACGGCCCGCAGATTCATCGATGATGTATCGCATACATCCCGATAAACTGTCAGTCTAGAGCCAGATACTCAATATATACCACTATCTCTGTATCAATCGTGTCACATCTAAGGATCAAATGCAAATGCGACTGCATTGCATGCTTCGTTAACTGGATTTGGCTCACATGGGCGCAGTTTCACCGCTGACGAATACTGGTTCACCGGCTACTTCGCCATAGCGGACCTGAAGTCGCGATGGACGTCCCATATCGCTGCCTTGCAGAATTGTGATCTCCCCCGCCGTCAGAATGCCCCTGTCACGCAGCATCCCCGTCAGAGCCGCCGCAGCCGCGCCCGTAGCCGGATCTTCCACGACGTCGCCCGAGGCAAAGGCGTTGCGCGCGTGGAAGAGCGTATCCGTCTGTCGCCAGACCAGCGCCACTGTCACGAATCCATGACGTCTCATGAACGCGCGCCCGGCTTCCGGATCGTAGCTCATCGCGCCCAGCTGCTCGCGGCTATCTAGCGCCATGAACAGATGTTCTGCGCCCGCATTCATGCGTCTGGGTGTAAGAGTGGTGTCGAGAGCGTCTCGCGGATAGCCAAACAGCGCGAGTGCTTCATTGACCACGGTATCGGAAACGGGCTCGTTGCAGGTCGGCAATGAACGAAGCGTGGATCGTTGCTTACCATCCTCGTCCCACGCCTCCACCTCGATTTCGCCGTCGGCCAGAAACAATCGGAAGCGGCCAGCTCCCTTTGCTTTGGCGAGCGCAGCACCCAGCGCGATAGTCGCATGGCCACAGAACGGCACTTCGATATCTGGTGCAAAATACCGCGTTTTCCAGCCATCTCCCTCGGGTGCTGCAAACGCAGTTTCCGAATAACCAACCTCGGCCGCGATGCGCTGCATGGTCTGTGCATCCGGCAGCGAGTCACCAAGCACGACGCCGGCTGGATTGCCCCCTGAGCCGTTGTAGGTGAACGCCGCTATTCGTTGGACATGCATTGAGTGCGTAGATTTGGCAGGAGTATACCTGTTAGAGATATACTGCCAGAATACTGCCAGAAATACTGCCAGAAATATACTGCTAGAAATAACAGTCAACTTAACGTATACTTAGTCAGGACACTAATGTAAGGATAATCGCCTAAGCTCAGTTCAGAGTTAGCCTTGGGAGTTTAGGCGATTATCCTACACGACCAGAGCACACTGCGAGCACACTAGCACACTGCTTTGCTGTTTCACGCTGAAATTGTCCACCCGGAAAATGCTGGCGCTTCATGACATTGGCATCGCCAGCCCGTACGCCCACACGCCGTGGCAGCTATTGTCGACCAGCATAGTTTCCGGTGCGACGCAGGGCGGCGGGTGTGCCGCGCAGTGCGCCTCCAATGGCGGCCTTTCCATTGCTGACGAGCCGTTTGGCTGTATGCACACGGCCCCGCATTGTGCATTTGTGCCGTGACAGGAGCCGGTTAAATGAGGGTGCAGGTAAACCAGAAACAAAACGGAATACAAATTCGAAAAGACTAATAAAAAGACACAGTTATACTATCGAGTATCACGACCTCAATGTTGTGTCTTCCAGTCTCTAATACACTAATTAAGCTTTGTCTTCCTCTCCCTCCTTCATGTTCTCTCCACTTCTGCGTCCCTGGGCGGCCCCTTCCCAGCCCTAAACTGATCGGAAGCCGACCAGCGCACGAGATACGAACTTTTATATTCATCCCTCGCGTAGGCGAATTTCATCGTTACCTTCTTCCTACGCTACATTGGGCTTGATTGATTGACTGATTGATCGATCGATACGTGACTGCCGCTCGTGTGTCTATCACTGCCCGTCGTCTACCATAGCTGGATCCAATCTCGTGTCCGCCTCGCGATTTGTAATTTGGCCTTCACGTAATCAGGATACTCTAATACTCTGGAGCACTCAAGGCGAGTTCACCACTGATCCGTGATTGTGTCTTGCGAAGTCGTGTGTAGGCGTTATAGGCCTGTCATAGATCCTGTCTTATAGGCGTGATCCGTAACCTCCAAGTTCTGGCCTCCTACTCTCAACATGGACTTCCCGCTGGAGAGCTTTGATCTGGGCAGAGTGCAACTGGCTCTTGACCAGGCGGTCAGCCTCAACGAGACTTCGTCTGTCTTCTCGGCAGTCTCCTTCCAGTCAAAGGCCTGCTCCTTCTGCCCCGACCCTCAAGGATGGGGTCCAATCTCGCCATTCCAGTTCAACCTCACTCCGTGCTTTGTTGAGGCCGTCATCCTCAACTTACCCAATGCCATTCTTCTCACCATTGGTGTTCTGCAGGCTGTGCACCTCCATCGTGAGAAGCCCAAGGCATCTCCCTTCCGCTGGCAGCTAGGAGCCCGCATTGTAAGTAACTCACTTCGACATCGCTCACTACTAACACAGGCCCTCATCTCGCTCCAGCTGCTGTTCCAGCTCGTTATCTTCTTCTCGGCCATCACTGCCGCCGCGAAGCCCCTCGAGTCGATCTTTGTGTTGACCCCCATTGTGACGCTGTTCACCACGGCCCTGGCTCTGTACATCCACACCATCGAGTACGCCCGTACTGACATCCCTACTGGCTCCCTCCTCTTCTTCTGGCTCCTGACGGCCATTGCCGGTCTGTTCAAGATCTACGGCGACTATGTCTCGGGTGCGTTCACCAACTACCCCGCTGCCAGCATCGTCACTGTCCTTTCATCAATCAACGCCATTGCCATCCTCGTCGTCGAGCGTGAGGTCAAGCGTCCTCTGTCTGCCTACGAGAACCTCATTGACCGCTCGCAGGTGAGCCCCTGGGAGAAGGCCGACATCTTCTCGCGCCTCGCCTTTACGTGGATGACTCCTCTCATGAAGCGCGGTTACGAGACGTACCTCACTGAGCACGATTTGCCTCCTCTTCCCAGCTCGAACGCGACTACGAAGACTACCATTGAATTCGAGCGATACTGGGCCAATGAGGTTGATACCAAGACGAGCCCATCGCTGTTCTGGTGTATTGCCCGTGCCTTCGGTGGACCTTTTGTCATCGGAGGTGTGTTCAAGGCCATCCAGGATTCGCTCTCGTTTGTCCAGCCTCAGCTGCTGCGTCTGCTCATCAGCTTCGTCAACGATTACAACTCCCAGGAGGTTCCTGGAACGGTTCCTCTCTCCAAGGGTTTTGCCATCGCTGCCGGAATGTTCTGCGTGTCTGTTCTCCAGACCCTTGCTCTTCACCAATACTTCCAGCGTGCCTTTGAGACTGGAATGCGCGTCAAGTCCTCGCTGACCTCGGCCATCTTCCGCAAGGCCCTGGTTCTCTCCAACGAGGACCGTGCTCAAAAGTCGACTGGTGACATTGTCAACCTCATGGCCGTCGACACCCAGCGTCTTCAGGATCTGTCTCAGTACGGCCAAACCATCTGGTCGGGCCCCTTCCAGATCTTCCTGTGTCTTATCAGTCTGCACAACATTCTCGGCAATTCGATGTGGGCCGGTGTTGCTGTCATGGTCATCATGGTTCCCATCAACCAATATCTGGCAAATATCCAGAAGACCTTGCAGAAGAAGCAAATGAAGAACAAGGATGCCCGAACTCGTCTTACCTCTGAAATCCTGACTAATGTCAAGAGTCTCAAGTTGTACGGATGGGAGCTTCCCTTCATTGCTAAGCTTAACCATGTCCGAAACGAACTCGAGCTCAAGACCCTCAAGGACATTGGTATGTTCTCGGCGTGCACTTCCTTCTTATGGAACTGTGCTCCCTTCTTGGTGTCGTGCTCGACATTTGCCGTCTTCGTTTACACCCAGAGCAAGCCCCTTACCACTGACATTGTCTTCCCTGCTCTGACCCTGTTCAACCTGCTGTCTTTCCCTCTTGCCGTCATCCCTATGGTTGTCAGTGCTATTGTCGAAGCCTCAGTCGCTCTCGAGCGTCTGTCCTCGTTCCTCATCTCCGATGAGATTCAGCCCGACGCCGTAGACCGTCTTCCCCGTGCCGACTCGATTGGCGAGGAGGCTGTTATTGTCGAGGACGCTACCTTCCTTTGGGAGCGCAAGCCCGAGTACAAGATTTCCCTGAGCAACATTGACTTCAAAGCCAAGAAGGGCGAGCTTGCTTGTGTTGTTGGCCGTGTTGGCTGCGGCAAGTCGTCGCTGCTCCAGGCGATTCTTGGCGATCTGTACAAGACCGATGGAACTGTTACTGTCAAGGGCAAGGTTGCCTACGTTGCTCAGGTACCATGGATTATGAATGCCACTGTCCGAGACAACATCCTCTTTGGCTGCAAGTATGATCCCGAATTTTACCAGCGTACCGTTGATGCCTGTGCCCTTTCTGACGACTTTGCAATTCTGCCCAAGGGCGACGAGACCCAGGTTGGTGAGAAGGGTATCTCGCTGTCTGGAGGTCAGAAGGCGCGACTCAGTCTTGCTCGCGCTGTCTACGCACGTGCCGATGTCTACCTGCTTGATGATCCGCTGTCTGCTGTAGACGAGCACGTTGGCCGTCACATTATCGACAATGTTCTTGGTCCCGAGGGTCTCCTTGCCAGTAAGTGCATTGTCCTTGCCACCAACTCCATTCCTGTCCTGTTCCAGGCCGATAGTATTTCTATGTTCGCTTCTGGTCGCATTATCGAGTCCGGTGAGCTGGCTACTGTCTTGGCTGCTAAGGGTCCTATTTCGCAGCTGATCGCCGACTTTGGTAAGAAGCCCCGAACTCAGCCTGCCAGCGACGCCTCGTCATCCAAGACTGCTCTTGAGGAGAATACCCCTGACGAGACCGAAGACTCGGGTCACTCTGCCCCTGTTTCCCTTCGTGGTTCTGACCTTAACCTCGCTTCTGCGCTTGAGTTTGGCCGCCGCAAGCGCCGCGAGTCGACGCACACCCTGCGCCGAGCCAGTGTTGCCAGCTTCGCCAAGCCCTCAGTCGAGGACGACGACGATGACTCCAAAGACGAGACGAACAAGGAGCACTCTGAGCAAGGAAAGGTCAAGTGGGACGTCTACATTGAGTATGCTAAGGCGTCAAATCTTTACGGTGTTCTTGTCTACCTTATCCTGCTGCTTTGCTCAACTGGTCTGTCTGTTGGTGGAAACGTGTGGCTCAAGCACTGGTCCGAGGTCAACAGTGGTGCCAATGGTAACCCCCATGTTGGCTTGTACCTTGGTGTGTATGCTGCCTTCGGTATTGGCTCTGCCGCGCTCATGGTCGTTCAGACAATCATTGTCCTTGTATACTGCGCAATCCACAGTGCTAAGATCCTTCACAACAGGATGCTGCTCTCCGTTCTTCGCGCCCCAATGTCATTCTTCGAGACAACTCCTTTGGGACGTATTATCAACCGCTTCTCCAACGACATCTACCGTATTGACCAGGTTCTTGCTCGAACTTTCTCTCAGTTCTTCAACAATACTGTCAAGGTCTTTTACACTCTGGTTGTCATTTCGTTTTCGACTCCCCAGTTTTTGCTCTTGATTGTGCCTCTTGGAGCTCTGTACGTGTACTACCAGCGCTTCTACCTACGCACTTCTCGAGAGCTGAAGCGTCTTGACTCAGTCTCGAAGAGCCCTATCTTTGCTCACTTTCAAGAGACTCTGGGCGGTATCAGCACTGTTCGTGCCTACGACCAGCAAGATCGCTTCTCGTTTGTGAACGAGTCGCGTGTTGACCTCAATCTTAAGGCTTACTATCCCACTGTCAGCGCTAACCGCTGGCTGGCTGTTCGTCTTGAGTTCATCGGCTCGGTCATCATCCTTTCTGCCGCTGGTCTTGCCATCCTGACTCTTCCTTCGGGTCGTGTCACGGCCGGTGTGATTGGTCTTGCCATGTCTTATGCTCTTCAAACCACTCAGTCGCTAAACTGGATTGTGCGTATGACTGTTGAGGTTGAGACGAACATCGTGTCAGTCGAGCGTACGCTGGAGTACTCGAGACTAGAGAGCGAAGCTGAGGAAGTCGTCGAGACCAATCGCCCAGCTCCTAGCTGGCCCTCAGATGGAGCAGTTGTATTCCACGACTACTCCACCAGATACCGACCCGGTCTTCCGCTTGTCCTCAAGAACATTAACCTTGACGTTAAGCCTCGAGAGAAGATTGGTATTGTGGGCCGTACTGGTGCGGGTAAATCATCCTTGACCTTGGCTCTGTTCCGCATCATCGAGGCCACTGGTGGAAATATTAGCATTGACGACGTCGACACGTCGCTCATTGGTCTTCGTGACCTGCGACAAAACTTGTCCATTATCCCACAGGACTCGCAGGTGTTCGAGGGCACAATACGTGATAACCTCGACCCCGAGGGTGTCAAGGACAACGTCGAGCTTTGGCGCGTTCTCGAGCTGTCACATCTGAAGACCCACATTCAGGGCATGTCAGATGGCCTCGATGCCAAGGTGAATGAGGGAGGCTCCAACCTTTCAGTTGGTCAGCGTCAACTCATGTGCCTGGCTAGAGCACTCCTTACTCCTTCCAAGGTACTTGTCCTGGACGAGGCCACTGCTGCTGTTGACGTTGAGACCGATCACGTTCTTCAGGAGACGATTCGCACCGAGTTCGCTGACCGCACTATCCTCACCATTGCTCACCGACTCAACACAATCATGGACAGTGACAGGATCGTTGTGCTGAGCGCAGGCCAGGTGTCTGAGTTCGATACTCCAGACAACCTTCTCGCTAAGAAGGACTCGCTGTTCTACTCGCTTTGCAAGCAGGGTGGTTTTGTCGAGGAGTAAGGCCGCTTTAATGTGGGCAAAAATAGACGCGTCTACCGGACAATCTCAGTAGTTAGCATGCCAATAGCCAAAATTCAAGTTGTTAGCTTATGTTTAGCACACAAGGTGCACTAGCGTATATCTGTGCTATCGCATTGTTATATCTACCAATGACTAGCATAATCTATGTGTACCAGGCAAAAGGTTGCTCAACTTTGCAGTACCTGCTAAACGGCAGCTTCTTTGACGTCGATAGGTTCGCTTCCGTTCGTCTCAACGTTGTGGAAGTCAAGGATCTCAGAGTACATCATGACCTTCCAGGTGTCGACAGGCAGGTCGGCGTTGTTGAAAGACCAATCGAACTTGTCTTTGGCCACAGGTTCGTCTGTTGGGTCGTGGTAGGGCTTGAGATACGGGTGAGCGAGTGCCTCGCCAGCTGTGATGCGTTTGCGAGGGTCAAAGACAAGCATCTTCTCCATCAGGTCAATAGCCAGCGGGTCGCAGTTCTTGAACTTCTGGGCCAACGGGATACGCTGGCGCTTAGGCAGAGACTTGACAAATCGCAGCGTGTTCTCGCTGCCAATCGTGTCAATGACGTCGTCTGGAGGAGTACCTAGCAGCTCGGTGATGATGCTGAACTGGTGGACATGGTCCTGACCGGGAAACAACGGCTTGCCCTCAAGCATCTCAGCAAAGATGCAGGCCGCGCTCCAGATATCGACCTCCACGTCGTACTTCTGCCAAGTCAGCATGATCTCCGGCGCGCGGTAATATCGTGTTGACACGTAGCCCGTCATCTGCGGGTCCTGAATTCGAGCCAGCCCGAAGTCACAGATCTTGAGGTCACAGTTCTCATTAACCAGGATGTTGCTAGGTTTGAGGTCACGGTGGACGACACCAGCCGAGTGCACGTACTTGAGTCCGCGCTGCGTTAGGGGGAAACTATGGGGGTAATAGGGAGGGACTCACAAGGATCTGGTACAGAAAGTACTGGATGAACTGACTTTCTAGTGGTCGCGAGGTAAGCAGACGGTGCAGGTCTGTGCCCAGCAGTTCAGTGACAAAGTAACTGGGTTAGAGTGCGTGGCGGGCAATGGGGCTCGACTTACATGTCTTCTAATGGCGAGATGAAGATGTCGCTGAGACTGATAAGATTCTCATGGCGCAGGTGCTTGAGCAGCTTCAGCTCGCGGTACGTTCGCTTGGCCAGCACGGGAGTGCTGAAAGGCTTCATGATCTTCTTGACAGCGACGTTCTGGCCCGTGAGCTGATCTTTGGCAGAACACACGAGGCCAAACGCGCCCATGCCTACGGGATTGAGGTCGACATAGCGGGACGTGATTTCAAAGCAGGTTCCAAAGATCTGCGTGCGCACGAACTCAGCCATGGCGCGGTGGTGATTTGTCGGTCGAGTTGGAGCTGCCTACGCGTGAAGCCACACAGACAGATTGGTACTAAACTGGCGGGAGCCTGACAAAGGTGAGTCTAGTCAGCGAGCAGATGCTGCTACCACGAAGTGAAAGAAAAACACACGTAGTACAGCAGATATGCTGAATGCTCACACAATTGCAGTGGGGGTGCGCAGGCCAGCTGATTGTTTTGCAATGGGTAGATCGAGCAGAAACTGCAGCTGTGAGGTTTAGTACAGCAACCGAAATGTCCGGGCAAGGGTCTGTAAGGAGGCAGCCAGCCAGCTGCGCAGCGGACGCCGAATCCCGGGCCGTTGCCGAACGACGTGGGCGATCAGCAAATGGGGCGGTCAGGGCTGTAGAGTCGGGCGGCGATTCGCTGATTGTGCCGCTATTACTCACTTGACTCGTTTCGTCCACGTACATTAAGGCCGAGGTTAACAAAACAACGCCGATCGGACGGCGCTATGTACAGAGCAAGTAACAGGCATACATTTTGAAGGCGTCTTGTGGATAATACTGCGCCCACAACGACCGATCTACACGTCAATACTAGCCGAAATCGTCGATAATCACCGCTTCTATAGTTAGATTAGTCGTCTACCGATACACCTACACCTACTATGACTTGTCGAAATACTGTGTTCCCAGTAGCAACGCTCATGCACTCCTACTGCAGGGTTCAGGCACCCAACCGAGGCCGGAGCAACGCTTGGGGCACAACTACCATAAAGACGGATTCGAGTTGCTCCCGCGATTGACCAGCCAAGATGGAATAAGCTTCCGCGTGCTGTAGCCGTGAAAGTCACGCTGTGGGCTAGGAAAGTGCTGATGGACCTGTCGTGACATCTACTTCACCGATATCCATCGAGATCTAAGACAGCAACCTAGCAAGCCGATGTAGGCAGCTTCGGCGCATACGAGAGCAAGCATGCACCGGAGTTGGCGCATTAGTAATGGAAAAGCGGTTGAGCGAAGTCAACACGGCAGTACAGTAGGCAGCTACAGGAGGCAGTATACAAGAGGCAGTCTACTGTAGGAAGTCTACAGTAGGAGTTAGGAGTAAGGATCGTCACAGCAGGGAGCATCTAGACTTAGGCCTGACTCCAGCCTCATACAGAATTTTGCTGAGAATTGTGCTGAGAATTATTGGGAACTATCGGTGAATTATCGGTGCCTTGAGTGCCAAAAGACCCCACAACCTTGGGAGTATAGAGGAATGCAACATTACTGTGCAGAGCTCATACTGGTATGAGCAATGATCTGCACCATCTACTTAACAGGCACTCATATGCTGACAGACGATGCAAGCCGAAAGTGGCGGATCCACAAAAACATCAACGTCTTACCAGCAGAACTGGTATATCACATCGTTAACCTTAGAACCCAAGGGAATCAGGTACATAAGCATACCATACAGCTGTATGGCTGAATAGCTGTATGACTATATCAGCCCTTCAAGTTCGGAGCTTTCAAGCGGAGTCATTCGCTCTCAGAACTTCCACTTAATGCATACTCCATATGTGAACACACAGTACTATCGCTTCACCAGCCTCCAAGAACTAGTGAACTTGAATCCCCAGTTCTCCAGCTCATACCTCAAACCCTAGCCCACACTCGATATGAAAAGTCAATGCTCACTAATCCAACTCTCTTCCAACTACTCTTGCCACATACATACGTCCACCATGTCGCGGATATACGCAACTGAGCAGGACAAGATCCATTGGTAAGTAAAGTCCAGCAGATCACCGGTGCTTTGAAGCACTCCTTTACTCCTGACATTGACTAACATAGCGCCTTCTACTATAAGATCGGATCATGCCGCCACGGAGACAAGTGCGGTAAGAAGCATGTCAAGCCCGACAGATCAAACACAATCATCCTACAAAACATGTACCTGAATCCCGACGGCGACCCAAGCAGACGCAAGATGTCTGCTGAGGACAAACAAAAGCTGTTTGACGAGTTCTACCAGGATCTATACTGCGAGGCCGCTTCGATAGGCCCCATAGAGGATATTGTGGCGTCGGGAAACACCAACGAGCATCTCATGGGCAACGCGTACGTGCGATTTCGCAACCAGGACGATGCGCGTCGAGCTCGCGACAACTTCAACCAGCGCTGGTTTGCTGGCAAACCCGTTTACTGTGATCTGAGCCCTGTAGCCGACTTCCGTGAAGCCTGCTGCCGCCAGAACGACACTCACGACTGCAACAGAGGAAACGACTGCAACTTCATCCATCCTCTGCGCCCGTCACCTGCGCTGGTCCGTGAGCTCGAGATGTCAGCTCACAAGTTCTGGGACTCCAAGGGCCGCGAGAGGTCACCCAGTCCTGATCGACAGCGCCGCCGGTATTGAGCAGTGACAGATCAAGGGAAGACCAGTGATCCCGAGAGCATATGGCAGTACCACTATAAGGGTGGACCTGATGAGCACGATTCTGAAACATTCACCCCTGGGATCATTCACCCCTGGGATCCCGGAACCTCACCGTGCAACATTCCGACACGCCTTAACCTTAGGGATCCAAACATGTGGGTCTGAAAACCGTGGGTCCTGTGTATATTGATTCCGTATCCTTGTATGGATGGGCCTGGAATGAGGTCACCCTGTTTACCTGTCTCATCCTACTGTATGTAAATTATTCGATGCCTATGCACGTCAATGTCGTAGATGAACTCTTAGTTAGACCCCAAAGACCGAGCTCTACTCTTACGGCATACCTCTTCAAACCTCACTGATCAAACCTACTTATTCCACCACTCCTTTATTATCTATAGCTATTATTTTAACCTCTGCTGGCGCTCAGGTGAAACCACGCAGTTGCGTCACCTGCATCGATCTGCAGATCCAGCGCGGCTCACGCGTCGCGTTGTTTATATATACTGCCATTTTCCTTTCCTTTCAGATCCATACTTTTCACAACATAGAGGGTGTTGTATCAGACTGTGGAGGCGAATTGCCAGTTTGAGGTCATTCGTGAATCATGGTCAAAGTCCACGTCCCTGACGAGAACGCAGCCCCCGTCACCATGGCCAAAGGACCGTCTACGCTGTTCGACAGCGACGTGAGCGACAACTCGTTTGCCGTGGACGACGATGGCGACAGCGACTTCCAAGAAGCTGAGACGCCCAAGAAGGTGGCCAAGGCGGCCAAACCAGCCAAAGCGCCGGCAAAGACGGCCGTGAAGCGTAAAGCGCCTGCTACGACGACGGCTGTCAAGCGAGTCAAGAAGACGACAAAGGCTTCGACGCCAGACCCTGAGGCCTCGACATCCGCCACGCCGTCGCCCGCGCACCCCCTTGCGCCTCTTGATGGCAACGCGATTGAAAATGGCACGCCAAAGACGAAGAAGTCGGCATCGTCACAGTACCAGAAACTGACGCAACTGGAACACGTCCTGAAGCGTCCCGATACTTATATTGGTTCGGTCGAGCCGACCGAGAGTAGCATGTGGGTACATGACGCGGAAGGCGACTGCATGAAGTACAAGCCTGTGTCCATTGTGCCTGGTCTGTTCAAGATCTTTGATGAGATCCTCGTCAACGCTGCCGACAACAAGATCCGTGATCCCAATATGGACGTGCTCAGCGTCGACATTGACGCTGAAACCAATACCATCTCAGTGTATAACAACGGCAGAGGTATCCCCATTGAGATCCACGAAAAGGAGAAAATGTACATTCCAGAGCTCATTTTCGGTAACCTGCTGACATCTTCCAACTACGACGATGACGAGAAGAAGGTGACTGGAGGTCGCAACGGTTTTGGAGCCAAGCTTTGTAACATCTTCTCTACCCAGTTCACGGTTGAGACGGCTGACGCGGCAACTAAGAAGAAGTATAAGCAGACTTGGACGGAAAACATGTCCAAGATGGGAAAACCTTCAGTGACAACGTCCAAGAAGGCCGATCAGTACACCCGCATTACCTTCAAGCCCGACCTCAAGCTGTTTGGTATGGAGAAGATGGATGATGACATTCTCGGAGTCATGCGCCGTCGTGTCTACGATCTGTGTGGAACTGTCAGAGACGTCAAGGTATCTCTCAACGGTCAGCGCCTCAAGATTAAGAGCTTCAAGAACTACGTTGAGCTCTTTGTTAAGGCGCTACAGGACCCCCAGCCTGAAACTGGCGAGGAGGGATCTTCTCTCCCACAGCCCAAGCCGCTCATCGTTCACGAAATCGTCAACGATCGTTGGGAAATTGCGTTTGCTGTGTCGGAGGGCCATGTCTTCCAGCAGGTATCGTTCGTCAACTCGATTGCTACGACTTCCGGAGGTACTCATGTCAACTACATCTGCGATCAGATTGCAAACAAGATCTCTGATCATGTCAAGAAGAAGAACAAGAGCGCGCCCATTCGTATACCCCAAATCAAGAACAACATGTTCATATTTATCAATTGTTTGGTTGACAATCCTGCGTTCACTTCGCAGACAAAGGAGCAGTTGACGACCAAGGTGATGTCGTTTGGCTCGAAATGTCTTATCAGCGAGGAGTTCATGAAGAAGGTATACAAGACGCCCATTGTCGAGCACATGCTAGAGATCGCAACCCTCAACGCAGACCGCGAGCTCAGAAAGCAAGATGGAGGCAAGAAGAAGCGTCTTACTGGCTTTCCTAAGCTCGAGGATGCCAATAAGGCTGGCACCAAGGATAGCAGCAAGTGTACGTTGGTATTGACAGAAGGAGACTCTGCCATGGCCCTAGCAGTTGCAGGCTTGGCAGTGGTTGGACGCGACCATTACGGTGTATTCCCCCTCCGTGGTAAGCTTCTCAACGTGCGAGATGCCTCACACGAGCAAATCATGAAGAACGTCGAGATCCAGGCTATAAAGCAAATCATGGGTCTTCAGCACAAGGTGCACTACAGCTCCACTCAGGGCCTTCGATATGGTCATATCATGATCATGACAGATCAGGATCACGATGGAAGTCATATCAAAGGTCTGATCATCAATTTCTTGGAGGCATCATTCCCGGGTCTGTTGTCCATTCCTGGCTTCCTCGTTGAGTTCATCACACCTATTGTCAAGGTATCCGTGATGAGGGGCAAGACGGTGTCTCGCGTTATACCCTTTTACACGATGCCTCAGTACGAGGAATGGCGCGACACCGAGGGCAAGACTTGTATCTGGAAGCAGAAGTACTACAAGGGTCTCGGTACTTCGCTACCTTCAAGTTTCCGAGAGTACTTCTCTCAACTCAGCAAGCATCTCAAGCACTTCCATCAGCTTCGCGATGAGGACAAACCCCTGATTGAGCTGGCGTTTGGCAAGAAAAACGCTGATGCTCGTAAAGACTGGCTGCGTGCTTTCAAGCCCGGTACTCATTTGGATCCTGATCTTGATGAGATCCCTATCAGCGATTTCATCAACAAGGAGCTCATTTTGTTCTCAATGGCAGACAACATCCGATCGATTCCGTCGATGATGGATGGGTTTAAGCCCGGTCAGCGCAAGATCATCTACGGATGCTTTAAGCGTAACCTTGTATCGGAAATCAAAGTAGCTCAGTTGGGTGGTTACGTCTCCGAGAACACGGGCTACCATCATGGTGAGCAGTCGCTGTACCAGACCATTGTGGGACTGGCACAGGAGTTTGTTGGAAGCAACAATCTCTACTTTTTGATGCCCAATGGAGGTTTTGGTTCTCGCGCCATGGGAGGTAAGGATGCCTCCGCACCTCGTTATATCTTCACCGAGCTCAACCCGATGACCCGTCGCGTCTTCAACCCGAATGACGACCCCCTCTATAAGTACATGGAAGAGGACGACTCATCGGTGGAGCCCGAGTGGTATGCGCCGATCATTCCAACGCTTCTTGTTAACGGCGCTGAAGGAATTGGTACTGGTTGGAGCACGACCGTACCTTCTTACAACCCGGAGGATCTTGTTGCAAACCTTCGCCATCTTATGGATGATGAGCCTCTTGAACCGATGACTCCGTGGTACCGCGGCTGGACGGGATCCATCGAGCGCATCGCTCCAGACAAGTTCCGCATCTCTGGTACTATAACTCAGATCGATGATACAACCGTTGAGATCACGGAATTGCCTGTCAAAATGTGGACGCAGACCATGAAAGAGTTCCTTCTGGAATCACTCATCAAGTCAAGCGCCACGCAGAACAACAAGGAATGGATTGAGGAAATGACTGAGGAGCACGGTATCGGTATCAAGTTTGTTGTGACCTTATCCAAGGCGCAAATGCTGAAGTCCGTCGAAGAAGGTCTTCTTAACCGTTTTAAGTTGACAGCAACATTGAGTCTTTCGAACATGGTTGCATTTGATCCTCAGGGTCGGCTGCGAAAGTATGATACTCCGGAACAGATCCTGACTGAGTTCTACTACGTACGACTGATGCTGTACCAGAAGCGCAAGGACCACATGGCGAATGAGCTGAGGAACAAGCTGGAGAAGATCACGAGTCAAGCGCGATTCATCAAACTTATCATTGAGAACAAGCTGAAGGTTGCGAACCGTCGTCGCGTTGAGCTGGTGGCTGACCTAGAGGAACTCCGATTCCCCAAGTTCGGGCCTGACGGAATTCCCGTGTATGACTCGGATACTGACGAGGTTACGGAGATTTCTGTTGTTCTTGACGAGTTTGAGGCCCAGATTGGTGGTGACGAAGAAGGTGCTGCTATCCGGACAGCTGTCAACAAGCCCAAGATTGCGACGTACGAGTACCTCTTGAGCATGGCTATTTGGTCGCTGACTCGTGAGCGCTACGAGAAGCTGCTGAAGCAGCAAGGTCAGAACGAAGAGGAGCTCAATCGTCTTCTCAAGCTGTCCGCAAAGGACCTGTGGAAGCTTGACCTCGACGAGTTCGTGGTCCAGTGGAGAAAGTTCTTGGAAGAGGACCGTGAAGCGCGCGAGTCGATGCTTCCAGCGGAGAAGACCAAGAAGAAGGCCAAGCCTCGTGCCAAAAAGTCTGACAATGAAGAGTTCACTTTGGGAACGAAGGCCGAGGGAAAGCTGAAGGTCGAGGGAAAAGCTAAGGCTGCTACAAAGAAGGCAGCTGCTTCAACCAAGGTTGCTTCACCTGTGAGCCTTGTAGAAGATGAAATCAAGCCGAAGCTTGCCAAACAGCCGGTGCTGTTTGGACAGGGAGCTAGTGCTTTGTTTGGTAGCCCCATCAAGAACAAGGATGACTACATTCTGAACGAAGATGATCTACTCGACGATTTTGCAGTACTGTCAAAGGGCTTTCAACATGCTAGCAAGGGTTTGCCAGTGTCACCCATCAAGAAGGTGAGCGTCGCCGGCACGTCGTCTCCCAGCACGTCCAAGGCATTTTCATTTGAGGATATTTCGCCGAAGCCATCACAGGCTGCACCCAAGGCGAAGGCAGCACCGAAGGCAGCACCCAAGGCAGCTCCCAAGGCGGCACCGAAGGCCAAGGCAGCGCCGAAGGCTGCCAAAGCCAAGTCGAAGTCACCGTTCGATGATGATGAGGAGGACTTCGATGTGTCGGATGATGAGGTTGTCGCTCCTCGCAGTGCTGCTCCTCGCCAGCGTCGTGCTACGTCCAAGAAGGTTGTTTACGATATTTCGATGGACGAGTCTATCGTAGACGATGAGTCTGTTGATGAGGACCCTAGCGAGTTCATGGAGTTGTCCGATAGCGAGTAACGCGTGACTGAAGGCCCTCCTTTTAATAGTAGCTACATAGTGGAATGATTAATGAATGGTGATAACTAATTTTGAGAAGAAATGTAATTGACTGGTACAGTTAACTTATTCCTACAGTGGATGGTCATCCAGGGATTCAGGGGTGAACGGCTATCGATAACACAGAGTAGAACAAAGAGCCGTAGCTGAGCCGTAGATGAGCCATTAATAGCCGGAGCAAGCAATTGGAGAGTAATAGACAAATAGAGAATACGCCAATATATTAAATTACCTATTTCTACGTATTCCTCGTCACTGTATCACTCGTTGATTTGGTGGCTATAGCCGAAGGAAAGGACCGGCTGAGGACCCCTGCCCAGCCGGAACAACTGTTCCCAACATCTTTTTTTTTCCGATTGGGCAGTAGAAACACCTGCCATTTCACCGTTGTTTTTGGTTCAATTGACTCTGACAGCTTTGGATCCAGCGTTTAGCACCCAATGTCGGCCGCTGTGATGTTCTCGCGACGGGCCATGTCCCGCGCCGTGTATGCGTAAGTCTTTGTGTGCAATCGCATCGTTTGCTATGTCATCCGCAACAACTCCAGTTGTCTAACATACAGCGCCCGCGTGGCTCCTACATTCGCCCGGTTGTACGCGTCCAAGTCGTTCCCGGCTCACACAGTCATCAACATGCCTGCGCTGTCGCCGACCATGACACAGGGCAATGTCGGCGCCTGGCAGAAGGCCGTTGGTGACAAGTTGTCGCCCGGAGAGGCCATTGTCGAGATTGAGACGGACAAGGCTGCCATGGACTTTGAGTTCCAGGAGGAGGGCTTCCTGGCCAAGATTCTGCTGGAGACGGGTGCCAAGGACGTGCCTGTTGGCAAGCCTCTGGCCGTCTACGTTGAGGACGAGGGTGATGTCAAGGCGTTTGAGGAGTTCACGGCTGCTGATGCCGGTGAGGCCGAGTCGGCGCCCGCTGAGACTGAGGCTCCCAAGGAGGAGGAGGCTCCCAAGGAGACTGAGTCTGCTCCCTCGAAGTCATCGTCTTCTTCGTCTTCGTCTGAATCTGCTCCCTCTGCTCCTACCGACCGCATCCTCGCCTCGCCCATTGCCAAGCTGATTGCTCTCGAGAAGGGCATTCCCCTCAAGGACGTCAAGGGATCTGGCCCCGGCGGTCGTATCATCAAGCGCGACGTCGAGGGCTGGAAGCCTGCTCCCGCTGCTGCCGCTGCGGTGACCCCCACGGCCGCTGGCTCTGCTGGTGCCGCTTACGAGGATATCCCCATCACCTCGATGCGCAAGACGATTGCCTCGCGACTAACCGAGTCCAAGCGCACCAACCCCGACTACATTGTGTCGTCGACGGTGTCGGTGAGCAAGCTGCTCAAGCTGCGCGCCTCGCTCAACGCCTCGTCGGACGGCCGCTACAAGATTTCTGTCAATGACATCCTCATCAAGGCCATGGCCATTGCCAACTTGGCCGTGCCCCAGGTCAACTCTGCCTGGCTCGAATCTGAGGGCGTTATCCGCCAGTACAAGAACGTTGATGTGTCGGTTGCCGTGGCCACCCCCACTGGTCTCATCACCCCCGTTGTTCGTGGTGCTGACACCAAGGGTCTCGCTGCTATCTCGGCTGAGGCTAAGGCTCTCGGTGCCAAGGCCCGTGATGGCAAGCTCACCCCCGAGGAGTACCAGGGCGGTACCATCACCATCTCCAACATGGGCATGAACCCGGCTGTGTCCATGTTCACGGCCATCATCAACCCTCCCCAGGCTGCCATTCTTGCCGTCGGCACTGTCGAGAAGCGAGCCGTCGAGGACCCTGAGTCCGAGTCTGGCATTGCCTTTGACGACGTCATGACTGTCACTGCCTCGTTCGACCACAAGGTCGTTGACGGTGCTGTTGGTGCCGAGTGGATCAAGGCCCTCAAGCGCGTCCTTGAGAACCCCCTCGAGCTGATGCTCTAAGCACCTACTGCTGGACTGTAAATCCTCGTGAAAATCACCTGTACCACCTGGACCTGGCTGCTGTATATAACTGAGCACCCAGGCTTTCTGCTACTCGCTATATTGCAAATATAGTACATTAGATTATGCCATTTTTATGGTGCTAGCACCTATGCGGGTAGATTAAACTAGCCAGTCTCCACCCACATCGCCGATGTGTTTCACCACCCTCGGGCGTGGTAGTTGAAGTCCAAGTTGTTCTCGTTCATATCCTCCTTCCATGTTCCAATAGCCGGCTCTTCAGGTCCAACCGACCGCAAACGTTGATCGCGCCGCGGTGTGATCGAGCCCATGCCTACTACACCCGTCGAAGTGTGACTTCTCCTCAGGGCACCATGAGTCATGGTTGGACTTGTTGAGGATGACGACGAGGTCGATGTCTGCTTCGCCAATGACATATCCTGTTGACGCTCCCACAGGAGATGCCGGCGCAGCGACTCGGATAGCTCAGTTGCCAACATGTTACGGCGCGTTGATCGGGGCGACATGGCACCGGGAGGGGGGATATGCATCGCGACAGTCGCATTGAGAATTCCTTCCGACTGATTCACCACAGCATCGCTGGCAGGTATAGATATTCCAGTGGGAGATGCTATTGTCTGGCGTCGCTGCTGTCCCCGCTGCTTTCCACGAGCTTGTGACAGCTGCTCTTGGAGAAGCGCATGATTATCAAGGAATAGCGAGGAAAGCAGAGAAGGACGAATGAGCGGCTTTTTGGGTGCTTCTTCATCTCGAACGAAGAAAGTGCGTTCATCAAACGACGAGTCACTTTCGTCATCGACTGAATCCCATGCAGAGTCGTTTTCCTCATCATCGTCGTCATCGTCATCGTCATCCTCGTCGTCGTCATCATGTCGAGCGAGCACTTTTGGAGCCTTGCCAATTTTCACAGACAGAGCTGACGATCTGCTACCGTTGTTGTTGGCAAAGAGTGACGAACGCTTACGGCCATCTAGGGATGGGCGTGGTGATTTCGGAACAATGGGTTGAGCGAGATTACTGTCTGAAGACTTGGGATCGGAAGGCTTCCTTTCGGAAGATTTTGAGGTACAAAGGTCTGGTTCCGACGACTTTGATTCAGACAAGTCGGTCATTGCTGTGTCGGGAGCGCTGGACATGCCCTTTTTCAAGCCTGCAAGGTCACTTGATGACAGGCTTTCACCGCCAAACTCGCTGTCAGATGGGGAGGACTCAATGAAGAACATCTTCTCGCGAGCGAGCTTGTCGGGACGAGCCTTGGTCGGCTTCCAGTGTTCTGGCAGAGGAGTTTCAATGGGTGGAGGTACCTCGCTTTCCTCATTCATATTGCCCTGAGAGGACCGAGACTTTTTGAGTTCCTGGTGCTGTTGCCATGCGTTGCGGTTAACAACGGAGATGGAGATGTTGGAGGGCGAGAAGCCGCGAACGATCGAGGTTGACGTGGCGGACCGATGCCTACTGCTGAGGCGATTGTCTTCGTCATCGTCGTCTTCCTCGTCGAAGCTATCAACCTTAGAGGAGCTGCGATTGTCACGGTTCTGGATCAACTGTCCAGGGCGTTTCTCATCGCTTCCCGAGAGGCCTAGCGAGTTCTCGCGTCTGTGAGGAGGGCGACCAAAGAGTGGTTCCGGTTTAGCAAACGGCTCTGGCAGAGGGACGGGCTGCTGGGCTAGCATGGCGGTACCTTGTGGTCCTTGTGGCTGGCCAAACAGACTTCGACGGTTCTGGCTGGTGCGAATGCGCTGGGCGGCACGCTCACGCTCCTCCTCAGAGTCCTCACTATCAGTATCACTGTCGGTGGCGACAGCCTGCGAGTAGTCGCTGAGCGATTCGGTGGACGGGGCATTACGGCCGCGGGTCAGGCCTGGTGCCGACTTGATAGTAGCAAGGCCCCGAGAGTCTGTCGGAGTTCCCGTCGACTTCTGGGCTTCCTTGAGGAGCGTTGAGAACAATGTTCCGCGAGGGCGTGAGCTATGCGATACTTGCGACGAGTCAGAGTCCGTTTTGAAAAGGGAAGACGAGGAAGCAGCGGTGGCTGACTGGCCCTTTGGCTGGTCCTTTGGCAGAGGCAGATCGGTAGTACCCAGATCTGTAGGATCCAAATCTGTAGGACCCAAATCTGTAGGACCCAAATCTTTGGGGCCCAGGTCTTTGGAGGTTCCTCGGGTATGCAATTTTTCGGCAGAAGCGCCATAAATAGGAATGTTTGTGTCGGACTTGCGCTGGGTGTTGAGTAGCCTGCCCGACGAGGATCTGCGCGGGCGCGAGCGCGACACGCGTGTTTTGGCCTTGTCGTGGCCAAACAGTGTATGAGGGCGCTGTTTTGGCTCGGGCAGAGGCAGTTCTGTGGAGGTGGTGACCCCGAGACCGAGAATTCGGGCTGCCGTGGACGGCTCGACGGATCGCGCTGGCGGCGGCGGCGGCGGCGGGCTGTCGAGGGCAATGGGTGATGCGCGAGTCAGGGGTGTTGATGGGATATGCGGTGGAGGAAGCTGGCCTGGCGCCGAAATCGGGGCCGTAAGAGGTTTGGGCACTGGCAGAGGCAGCTGAGGCATTGACTTAGCTGCTGGTTGAACCGGAGCCAATGGAGCTGCTGGCTGAGTTGCCGACTGAGCCGGAGCCACTGGAGCCACTGGGTAGTCGAGTTGTGGGGATGACAAGGGGATATTAGAGCGGGTATGGCTGATTTGGCTGATTTGGCTGATTTGGCTGGCATGGCTGTTTGCGGGCTCGTGGTGTGGCGAGAGGATCTTTGGATCTGCATGCTCGCCTGACACGAGGCTCAGCAGGTTCTGGAGCTCTTCAGATGACAGGTGTCGATATGAGCGCGACGCCGGGACATGAGGCGCGACGAGTGGGGTGCCGGGCTCAGGTGGCAGGTCTGGGGACACAGCAGGCCCGTCGTGGAGGCCTGGAGCCGATTCGGGAGCCTGCAACGGCGAGTCGGCATCAGGGACAAGTAGCAGCTCGCGGTTCCAGAGGCGCCAACTCAGGTTCTCGAGACGTCGTCCATTCTCGAGCGAGTCCTTGCACTTTGAGAACACGGTCCATAGCGACGAGAGGCTCTGGGGGTCTGGCGGGTGGACATCGAGGCGCGCTGGCGCCAGCACAAGCAGCGGCTTTGAGTCCCCCTCAAACGATGGCAGGTGTTCTGACATGAGGGGAGAGGGGGAGAGGAGAGGGAGATGGGGAAATACTGGGGGCCCAAGTAGGTAAACGGTCTTGTAGCAGTGTTGACGGAGTTACCAGAGTCGAGTTACCAGGAAGCCAGTACCAGGAAGTACCGGTACAGCAGGATGTTAACAAAGTCAACAAAGTCAACAAAGCCAACAGAATGAGGTTAACAGGAAGTTAACAAAAAGACGAGACGAGGGTCTAAGGAAGAAACAACAGCGCCTACAGCGCACAGGGCATGGCGAATGCAGAGCCGGCTGACCAGTGGAGCTGGATGAGTGCATGCATCAAAGTTTCTGGTCAAGTGACACGGGGAAAGGGAGGTGCGGCTGCCAGCTGTGGGGCTATTGGTGGGGAGGCCATAGGGCGGTCGGTACGAAGGTAGTGGGCTTGGCGGTATTGTAATATTGGAGTAGAGTATTAGGTTGTGGAGTACATAGTAGTTATACTGATATAAATACTGGTATAAATACTGGTTGTAGCTACTTTGGCGTATGACTGGTAGAGTGGGCGGTGTGGCTGTTGGGGGCTGTTGAGTGGGCTGGTGCTGTAGACGGCTTGCTCGATTGGGCCATTAACAGGCAGATGCGTGGTTAGCGGTTAGCGGTTAGCCGGTTATGCTTAGCGGTTAGTAACTAGCGTGGTAACCTAGTAACCTAGTAACCTAGTAACCTAACGTAGTAGCTAGGAGTTAACTTAGAGTACGGGGATAGCCAGTTAATGGGCTAGTAGTGGGCTAGTACGATCATGGGTTCAAGTGGCGAGTGAACGGTGTGGCGAGTACGAAGCAAGTGATCTGTATACTGGTAGTTGGTGACGACTACTCTCTGTGATGCATGTAAAACTAGTTGAAAGTCCTAGTCTAGTGCAGACTTGATCTGGTGAACAGACCTCAATTGTCAATTGAGTGTACTAAGGCTGGTATGGCTACTCAACTATGATGTACCAAACTGCACTGGTTAGTCGATACAAGTAGATACTGAGGTTCAGTCTCTGGCTCTTCAGCTGGATCGATTGCCTTAATATCCTCATTCACTCTCGTCATTGCTTCACTTTCGTCATTCCCCCTCCTCAGTACCTCAAATATCCTCATTACTGTTCACGAAAACTTACAGCTCTCTTCCCTACTCCTCCCTTCCTCTCTCACTCAGCACTGCATATCTTACTACTCGCACTGCTCTCACTCAGCATGCTAACTACTCTAACTACTTATTTGCCACGCAGCCAGTCAAAGGTCGCGCTCAGCCACGAGTGACCCTTCTTCTCGGCATCCACGAGCGTTTCGTCAGTCTGCTTGCGGGCGTCAGCCACGGCCTGCTCGGCCTGCTTGCGAGCATCGTTGTACTGCTGGTCAAACGACCGGCGAGCCTCGTTGTACTTGGCATCAGCCGTCGCCTTTGCATCGCCCACGAGGCTCTCGGCGCCGCGGCGAGTCTTGTTGTACTGCTCGTCAAACGCTTTTCGTGCCTCCTCGTACTTTGATTCGGCCGTCTGCTTGGTGTCACCGAGGAACTTCTCGGCGTCACGACGAGTTTGATCGTACTGATCTCCAAACTGCTTCTTGGCATCATTGAACCGGTCAGAAGCGGCCTGCGAAGCGTTCGCAGCTGCCGACTGAGTAGCCCTCGAAGCCCGCTCCAGATCCTGGCGGGCGCGGATCTCAGCCCTGCTTCCACTGTACTGCGTCTGGTACACGTAGTATCCAGCTCCACCGGCTGCCACCACTGCTGCGATCTTGACTGCTCTCGACATGATTGATGATTGACTGATTGATTCACCGATTAATTCACCGATTGAACAAACAACTAAAGAATACAACGCTAAGTTTGGTTGCGCGCCGCCCCTTTTGAATGTGGGGTTCGTTGGTTGCTGCCCCTGCGGGTTAGGGACGGCATGTGCCTTTCGAGGCGCCCACGCCACGTTGGCTTGTGCTGACCCGATCCGCAGTTGTGCCGTTACTCAGGGACTGGTAATACCACCGCTAACTACAGCCTAGTCGTGTGGCTCGTGGTGACTGCTGACCCCGCGACCGTTGAAACGTGGGGTACTGCTGATCGCCGTACCCACGTTCACGATATGAGACATCTACAGGTTACAAGTAGCATTTGCTCACTATATGCACACCCAAACATGTGCTGGCATAACAGCACGCAGCACGGCACCCAGCCAGCACGCAGATACGCCCCATACCCCAGATACCGCCTTCATCCATCATATCCAGCTGTTCACTAGTACTGTTCAGTCGATCTAAGGGAGTTCTCTATCACTTGCCAATGCTAGAGTAAAGTCCGATTGATACGCCAGTATTAACTAGGATAAAGACACTGGACTCTAATGAGCCGAAGTCAATAATACTTTCCGGTCTCATACTGATATCTCCACTCACTTCTACCCATCATTGAAGGCCGGAAAGCCAGTAAATCACGTGACGTCGGTCCAGATCCAAGCAGCTGAAGATAATACCACCTTGCAATAGGTCATTCACTATCACCACTTGTATATATTGACTGCAATCCCACTGCTCTTAGAAGCTTCCTCCGATTTTCGCTTAGGTAGTCTTTCTGTTGGCTTCTGCTGCTGCCTCCTTCTTCTTGCCTACTTCGCGATCCAAAGCCGCATTAAAACTCTCCATCTCAACTCATGGTAAGTAGTTCTCGCGGCCCTTCAGCTTGATGACCAAACACATATGACCATATATCAATGACGGCGTTATACTCGGCTCTGCCGTTGATGCCAATGATAATTAATCTTCTCTCTGACTGAAGCAGCCTGATCTGTCAATGACTATGCTAACCCAGATATCAACGAGACGATTGGTGTCGCGAATACGCCTCGACAAGTCGTATGGCACGCGACTGTACACCCGGGGAAGAGGACCTAAAGTTCTCAGCGAAATCGACGCAAAGGCCGACTTTGTCAAGCGAAACGAAGCGCTCGTCGACCTCGGCATCGCGCGATACCCGCTGCTAAAAGATGTGCACTCGACGGCTCCCGTCGTTCGAATCCCCGACGTGCGCCGCAGTTGGCTCGACGTAGCCACCCACGACGAAATACCACAAACCCCACGCGTGCAAGTTCAAGGGCGCATCTCTGCTATTCGTCGAGCCGGCAAGGGCCTCATGTTCCTCGACTTGACCCAGGACTTCACCCGTCTACAGGTCGTCGTGAACAGCAAGCGGTTGGACAGCGAGCAGTCGTCCGCCGACATATCTGCCCTCCTGCGTCGTGGAGATAGCATCTCGGTCGAGGGCCATGCGTGGAAGTCAAAAAGCGGCGAGTTCTCGATCCTGGCGGCTACTGCCCCATCTCTGTTGACTCCATGTCTTCACCCGCTACCGACAACAGAGCTAAGTGATGCTACTCGTCTCCACAACCGCGTCGTGGATCTTGCCATCAATCCGGATGCAAGAGACATCCTTCGCGCGCGCTCAACCGTGCTACAGTCAATTCGGCGGTTCTTTGAAGACCGCGACTTTGTCGAGGTCCAAACACCGATTCTTTCTGGCTTCACGGGGGGAGCGAATGCCGAGCCATTCACCACCACATCACGGGCGCTGGCAGAGCCATCGCAGGATGCCGTGCAGTTGTCGATGCGTATTTCCCCCGAGCTCTGGCTCAAGCGCTTGGTCGTCAGCGGCTTTGATCGCGTCTTTGAGCTGGGTCCGTGCTTCCGCAACGAGGGAATCGACGCTACGCATAACCCCGAGTTCACCTCGTGCGAATTCTACCAGTCATACACCGCACTTCCTGAGCTGATCAATCTCACCCAGGATCTGCTCAAGGGAATCGTGCGCACAGTCCAGGAGAAGTACCCAGGGTTGAACAGCGAAGCGCTCGCTGAGCTCGACCGGCATTTTCAGTCGCCTCTCCGCCAAATTGACTTTATATCCGAGATAGAAGCGGCTACAGGCTCTACGCTGCCTGAAGATCTGGGTGACCGAGATGCGCTGGTCTCGTTTTGCCGATCCGCTTCCATCTCCATCTCTCAGGACCAAGATGCTACCCCTGCCAAACTTCTTGATCACCTTGCATCAAAATACATTGAGCCACAGTGCACAGCGCCAACGTTTGTCGTCAACCATCCAGCTGTCATGGCCCCGCTGGCAAAGGCAGGCACCGAGGTTATCAATGGTATCCCGCGTCTCGTATCGCGGCGCTTTGAGCTTTTCATCGCTGGCCGAGAGTACGTCAATGCCTACGAGGAGGAGAACTCGCCAGAGGTCCAGACCGCCAACTTCAAAGTCCAGGCTGCTGACCACCTCGCCGATGCTGAGACACCACTTCCAGACCTGTCGTATGTCTCTGCTCTAGAGTGGGGTCTTCCCCCGACTGGAGGCTGGGGCATGGGCGTTGATCGTCTCTGTATGCTGCTGACTGGTGCCAATCGCATCGCTCAGGTACTGTCCTTTGGCACTGTGAAGACAGTTAACTACCAGTAGCCGGAGTGAAAACATACGAAGCTCGGCTAGCCATGTAAATTATTCCAATAGATGCATTTTTCAAACCCTCAAGTGCTTTACCTTCTATGATTCTTTTGTATACATGCGACTATCCTTTAGTTCCTCTATAAATGCAGTGAGGTTTTGTTGATTCGTCCCATGGAATCCAGACCGTCTCTCAAAGGTTGTACGAGTCAAGACGGTCTTGGGCGCTCTTGATCAACATGCTAATACGTGTGCTGAGTTCGTAATCCTCGTCCCAGGCGGCAGCGAGGTCGAGGTACTCACGCGTGGCCGCTGCGTGCGACTTGCCGTGGAGCTGCCATTCGAAAATGGCGCGCTCGTACAGAGCACTAGGACCCGACCATGGCTCACTGAGGTGTCTGTGGTATTGAAGCTTGGCAGGCACGCCAGTAACGGAGAGGCCCCTCGCAGCAAGCGGGGTGCATACAAGAGGAAGAACCTCAGTCTCAAGAAGCTTGAAGCCTTCCTGGATTCGGCCCATGGCGCGGAGTACCACTGACTGGATCAAGAGTCTTGAAACCGACTCAGACGCCGTTTCCACGAAAGGTGGAGCCGTGGTGCCAGTAGACTTTGGCTTATATGACAGGGCCTTCAGCGAGTCCTCGAGGTATGGGCCATCACGGGGCATACGCGAGAATCCATTCCAAATGTAGAGCACTTCTAGCACGGGAGAAGTGCCAATGACATCGATGAGGTCGTAACCCTTGGGCGCCTGAGCCAGACGAGACTTCCACAGGTTGACTTTACGTGCCACAAACACGTCAAAGGGCATTGCCTTGGCCATGAACTTGCGCTTGCCCATCATAGTGGGGGCCTTCTCCATGTACTCGAGCGCCTTGGCCTTGGCCGCTTTAGCCTTCGCCGGATCTTTTTCAAGGTTTTGGCGGTACAGCTCGACATAGCAGGCACCAGCCATGTACATGTAAAAGGCATGGGACCAGGTGTTGAGGTCAATGAGGCGAATGAAGTTGACAGCAGACTGCTCAAACCGGTGCAGAATCACCGTCATAATGGTCTTGTCAAAGAGCATGAGGCCTTCAACCTGCTTCATCTCAATGGGACCGCGTGACGTGTCGTCGAGAATGCGAACACCCTCAACGAGGTCAGTCTGGGCGACCATACGGCCATGCTGAAGTTGCCACAGTGCACCTCGAGTGTACCGGGTGCGGATGCGGTCGAGATCCGACTCGAGGCGCTTCTTGATCCGGGCCAGCTCTGCCTCTGCGAGGTGTCCTTTAGGGGGGGCTCCAGGGTCGCTCTCAGCGGCGGTGTCGCTGGCACTCGACGAAGCGCCGCTGCTGGGCACCTGATCGAGCTGGATATCAGTGAACTTGGTTGGTCCATCGTAGTACTGGAGCAGGGCTAGCAGGGCGATAGATCCGTGGATATTGTCCACGTCGGCGGCTTTCCACAGCATGTTGAGACCAATTTCGCGGTCGCCGCGGAATCCCACCATCGACATGACTTTGCCTAGAGTGGGAGGAATAATGGACAGAAGCAGCTGGAGCAGACCAAACATGGAGTTGACGCCCGACTCAATGAACTCGTCGACAGACGTGACTCCAGCGGAAGCAGGGTCAGCCAAGGTGGACAAGGCCGGTTGCGTCGGCAGAGTAACGAGCGTGTCTGAGGATGCATTTGTTGGGGTCAGCTGCGACAGGCGCCGTGTTCGAGCGGCCTGGTACTCTGCGGCAGCCTTTTGAATCTGTTTCAGCTGTTCAGCTGATGGAGGAGGAGGAAGCACCGTTGTGTTACGGCTCGACTTTGTAGTCAGCGAGGCCCGTCTCTGGCCCTTGTGAGCTTGAATCTGTCTGTTGAGGTCGTCGAGGACCTGGTATGCCTTTCGGAGTCGCAGAAATGCCTTTGCAGCGTCAATCATGCTTTCAGACAGAAACAGCGCAATAGCGCTCATGAGGTGCGCCTCGGCCTGGGTCAACAGGTACTCTGATCCGGGCGGGTAGCTGCTTGTGTGGATGTCGTAGCGCTGGGCGTGAGCGCGGTCGCGTGCCGAGGCCTGGTCCGCATCGTGTAGAGAGTCAATAGCCTGGCGGATGGCCTCGGGCTCAAATCCGAGGGTGGCCTCGAGAAAGTGCACGACTCCTTGCGCGAGCTGTGTTAGAGAGGGTGGGACGGTGATGGGGAGACAGTAGGGAGATATCAGGGGTGACGGGGTGGAGTGGTAAGAGCATAATACAGAGCAACACACTGGTAACACACTGATAACACAGTGGTACAGGACATTACGCGCAGATCAAGCCATCTGGCGTCGGGCGTCTGTATGTGGAACAGATCAACCCGCCGGAGGGGCGGGTACGAGAGTACCAATCTCGTGGTTCGATCCAACACTCCATAATGCCCTGTATCACTATGAAGAACACGAGACTTGTGTCCAAGGAGACTCGTGTCCAAGGAGAGGTACGCTTAAACAGCGTATACTGGGCTTTTGACTTACCTTGTAGTAGGTTGACGACGAGTTGGCGAGAATTTTCTGTGAGGCCGAGGGGCGGTCGTCCATGACGAGGTCCATGGCGCGGAGGCCGTTTTCCAGATCCGTGGCATCCTTAAGGACCTGGACAGCCGTCAGGCCGTGATCTGCCTCGGGGGCCTTTGGAGCCGACTTGAGGCCCAGAGCCTTGAGCATGATGAGTGGGCTGACGCGAAGAGTCTAGTAACAGCACGCCGGTACAAATCAGTGTACAACCAGTACAGCCAGTACAACCAGTGCACGAAGGCAGAAAGCTGAGTGAAGTTTTGTCGGAAAGTAACTGTAAGAAACTAAGTATAAGTGGCAGTCTAAAATGGCAGTTAATGGCTGCAGAGTTATATGTGGGCCCTCGGAGCGGAGGGCGCGCATATTCCTGCAAGCCGTGGAGCCAGCGGCGCAGATTGACCAGCAAATTACCAGCCACGGCACGGGCAAATCAGGCTGAGGTGGAGATTTGCGTATCGGTAGCAACGCCACCAGCAAGCCACACCAGGAACAGCGCCTGCTCGGCCAGCCAATTTAACGCAAATACAGCCCCGTCGTCTGTTGGGGTATCGTGAGCCAACCTTAACTGGAGCTAGACTCACGGCGTTATGCACCCGATAACAGATAGGGGGCGCCGTGTGCAGAAATCAGGAGCAGCAGAATGATCCGAATGGTGCCGAATGATCCGAATGCTGGAGTTAATGCTGGTTAAGTTGGCAGTGAAAAGGGTAGTTAAACAGGGAGTTAAAAACGGTAGTTAAAATGGGTAGTACTGGGTTACAGATCAACCGCTATTATTCTGTTGGCTGTATGCTTTTCCAGGCTATGCTAAACTGACGGTCTACAGGGCAGGTGTAACACCAGGCGTTGTACTGCCTGCATTCGCTGCACGTATAGGATTTATTAACGCACGGACTCTAAGCTGTGCCTGTCAAGGTTTGATTTGCGCGTGTTTGGACCTCGCAGCGTATCAGACCGCCACCCGGACCACATCGCAAATCAGCAAGAGAAACCGCCTAAATGGGGACCCTGGCGCATTGCCAAGTCGCAGTTCAGGGGTGCCGTCAATGCAGTAATTGGTCTTACGCACTTCAGGCTAGTCAGCTGGATTTCGCGCCGTCCGTATCGGAGATATGGAATCGCAGATTAGACGTTTAATGAGATGGGGGTGGACGGAGTGAGAAACGGATATTTCCGTTAGGTTTGGATGCTGTGGTTCCTACCGAATATGCGTGACCACTACCCAGGAAGCTACCAGGAATCTACCAGTGTTAACCGGTGTCATCCAGTGTTGTTCCAGTGCGTTAAACTTGTGTTCGGCCTATATTAATCCTGTGTTAGTCCTGTATATTAATCCGGTACATTAATGTGCTTAGCAGTCCAGTCGAATACGAATGTATAAGCTGGCAAGTTCCGTGCTCGTATACAGAAGTGCCTCACTCTACAGTGCCAGTTGACTGGAAACTACCGGTCTAGATCGTAACTGGCTACATCACCAATAAATAGATTACAGGCATAAAGTCGTAAGATAAATAAATGGCCTGAAACAGGCCTCACAGATCTCGCACAGTCCGGCGTGTGCTGTCACGAAGAACACGCGACGGCGTCGCAAGCACCGACGTCTGGTCTGCGACCTGGCGTTGCGGACGACGCACCGTCGTTGCTGACCCGCGCATCGACGCCGCCTCCACCTTCAGCTTGAGTTCTTGTGGCCACAGACTGCGACCAAGCTGAATGCCGTCTGCAACCATCGCAGCAGACGCTGTCGGCTTCCATTTGAGCTTGCAGCCCTTGGCGTACTCCTTGGCAATAGCAGCAGACGCCCACTCAGACTGCCATGGCTGTTTGGCAAGACCCGTCAGATGCGACATAATTCCAGTGGCAAGTGCAGCGTCCGAGTAGCCGCCCTCGAGCATGGACAGTAGCTTGCCCTGCGTGAACTCGTCGGCCAGAACACCAGCGTCGCGAGTGAATCGGTTGAAGAAGCTCGTCGGCACACTCACCTGGTGTCTCTGCATGGACTGCAGCTCAAACTCAGACGAGTCAAAGCCGGCAGACAACACAATAAACGGCTTAAACGGTGCACCCGTCTTTGTCGCCTCTATCTGGCCGCGACGCAGAAACAGCCGGGCCTTTTCAAATAGCACCGCGTACTTCTCGCCGTAGATGCGGTTGAAATCATCCTCGTCGTCAAATGGTTCGAGGTGCACGTTCCAGATACACATGCCATGGGCCATGAGACACACCGACGCATTCTTGATATTGTCTGCCGTCGCATAGCCGAATTCAGTTGGGAACGAGTTGATGTCGTGCAGACTGAAGTAGCCCAAATGGAGCGGAGATTCTGGTGCAGCTTCGGGACTCTCCTTGGGCTCTTTCTTGACTTCACCATTCGCAAATCCCTCCTTCTCTTCAACCTTGACCCCTTCCACTCCTCCTTCCTTGGCCTCATCCTTGACTTCACCCTTGACGTCTTCCTTGACTTCGTCCTCGACTTCTTCCTTCTCCTCGTCCTCATCGGATAGACCTGCTAGTTTCCAGCAGATATCTTGGCTTCCGTCACCATGGTGGAGGTCAAAGTCGAGAATTACGGCGTGAGTAATGTCATACTTGGCCTTGGCGTACTGGATGGCGATGTGAACGTTGTTGACGAGGCAAAAGCCCGAGGGGACGCAAGGATGTGAATGGTGGCCGGGCGGGCGCACAGCGACGAAGACTCTATCGTGACTCGACGAACCTGCCGAGTCGAGCATCCGGTCAACGGCCTCTTCAGATGATCCAATGACACCTTCGATAGCATCGACCGTCTCAGCAGTCAGGTAAATGTCGCCCGAGTTCCAGTCGTCGGGGACCTCTACATTCCCGTTAGCGAGCTTTTCAGTGCTGGCAGCGCAGAGAGCCTGAAGACGCTGGCCCCAATTAGTTCCATGAACCTTTGCTACGTGTGGTTCGAGAAGCGAGGAGCGGCGATTTGACACGTCGACCTTGAACGATGAGGGGCAAGCCGCCACGGCCGAGCCGATGCCCAGCGCCGAGGCCATCAATCGCTGTGGTCGTTCGACAACCGATTCGTGGTATCGCTTCGACTCCCAAGTGCGTGAGAAGACGTGCTTGTAGCTGAGGGGGCTCAACAGAACGAGCACCCGCGAGGCATCTGAACTGGAGCTGAGAGCCAGCTTTGAGGCGAATAGAGCATAGAAATCGGCCAGATCAGGATCGTGTTGTTCCGGCTCGGGTTGTTCTGCTGGTAGTCCAAATAGCTGTGAATTGACGATCTTATCCTCTGGGGTAACCGGGTCGGCGAGAGTGACATCGGCGGGGGCCGGTGTAGACGCTCGAGCGACGCCGGGATCGAGGATGATCGAAGATTCAGGCGTTACAGGGTCGGGTTTAGGATTGAACTTGGGAATGGACGGCTCAGGGGCCTCGTGAAGCTGACTAGGCTGTTCAGTGACAGCATGACCCAAAGGAGCGGCATCGGGATCAAAGTAACGTAGTGAGTCTTCGTAGATCCGCGTCGACTGTGGCGCGTCAAACGTCGACAGGTCATTGGTCGTAGAGTCAAACCCCGAGCCTGAATAATCTGGAGGATCTGAATAACTCGAGGGATCCGAGTAGCCAGGAGGAGCTGCAACACCCGTCGAGGAGGAGCCAGCACTGAGAACTGTGCCTTGGTGAGACCAGGCGCGGGCCAGGATCTGGGACGGGTCGAGAGAATGATCAATGTCAGCTGTGTAGTACTGGGTTGAAGCTAGAGAGCCATCGTGAGCAGGAGATACGTGCTGGTCCGTCGGGATGCCGGCGGTGGCGAGGATCTCGTCAAAGGTCTCCAGTGACGGCAGGTTGAGAGGCGCCTCGCCGAGGTTCATAGCCTCCAGTGCAGCATTGAGTTCATCGTCGTTGAGCTCGTTGTTGCGTACAACATTGGGCTGGTTGTGCGAGGCTGTAGATGGCGGGGTGCCAGCAGAATCGGCATAGCCGTTGTTAGGGGTCCAGAACGGCGTCGATTCGTCGGACATTGGCGGTTGCCGGGGGAGGACGATAGGAGGATCTCATGATTTGGACAAAACAAACGCGACGCGTGCACCGCGCACGGCTGAGGCGCAGCCGCGCCAAGTGCCACTGCCACAAAGAGCCGATGATGGCCAATCACGGCAACACATAAGGCAATACCCACGGCAATATATGTCAAGGCCATGTCTGCGTGCCTGTCTTGTGTCTGCGTGCCATCGTCTGCGTGCCATTTAGCGGCTGGCTAAACTGGGATAGCCGCGATGACGGCTCTCCTGCATGTTGTCGTCATCATGCGGCCAGCCGGCGTAGCGAGCCACTAAACGCATCAGCCCAGTGCAGGAAGTAGTACATTCGGACTGCGCTACAGCAACTCTGAAACAGCTAAGGGTGTGGGGAGAGTACACAGTGGTCAGCTGGTTGGTTGTGCTGCTGTGTGCCACCAGTTAGATGCCGTGTAAGAGCTGTACGCGGTACGTATGTACGTAGTGTACGTAGTGTACGCAAATGGAACCTAGTACAACATCGTCACTGTTGTGCAGTACGACGCTATCGCTGTGGTGCTGGACATGAGAATTGTATGAGGAACATCCGCAATTGCGTACGATGTCGTACCTGTTCCACTGTACTTAGTACAACTGTATCACTACCCCCGCAACATAGAATAACTGGACCACTTGCTGGCTTTAGATTCCTGGTGACATCGGCCGAATGCCATTGATGTCGTAGATCGGCATATCCGTAGCCAGTCAGCACCCCTGCAGCTCAACAGCTTACTAGCCCCTACACGGCACAAGATAAGATATTATTTCCTTGTGGGTCCATAAGATTTGGACCCTAGGAAACCCTGGCATGCCGAGTCTTTCCGTGCCAAGAATCGGGCTCCGCGGTATTGGCTGCGATATATTCGCTGCGGTGTATTCGCTGTTCTTGGCATTGGCGGTGATTGCCGTGACTCAGATTAGCTCCGTCCAAAGGTAGTGTCGGCTCATTTCCGCTGCTCGCTAACTCTGAAGAGCTAATTATCGGCTAATGCAGCACCGCAGCTGCTGGCGCACATGCCCGTACCCTGCCGCGATTCCACAGAAGTGGAACCAGAGAGCTGTAGGAAGAGGGCGAATAGAGCTCAAGGAGGGGAGTGGCGATGATTTGTCATTAGCCCTAGGTTTGCCACCCGCTGTGAGTGTATTCCGCTGCGACTGTTTCGCTGCGTCTGTTTCGCTGCTCCGGCTTGGCTCGTATGCGCCGTTTCCGCTGTGTGGCTTGTGGCTGCATCCCAATGCGGCATGTGGCTATGGGCAGATCTGGGTGGCTCAACTATAAAAGGACCACATCCTCCGCTTATTCTGCCATCAAGCTTCACAGCAACACACACAACACAACAACAACAACAACCCCCCAACTCAACAACTACTACTTAACAATGTCTGGTCAGTCTTGCGGATGCTCTTCGTGCTCTTCGTGCTCCGGCTCGTCGTGCTCGTGTGCCAAGGGCCAGTGCAGCTGCACTTCGTGCAAGAAGTAAGCGGTTTGCTACCACTACAACTACTCGAGCTTGAGCTGAGGTGCTCTGTCGTCTCTCATTACATGTATTGAATTGATTCGTTCGTTATAGCAAGTGTACTATTGGCCAGTAGTACAGTAACTCCACATCACTCCACATTTACTCTACCACCACAGATTCTCCACATGAACTACCTAGTCACCATAGTACATTTCCAGCCATATCTCCATTACAGTCTACACTACACCCCACTACAATCCCACTACAATCCCACAACATCCCCTGACACGCCATAACATCTTATCTCGTGTCCGTCGTACCCCGCTTTGTGGTAATTTGCTCGCAGCCGTGTATTCCGCTGCCCAACTTCTCCACAGCCCTAACTTGAGCTCTACCTTCTACATCTCGCAATGAAGCTGATACTGGCAATTGCCGCTGCGTTTGGCGCTGCGCTCGCTGCAGACAGCACCTGGCAGGTAGAGCACATGAAGACGGAGCACGGCATTGACCAGTTTGATGCGCTGTCGTTCTTCACCATTCACGATTCGGACGGATCCAAGACATGGACGACCAACGACATTCTCAACATCTACGGCATTTTGCATGAAGAAACGGCCGAGGGCGCGGTCACGACTTCCGAGGACACGAAAAAGAAGGTCATTGAGGCCATTCTCAAGCTCATGGATGCCGACAACGATGGTGTTGTGTCGCTCGACGAGTGGCGCGTGTACACTGAGAACGGCGGCACTCTGCCCGATTTCGGTCTCGGCCCTGGCCACCACATGGACTTTGAGAGCGAGTATGAGCTCCATCACTGGCAGGAGTTCCATGCTGCCAGCGACCCCGACGTCAAGATTGTGCATCCCGAGGACATTGAACACGAGCGCCTCTACCACGAGCAGGTGCATGGAGACAGTCCTGAATCCCACGGCGGCAAGCCATGGGTGAGGCCTGAAAACATTCCTCCGAAGTACCGCAGGGCGTAGAGGTAAAGGGGTGATGTGACGGGGTGACGGGGTGGTGAGGTGATGTGACGAGGTGATGTGGTGACGAGGTGACTAGGTGATGAGGTGATGAAGTGACGAGGTGATGGTGATGAAGTGATGGTGATGAGGTGATGGTGATGAGGTGATGGTGATGACAGATAGTCAAGACAGGATAATGCGATGGAGACATAGTCTGGAGGTATGGTCGCGAGACTACGGGGGTCTGTCTTGCTACGGTGCGGTATGGAGTTGACTGTGAGCCCCCTAGTTCTTTCTGTCTCGATTCTATTCATATATGATTGCATTTAGAACGATATGGGAGAAAGTATGAAGTAAGACATTCAGATGCTTTATCAAACGCGGTCTAGACACAGTACTGCTCAAGTTAAGTAGCATGTAGTATCGTCCTCATACCTAAGAATGCATAAGACCTATAGGCCACACTGCCCTGGTTTACGACTCACCAGCCAAGTGTGAGACACACTTTTCACTATCCTCTTTCCGTAACTACCTTCAATTACAGCTTTGACTGCCAATGTTCATGGCATTGGAAGTTTCAGATATCACGTGACGTATATGAGAACTTGAGTCAACTGAAGACTCACGTTCAGTATCATTCCAGAATCACTCATTGATGGCTTGTTTCTAAGGTGAACATGGACTACAGCATGACTTTAAAATCATCCTCGCTTCCTTATTTGATTACACAAAGAAGAAGATCATACGACAAATACACACGGGGGTTCATAAGATGATGACAGCCACACAGACGCTCTGCTGTCGCGGCAAAGCTAAATCTGTACACAATTTTGGCTCAATGGGATCTCGGGGCTCAGTTTGGCCGCTTAAAACTTGAGCAGGTGGGGTCGGTCGCCCTTCTTTAGGCTGAAACTCGAGGCCAGGTACTGCTTCAGCAGAGGGGTCTTCTTGATCTCGGCAAGCAGAGCCTTGTCGACGGTCTTCTGGTCCTCGACACGCTCGGCACGAACCTCCTTCTTGGCGGGGGCAGTCTCGAAGAACTTGTCCTCGTCAGACGAAGCCTTCTTCTCACGGGCAAAGTAGGCAACGTCGTACTTGGCAACGTCAACAGACTCGACCGAGACGCGGGTCGAGGTGGCAATGACGTAGCGGGCGTTGACACGGCGCAGAGGAACACCGTTGACCTTGAAGGGACCAGTGACCAGCAGGGTGTTGTCCTCGAGGGGCTTGAGGTAGACAACACGCTTGCCACGGAAACGGCCGGCCAGGACAATCAGGACGGTGCCGGGAACCAGAGACGAGCGGAGCTTCTGGGGACGGGCAGTCTTGCGCGACACCTTGGGGGTAGGAGCCGGCTCAGCGGGGTACCACTTCTGAGCCTTGGTCTTGGACACAACGCGCTCACCGCCGTTCTTGGCCTGAGTTAGATTTGGTCAAGTGATTCAACAGTACCGTTCTTGAGTTGAACAGTACTGCTACGTTCAAGTACTTACGCCTCCAATCTGCTTGGTGGTGGACATTTTTACAGTAGTCTGATGAATGGTGGATTCAAGAATTGGTGATTGTGTGTATTGGTGTATTGAGTGGGAGTTTTTCATGCCAGCCGTGGCCCCAGTTATACATGGGAATTTGTTAGTCTGGGACTGTTGGGTGGGGCTGAGTTCTCACCGCGAAAGGCATCTAGGGCTCAGCCCTTAACCCGAACCCGCACTGTCGGCTCCAGCCCGCAACCCCAGACCTGATAACGTTAATCATCTGTGAACAACCTCTGAAGCTCGTTTAACGAAAGTCACTTGTGCTATTTACCGGGCCAAACTGACTCACTGCCATAGCCCAGTTGCCCAATGCCGTCAACAGCAGTAGTCATTTGGTAGTCTAGAGGGTACCTCTTAGTCACAGATAAGCCCACACCGAACCTGTGTTGTGGCCTGAGCTGCGCAACCCCAGACCTGATAACGTAATGTTCTGGGAGTAAACTCTGAAGCTCGTTTAGCAAAGTCATTCGACTTATCTAGCGTTTAGACTGACTCACTGCCATAGCCCAGTTGCCCAATGCATTCAGCAAGGAACAATGTCAAAGGTACCAGTCTAACCGGTTTCCAGCATCTGTAAGAAACCGCAACACGGGCTGTGCTCACTAAACACGCTTGGCAGCCGCATCCGGGCCTTCTTTACTCCGGTGAATCTCTGCCCAGCATAGCCGCGTCCGGAGATACTTCGCGCCGAACCACGTTTTCCCGGCTCTGTAAGCGAAGTGACGAGACGGTCAATGGACGGAAAAAATAGCAAAGTACTGGTATCGAGAGCTGGGGTTATTCTCCATCCAACGCAAATTACTAGCATTTTTTCGTCGTGTTTGTCGCTTTGCTACTAACTTAGTCCCGTTCGTATACGACGCCGGCTGACTCGATGCGCCGTCAGGGCTGCATATGCATCTTCCTAAAAAAGACGACGTCTACACGGCAGGTTGGCGGCGGGATATATAAAGAAGCAGCAACGCCCCCTGGAAATTGCGCAGCAAACTCGAGACAAAAACTCCTACACAAGTGATAACTCGCTACAAATGTCGACCCCTACGCTGCTGATCCGCGCCGCCACGACGACGGTTGCGACGGCCTCTGCGACATCTACCGGCGCCGGCGACCTGTATGGTTCCCTCGTTCCGAGCCACTCCGCGAACCTCGCGGCACTCATTCTGTACGCTTGTCTGTGGACCTACCACTCTTTTGTGGGTGTCTACTACCGACAGTGGTGGTTCGTCATCTCGTGGTTCGTGGCCTGCGGTCTCGAGACCGCAGGATACGTCGGGCGCTTCGAATCCTCGACCGACATCAACAACCTCAACGACTTCCTGGTGCAAATTATCTGTCTGACTCTGGCGCCAGCCTTCTTCATGGGCGGTGTCTACTACTTGCTGGCCAAGCTCGTCACCATCTACGGCGAACACCTGTCGCTACTCAAGCCCATGCACTACTCGCTCATCTTCATTCTGTGCGACCTGTGCTCCATTGTCGTACAGGCCATTGGTGGTGGAATGGCTGCCGTGGCTGTTGAGAACAACAACGACACCGCCACCGGTACCCACATCATGGTGGCTGGTATGGCCATCCAGATTGTCAGCATGGTGGTATTTATTGTGCTGCTGGCGCAGTTCATGTGGACGGTGCACAAGACGTCCGAGTCGCAGTACAACCCGCGCTACGCCAAGCTGCGCGCGACGCGTATGTTCCGCATCCTGCCATTTGCCATTACGTGGTGTGTCATGTGCGTCTTCATCCGTTGCGTCTACCGTCTATGCGAGCTGTCCGAGGGCTGGACCGGCTTCCTCATTGAGACCGAGCGCTACTTCCTCATTCTTGACGGTCTGTTCATCTTCCTCGGCGCGCTGGGCCTGTCGGTTGTGCACCCTGGCTTTGTGTTTGGCAAGGAAGTCATCCCCGTCGAGGGTCTGCACAAGAAGAAGAACAAGAATGTCGTTGAGGAGCCTGAAAGCCCTGACTCGACGTCTGCCAACCCCTTCGAGAACAAGGATGGACAAGACGGACAGTACGCATAAGCCACTGTGTGGTAATTGTTCAGCGGTCAAGCCAGGTCTAAGAGTTTCGTCGTTTGAGCCGCTGTCTACAAGTTGCTGTTCAGCACGGTAATCAGTCACTGTTCTCAGCACATTCTGGTAATCGAGTCACTGGTATCGGGTCACTGTTATCGGGTCACTGTTATCGGGTCACTGTTATCGGGTCACTGTTATCGGGTCACTGTTTATAGGGCCACTCTTTATTAAGTTATCTGTTTATTGCAATAGTTAGTCATTCATGGTGCTACCTAATTATTCACCTAATCATTCTGCGAGTCATTCTCTCCTAGTCATTCTGTCCTAGTCTTTTGTCCTAGTCTTTTGTCCTAGTCATCATATTACAGTGATCAGTCTAGTCATCGTTACAGCGATTTGCAGTCTGGTTACTTAGTCACTGCTGTCAGTGCTGTAAGGGGCAGCATCATGGGCGGCAGCATCACGGGCTGAGCTAATCAACACGCTCCAGCCGCATCACGGGCTGTGCTAATCAACACGCTCCAGCCGCATCCATGGGCTCTGCCCAGAGCATAGCCTCGTCCGAATGTTTTCGCGCCGGAACGTGCCCTCTGGCAGCTGTAAGGGGCAGCATCATGGCCTGTGCTAACTAACATGCTCCAGCCGCATCCCTGGGCTCCTGCCCAGAGCATAGCCGCGTCCGGAGGTTGTCACGCCGAACCCCGAAACTTTCCCCAGAGCATAGCCGCGTCCAAACGTTAACTTGGCGGAGAAATACGAGTTACAGCTCCGTAAGCGATGAGAAGAGACGGTAAATGGTCGGAAAAAATAGCCAATTACCTGTACAGAGAGCGGTGGTTATTCTCCATCTAACGGGCTTTACTGGCTAATTTTCGTCGTGTTCGTCGCTTGGCTACTTAGTACTTGGCTATTAAGTTATTCCCGTTATGAGGTAGTATGTATGACTCGATGCGCAGCCAGGCCTGCTTGCTCTTCCTAAAGAAAAACATGGCAGGTTATCGGCAGTTATATAGACAAGCGGCAGATATATAAACAAGCAGTGGCCCCCCTTGGAATTTGGAAAGTACGAAACCAGACTATTGAAGTGACATCTCGCTACCTATGTCGACTCCTACGCTGCTGATCCGCGCCGCCACGACGACGGTCGCGACAGCCTCTGCCGCATCAACCTCCGACCTGTATGGCTCGCTTGTTCCGAGCCACACCGCGAACCTCGTGGGAATCATTCTGTATGCGTGTTTGTGGACCTACCACTCTTTTGTGGGTGTCTACTACCGACAGTGGTGGTTCGTCATCTCGTGGTTTGTGGCCTGCGGTCTCGAGACGGCCGGATACACCGGGCGCTTCGAGTCGTCGACCGACGTCAACAACCTCAACGACTTCCTCGTGCAAATCGTCTGCCTGACTCTGGCGCCAGCCTTCTTCATGGGCGGTGTCTACTACTTGCTGGCCAAGCTCGTCACCATCTACGGCGAACACCTGTCGTTGCTCAAGCCGATGAACTACTCGCTCATCTTTATTCTGTGCGACCTGTGCTCCATTGTCGTTCAGGCCGTAGGTGGCGGTCTGGCAACGGGATCCTCCGACCCTGCAACCGGTACGCACATCATGGTGGCTGGTATGGCCATCCAGATTGTCAGCATGGTGATATTTATTGTGCTGCTGGCGCAGTTCATGTGGACGGTGCACAAGACACCCGAGACGCAGTACAACCCGCGCTACGCCAAGCTGCGCGCGACGCGTCTGTTCCGCATCCTGCCATATGCCATTTCGTGGTGTGTCCTGTGCGTCTTCATCCGTTGCGTCTACCGTGTGTGCGAGCTTTCCGAGGGCTGGACCGGCTTCCTCATTGAGACTGAGCGTTACTTCCTCATTCTCGACGGTCTCCTCATCTTCCTCGGCACGCTGGGCCTGTCGATTGTGCACCCTGGCTTTGTGTTTGGCAAGGAAGTCATCCCCGTCAAGGGTCTCCACATCAAGTCAATGCAGCAGAAGGATGTCGTTGCAGAGTTGGACTGCCCCGACTCGACATCTGCTGTTCCATTTGAGAACAAGGGTGAAGAATATGGACAGAACGCGTAAGTCGCTGTGTGGTGACTATTGTTCAGCGGTTCAGTCACGGTCTATAGTGTTAGGCCGCTTAAGCCACTGTCTACTCGCTACTCACCACTGTTATCGGATCAATTTTTATAGGGCCACTCTTTGTCAAATTTCTGTTTATTAGCCATAGTAAGTCATTCATTGTTCGTCTAGTTATTCACCTAGCCATTCTGCTATCATTCTCTCCTAGTCTTTTTGTCCTAGTCTTTTTGTCCTAGTCATCATTACAGCGATTTGCAGTCTAGTTACTTAGTCACTTCTGTCAGTACTTCAGTCACTCCAGTCTATATTTCACGCCACTTCTGTCTAATCAATTAGTTTATTCGGCTCTTAATTTGCTCCTGATTCTGTGACATTGCCTATTGACTGAATATTCGGATTAACTGCACAGCCAGATGACCCCCATGCCATGCGTAAAATTAGCCTTACATTGCAGGAATTGCTATTGCTGTTCGAAGACTTCAATAGTTCTGACTTCAATAGTTCTCGTAGCTCGCACTGCTCCAGTTTCGAATGAGCCTCAAATTCAACAAATCACAATTAACCGCCTTTTCACTTGAGGATATTCGGACTTAGGATTTAACTAGCAGTAGTGCAGGGCTTGCATCGCATTAGTGCAGAAGCACGCAAGGCTACCGGAGCAACTTCCCGAGGCTCCACCGCACTTGAACATAAGGGGGGCCGCCCGGGGGCCCATTTACGGTGTGTGCGCCGGTTAATTGCCTTCTTTTGAAGCTCGTGCTGGCCAGTTTGCCCCACTAAACCTACCCCCATCTACCCCGCGGGGTGCCCCCTGAGTGCCCCCACGCAAAATGGGACATGGGGTAACATGGGGGTTGCATATATAAACCCCCGCCAAAGCCAATTCTGCACAGCTAACTTTTCACAGCAACTCACACTACACATAATGACTTCGCTCAAGTTCAAGCTCAACAACGGCCTCGAGATCCCCGCCATTGGCCTCGGAACCTGGCAGTCGCCCAAGGGCACGGTCGAGAAGGCCGTCGAGTACGCCCTTGCCGAGGCTGGCTACCGTCACATTGACGGTGCTTTCGCCTACTTCAACGAGGAGGAAGTTGGAGCCGGTATCGCCAAGGCCATTGCCACTGGCAAGGTCACCCGCAAGGAGATCTTTGTCACAACCAAGGTCTTCCCCATCTACCACTCGCGTGTCGAGGAGTCGCTCAACATCTCGCTCGAGCGCCTCGGTCTCGACTACGTCGACCTGCTGCTCGTGCACTGGCCCGTTGGTCTCAACCCCAAGGGTAACCACGACTTCATCCCCACTCGCCCCGACGGATCACGCGATCTCGACCCCAACTTCTCGCTCGCCAAGACCTGGGAGCAGTTTGAGGCCGTGCTCGCCTCTGGCAAGGTCAAGGCCATTGGTGTCTGCAACTGCTCGGTTCCCGTTCTCGAGGAGCTGCTCAAGACTGCCAAGGTCGTTCCTGCCGTGAACCAGATTGAGGCTCACCCTCTGCTGCCCCAGCTCGACATTTTCGAGCTGTGCAAGAAGCACAACATCATTGTCGAGGCCTACTCGGCTTTTGGCTCCACTGGTGGCCCTCTGTTTGAGAACGCGACCGTCAAGAAGCTGGCCGAGAAGCACAACACCCAGCCCAGCAACATCCTGGTCTCGTACCACACCTCGTCGGGCCGTGTCGTTCTGCCCAAGACCACCAACCCCGAGCGTGTCGTTGCCAACTCCAAGGTTGTTGAACTGTCCAAGGAGGAGATTGCCGAGCTCGACAATGTCCACAAGGTTGACGGAATCAAGCGTTTCACCACTCCCCCATGGGGCGTCGACCTCAAGTTCCCCGACTGGAACGCTGCTCTGCCCAAGAAGTAAGTGCATGTCTAGTACATAGTCTACTCTACATACACTACTCTACGTAGATGAAAATGAACGAATCAAGTGATTTAATGGATCATCCAGTTAAACCAAAACTATACATCCAGCTAGACCAGAACTAGACATGGAGTTGTGTAGACCAGAGCTATGCATCCAGTTAATGTAGACCAGAACTATACACTACACATAAATAATCGACTCAATGAAGCAACCGCTGTAAGCTTAGAGGTACCGATGGCTCCTCCTTGGGGGTGCTAGTGGCGGGCGGTGGAGATCCTGGCTCGCTCTTCATCGTTCGCATTCCTCCATCAGGAGCATCCAGCACCTCCTCCGTCACCATAACTGGGCCATTGACATCAAGCTTGCCCTCCTCCCTCGCTTCTTCCAGCCTCTCGTTGAGCTCGTCGCACAGACTCCATAGCTCCTCGTCACTAAACGCGATCTCCATTATGAGTGCACCACTCTTCGGGCAATCATCGTGGCAGTAGACCTCCTTCTCATTGCCCTTCACCAGCAGCCTCGACAAGAAGCATTGACACCGACACTTGATACACTGAAAGCCCGTCTCTTCACTCGTTCCAATAGTCATAGAACGAGTTACGAGACTAGGGTGACGGTCTCGTGTGCCTTGACGCGATGAGACCTCGGCTTTTGTCATTTGCAACAGATGCGGATGCAACCACTGTGCTGTCTCGACCCGGGCGTCCGATCGAGCGGTCCTCAACAGCAGCTCATCGTGCGAGAAGACCGGCTCTCGCTTCTGCTGCTTGTATGACACGGAGGCCGCGTGTCCAGCCTCTACCCAGTTTGGCGGCGCGTAGTTGACGGCCTCATTAAAATTGAACCCATGGTTGAATCCACTGTGGTATGCGTTGGGGAAGGTGACCACGAACTGGCCCGCATGTTGGTCGGCAACATAACACTGCACTCCTTTGGACAACAGAATATCTGGCGTAATCATTGTGGCACGTTGAAACAGAAGATCGGGCTGCTTCTCGAACAACTCAGGCACAAGTTCACGACTCGCCTGTTCGAACTTGACAGCGTCTCCCGGTGGAATGCCGTACCATGTCTTGGTGTCGCCGAAATGCTGGTAGTTGACTGAATAGGTGTAATGGTCCTCGCTGTGCCAGCAGAACGCCGAAAACGTCATACCCACGTACGCCCACGGCACAGTAACCCCGGAAATATCCCACTTGAGATTGCGGAACAGCGACATCTTGTTGTGGGGGAAGTTGTTGAGATTCCAGGGATCCTTTGCATACCGGTTGAACGGTTCCTTGGCACTGGTGGGGAATCCAGATCCCTTGACGTCACACTTGATATCTGCACCATACTCGACGGAGATCTTGCAGTTGACATCGTTGACGTGCTGCCAGAAGTTCTGCTCAACAAGGCATTCTAAAACCTCGCGGTCATTGGGATCCACAATACTGAGTTCCTTGTCGAGGTACTTCTCCTTGAACTCGTTGGCCATCTCCTGGAACTGGTACAAATCGTATGTCTCGCCCTCGTCGAAAAAGAACTCGCCGCTGCCAACAAGGCACTGCGGGCAGCTCCACTTCTTCGCGTACGGGTCTATTGACAGATCGTCAGCAATGCATTCGGCGTGGAATCTGTTGTCGCATTCTGAGCAGCTGAGGACTCCCGGTGATGACGGTACCTCTTTGGAGCAGGCTAAGCATTCAGAAGTGTCTTCATCACTCTCACTGTCTTCTTCAGCTTGGAGGTTCTGCTCAGATAACCGGGGCCTGCGAGTAGGTCGGGGTGCTTCCTCTTCTTCGTCCTTCTGTATAGTTTGCGAGCGTGTTCGACGATGGGGACCAGAGACTGCCTGCAGTTTGTTCTCAGGCGGCGGAGACAGAAGGCTTGCTCCTTCTATTGAAGGTACCTCCACTGTGCGTCTAGGCCAGCGGCCATCCTCCGGTGGTGTAGGAGTCAGAAGATGGGGAGCCAAGGAGCTGCCAAACAGCGGCGAAGTTCTCTTGGTTCGGTACAGGCCCGACGAAATGCGCTGCGAAGCGTGTGCAATGTAGTCCTCGTAAGGTACCAGGTGCTTTGCGTAGAGTGTTCGCAGCTTCTCTGCGGCACTGGTATCCGCGCGGGCAGCGAGTTCCAGCTTCGCAGCCACTGCCCCCCATAGCTGTGATTCACACACGTATGTGAAGCCTCCCATCTTGTGTACAGCCTCCTTTAGTTTGTAGAAGTTGAGAGAGCCGTAGCCGACCCGCGGGTAAAGCTCATCGTCGGGAATTCGAGAGCCCCTCAGCTCGTGGAACTTGGCCATACGGCGCACCCAGTCCATCGTCGAGCGGGTCAGCGCTCCCATAGTATTGAGCGTCTGTTTGCGACATTCAAAGTTGAAGGTACCGGTATCGAGAGCGAACTTAGGGCTCCATTCTGGCGGAGGGACGATTTTGAGGATCCCGTATTTGTTGCCGAGATCGTAGAGCGAATTGATGTACTGGTATGGGTCTTGGAAATCTGCCTTCGATGGATAGAGGGTCGGAGCTTCACGAAGGCCAAATGGTCGTTTAGTCTTGGGCTGTTCACGGTACGCAAACTTGGGTTTCACATCGACGGGGTCCAAGCCAGCCACGGGAGCCTGGGGGATTTCTCTCATGGCGACAGGGATCGGAGTGTCAAACTTCGCAAACTTGTCAAGGCGAAGCTGGCATTAACCTCGGCCAGATGTGGGGGGTTGCTGCTGTCAATGAAGGTCGTATAGCGAGGGCGAGAGCAAATTGAAACAGGCAGATCAAAGTAGGGAAGCTACAGTCGGCATCCACTCAGTCGAATATACGCCAGTCAAATCGACAAAGTACGAGCCGTCACAATGGAGTGAACAAATCAATTGAGATGCGAACCCAAATCATTTGGCGGTGCATGAGGGGCCGCGCATCAGTTACCCGGATGCGTTCGAGGCCTAAACGGAGCGGCCAAGATGACGCCAAATGTGGGATGAGGGTAGCAGAGAGTGTCAGAAGCGGGATAGTGGATGGTTCTGGTCGCTCTAATGTCATTTCCAGACACTATGCTTGTGTAATCTCCTTCTCGTTGGCTGTCAGCTTGGCCAGCGGCTACTCCCGTGGCCCTAACCCACGTCCCGAACGGGCAGGTGCATAAACGTAGATTGCCAAAAGCAACGCCCGGGCGGGGAGGGCGGAGACCTAAGGCTCCAACGACGGAGGCTTTGTTTTATTTACCAAAGTCGGTATGAGTCTGACGTGTACAACATCGTGTGTGTTGTGGTCGGTGTAGGCGGGGAGTTGTGCTTGTAGAGTTTACGACGGCTGCACTGTGGAAAGTATATAACATGTGTAGCATTATAGCATAAAGCGAGCCTCTTAAGTAGGTTAGCAGGAATCATAGTGAAACAGCTTACAAGGAAATTAAATGTAACAGGCTATACCAAATGTTGAAGTGGGGTAGAATCATGTACTGCGTTGAGTATAACTTCAAAGAGACCTGAAAGCGCTGAAAGGCATACAGGAGTGCTCATGGAGTGAATTATAGTACAATGCCTCTTCTTGTACCTCTACTGCACTCCCCTCTTCTTATACTCCCTCCTCTTATACTCCCTCCTCTTATTCTCCCTCCTCTTATTCTCCCTCCTCTTATCCTCCCTCTTCTTTTCCCCCCTCCAATTATTCTCCCTCTACTACACTCCCTCTACTATATTTACCCCACTGTGTACAAAGAAATGTCTGTTAGAGGGCTAGTGCGGATGGTGACCTGACCTAACCCCGATATAAATATGGATTTTGGCAGTGACAAATCCTGATCGCAAATGTCGACGGCCAGCGAAAAGCAGAGGGCGCCCCAGGAGGCGTCTTCGCATACACGGGATGTAGCCGTGGTGCCGAAATCATCACAAGCAGTGGACAAAGTGAAGAAGAAGCGCAAGGCTGCTCGAGTACAGGTAGACCCGGCCACAGTCAGCGAAGAAGATCGACCGCCACAAACAGGCACTGTGTTCAATGTCTGGTATCTGAAATGGTATGTACAGTATTCCTACTAGTCCTACAGCTTTGGACTGTTTTCTTTAGAAATTTACTAACAACAGGAGCGGAGGTGACAAGGATGACGACTTGAGTCAGCGCAAATCGTCGACTCGATGCAACATAGAGCGTGATTCGGGGTACACAAAGGCCGACAAAGTCCCCGGCGCCTTCTTCTGTGTTTACTTCGCCAAGGGCATGTGTACGAAGGGCAAATCGTGCGAATATTTGCACCGTTTGCCCCGTCTTGGTGACATCTACTCACCCAACGTCGACTGCTTCGGCCGTGACAAGTTCGCCAATTACCGCGACGACATGGGCGGCGTTGGTTCATTTCTACGCCAGAACCGCACGCTATACGTGGGACGTATACATGTAACCGACGATATGGAGGAGATTGTGTCGCGACACTTCTCGGAATGGGGTCAGATCGAGAGGATCCGCGTGCTCAACAATCGCGGCATCGCCTTTGTCACGTACTCACGTGAAATCGGCGCCCAATTCGCCAAAGAAGCCATGGCGCATCAATCTCTTGATAATGACGAAACGTTGAATGTGCGCTGGGCAACCGAGGATCCGAACCCGGCCGCTCAGCAGCGCGAGCAGCGACGTCTCGAGGAGGAGGCCGCTGATACGATCAAGCGCCTCTTGCCAGCAAGCTATGTCGCTGAGCTGGAGGGACGCGATCCCAAGGCTCGCAAGACTCGAGAGCTGAATTCAAGTTTTGGACTAGAGGGATACCAGGCGCCCGATGAACTGTGGTTTGCTCAGGGCGAAAACTCGATCAATCCCGATGCCAGGGCATTGACAGGTCCCGAGCAGAATGGCACTGACGCTGACGTAGAGGGAGACAAAGAAACAGACACCAACGAGACAAAACTGAGCGACTCCGGACTCATATCTAGTGATGCGCTTCAGGAACTACAGAATCTGGGAGCAGCTCCAGCTCCCGCACCTTCGAAAACATCGCTCATTAGCGGATACGACAGCGATGATGAGTAATCTATTTATTTCCACGCTATGTCGTGAGATACTAATGCATGTATTGTAGCTATAGCTGAGTAGCCTTTCAACTTTTTACAACTACAGATGAATAAATATCGGGATTCACCCGTTGCACATCACTCTGTCGATTCCTGGGGTGCCTTTCTGACAACAGGTCGAATTGCGCGACGAAGTTCCTCTGGAATACCTCCCGAACTGTTGGAGTTCTGAAGCATGACCTTGAGATCGTAGAAGACGTCTTCATCGCCTGGACCGACAAAAGTAATGGCTGTTCCCTTCTTGCCAGCTCGTCCGGTACGTCCAATTCGGTGTGTGTAGCTCTCAATTGTCTTGGACATCTGGTAGTTGACAACGAGCGACACGTCCTGGACATCGATACCTCTACCGGCAACGTCAGTAGCTACGAGGCAGTCGGCTGCACCAGACTTTAGCTGGGCCAGAGCTGCTTCACGCTGCTCTTGCGACTTGTTTCCGTACATGGTGCTCGTTTTCCACCCTGCGTCGTTTAGCTGCTTGGCAAGAAAATCACAGCTGCGCCGCAGATTGACGAAGATGATGATCGGAGGCTTGAAGTTGTTCAGAATCTCCAACAGTCGCTTCGTACGCTTCTCCTCGTTCGAGATGTACTCGACGCGCTGCTGCACTCGGTCGGTAGCCTGACCGATAGTGCCAATCGTGACAATACCTGGCAGTCTAAGATACTTGTCAGCCATTCTTTCAATTGCACGAGGCCACGTAGCGGTGTACATCATGGTTTGGCGGTAGCGCTGTTTTCCAGCCACAGTTCCATCAGATGCCAAGAGGCTCTCATCAGCCGGCTTCTCATTCGTCACCGGGAGCGCGGCAAGGATCTTTGAGATCTGCTCTTCAAAGCCGAGGTCAATCATACGATCTGCTTCATCCATTACGACATAGCAGCACTGGTTGAGGACAAGGTAACGCTGTTCAAGACAGTCGAGCAGTCGTCCAGGCGTGGCAATGACGATCTCAGCTCCCTCTTGTAGCTTGTATGCCTGTTCCTCGATGTTACGACCTCCTACTAGTGAGGCACATCGGAATCCCATTGGCTCCGAGAACTTCACTGCCTCTGTTTCAATCTGCTGTGCCAGCTCACGCGTGGGGGCTAGGATAACAGCGTATGGGCCCTCGGCCTTGGTGAGGTCTGTCAGTGGAGGAAGCTCCATGATGTAGGTAAGCAGAGGAATGATGAAGCTGGCAGTCTTTCCCGAACCAGTTTCAGCGACTCCAATAACGTCGCGATTGCCGAGTGCAATAGGGATTGCCGCCCGCTGAATAGGCGTCGGTTCCTTGTAACCAAGAGACTCAATCGTCTTAAGGATAGGCTCCGGGATCTTCGATTCGCTCCAAGACCGCAGAGGGGGAGGAATATTCCCGCCACGCGTGACAATGCTGAACTCGTCTCTGAAGATCCGCCAATCTCGCTCCTTCATATAGTCGAGCGGCTTCTGTCTCCACGGAACCTCGTCCCAATCGACCTTGACGCGTTTCGTCTTGAGCTCCTCAAGTTCTCGTGCTCTTCTCTGTCGCTCCTCCCATCCTCCTCCTTGCCCGGGAAGGTCAATTTTACGTTTCGATGGATTGTAAAGGCTGTCCTCAGGATCCAACGTATCGTCCTCAGCACCCCACTCGAATTTAAAGCGGTCCTCTATACGCATAGCCATCTTTGAGCCTCCGTGCGCCTTCTTCGGCAGTTCAGCTCGTTTTGTGGGTATATGCTGTGCTTGACTGTTATGTCTCGTCTCGCTATTGTGATTCGTGCTGACTTGAACTTGAGTCTTCTGCTTGGCTACCTCTGCGTGACGCTGCTCCAGAGCCCGCTTCTGGCGTTCGGCCTTTGAGAGAAACCGCGGTTTCGACTCGCTGGCCTGCTGCTCCCGCTTGCGCTTCAGCAGCTCGTCTACTGACAGCGGTTGTCGAGACATTGGTTAACGTGAAGGTAGAAAGTACCGAACCATCAGATCACAATATCAGGGTCAGGGCACCCCCTGGATCATATAGAAGGGAATATAGAACCAGCTGCTGTCATAGCTGAAGGGAAATAAAGAACCAGCTGCTACACTAGGACTGCAAATAGGTCAAAGAATAAGCATTCTAACTACACCAATGCCTTGACTGGCCACCGTTTGACTGATTATATCTAGGAACCAGCAGGGAACGACAAGCATTGCACTTCGTACGATGGACGACTTAGAATAGCAGGAAGTGCTTTTTGTGCAGCTTCTTGTTGAGCGCCTTGTAGTGCTCCATCTCGCCCCAGCAGTCGCGTCCCCATTCGCAACCAGCCATGTTGACGACAAAGTCACGGTCTCGTTCACTGTAGAAGAGACGCGGGTCGTCAGCCATGTCGCTGCACGCGCCCGGAGGAAACGAGTTTATCTTGCGCAGGGGAATGAAGCCAACGCGGCCGCGGATCCAGGCCTGGTTGCTGTACAGGGTCTCGAGAGCGTCCTGCTCCTTGTGCTCCCAGTCCATGTGCTTTTGCTCGTAGAACACCGGGTCCCACCAGATGTCGAGCAGTTTCTCGGTCCACTCGGAGCGGCGGATGAAGAAGGAGCCGAGGTTGAAGCCACCGCAGTCCTGGGCCAAAATGAGGTCAATCGGCTGGTTGTAGTCGACATAGGGAATCTCGACGGGCAGGTCCAGCGGGTTGAAGTGTGAGACGTCACGCGTCGTTTCATTGTAGAGATTGCGGAAAATGTGGCTGTCGAGGCTGATCTGCGGCTCCATGATGTACGTGTGCAGGTCGAGCCACCAGAACCACTCGGCGTTGGGGAACTGGCGCATGGTTTGCTTGATGATGTCGACTTTTTCCCACGACTCGCGCCATTCGTGCGCGTAGCGCTTCTTGGCCGACACGTCCTTGATGGCCAGGTGGTAGCCGTGGCGCTCGGCGTAGAGCTTCTTGTTGGCTATGCTTGAGCGCTCGACAGACCACTCTTTGGCGCCCTTCCACTGCATAACTCCGCCGCCCTCGTTAGCAGCAAGGATGATGACGAACTTGCCCGAGCCGATGTTGAGGTGGGGGAGGAACGGGACAGCCGAGAACAGCGACAAGAGACAGACAAATGCAAACAGCGCCACAAAGATCTTGCGGCGGATGAGGAAGTTCACGAAGGGCTGCAATGGACGCGGCAGGGTGGCTGTTGAGGTCCAAGGGCGCTGGCCGGGGTTCGAGTCGCGGCGCTTACTCCAATGCGACTGGCCAGACGCAAACATTGGCAGTATCGACCAGCGCGAAGGCCGCCGCGACTTCCACTCCGTCTCGGGCATGTTGAAGAGTGGATGAATGTGACGATGCAGAAATGCCAGCAAAGCGCGTCGCGAGGAGATACGCAGATGCTAGAGAGCCGGTCAGAGGCGGCAGTGCACGCAGTCAGTGCCAGCAGATGAGTCGCGTGCCGTTTTCTTCACGCGCCGGTGCTCGTGTCGCGTGGGTTTGCTGGTGCTGGATCAAATGATGGGTTGCAACAATGAAGTTTCAGGGCTATAAATGACCGCTTACCCGGGACTGTAGGTTTATCCGACGCAGGTACCGAGGTGCAGGATCGAGATCCACCGAGCCAGGAATGAGAAGTAAGGGGTGTTATAGAAATAAAAAAGAGATGAATAAGGAGAATGAATGAACGATGGAGACAGAATGGAGAGGAAGTGGTGTAAAGCACTGCAAATAATTTCAAGAGGAAATGAAATAGAAGGCGGTTGGTGCTGCGGAGTACGACGGAGATGAAGCTGGCGAGGGAGATGTGGACTGGAGTTTCAAGCGTACCAAGCTCCATTTTACTTGTTGAGCGTCCCACGTGTTTAAGTTACATTTGTGTAAGTAAAACACCCAGAGCCATTCTAAAGTCGGCTTCGGTAGCTATTGGGACGTGTATATTGGTTTGGCTGTTAGTAGACTTCAGCCAGTTAGTGGACTAGACGTACCATTGGATTTACCATTTGTTTCGCTCATATCTCATTATTTAACCGACGCTCACCTTTATACATATCGATACCAATTTTATTAGTAACGAGCTGGATTAAGTTGGATTGAGGCACTGGAATCAGGCCTTCTCTGACTATAGCTAACCTCAACCCCTGCCCTGATATCAGCATTCTTAACAGTAGCTGTGAAACAAGCACACGAGCTTTAGTCGGTTTTCTTCATTCATCTTCCGGTATTAGCCTTCATATTCTTCTCCACAAGCACCACTGGCCATGATAGCTAACTGAGCATAAGCCATTGCTGAGTGCTGGCACCAGCTGATTATTCTGACTGTTCTGACCTACCCCTGCCCAGGTGCTATTTCGCGTCTAACTAGTTACTTCACGACATTTTATAGCACTTTACTGTGCACATAACACTTCACTTACCTCATGTCAGGAACTGTGCCGGGCACACGAATGCTGAGGCAGAGCCCACGTACGCCGTCGTACGGCGCGCTACCGGGCCGTCCGCCCATGAACTCGGGTTTCTCGTCTCCAGCGCCGGTTAACGATATGGCAGCTAATGACGATGCAGCGGCCCTCAAGGGCCCCATCGCGCCCGTAGCTATCTCTGTGCTGAACCCCGCCAATTCCCCGCACCTGTTCCAGAGCCCTGTGTATCAGCGCCCCCCACCGCCGTCTCAGATCCCTCCGCACATGATGGGTCTTGGACCGGGTCATTACTTTCAACAGCACACGCCTGGCCAGCCTCCACAGCACCCGTCGCATGGCGCCACAGGCCCTCAGCTGCCATACATTGGCACTGGCGCTCGTGGAGTTGATTGGTTGAGCCGGATCAGTTTGGCGCTGCAGTGTGGAATCGACAGCGAACGCGACTGGGCTCTTACGGCGCTGCTCGAGGTGTCGGTGCGAAACCCGGAAGCGCTGCAGTTCAAACTCAACAGCCTTATGGCAGATGTGCTCTTAGAATACCTGAATGGCTCGACTGTGCTCGCCAAGGACACGGTCATTCCTCAATCGCCCTCGACGCTGACACTCTCCGATAAGGAGAACAGCGCGCTGCAAAAGACCCTCGAGGCCATGCTCATCATCCGCAACACGTCGCTGGATCCTGAGAACGCACATTTCCTCTCAAACTCGGCCATCTGCTGTGGGTTGGTGCAGCGTGGCTTAGCGCTCCCCATGTGCCCGGAATACGCCGAGCTGCGCAGCTACTGCCTCGACATTGTCGAGTCCATCAGTTTCCACATGACGCCCGAGTCGCCGGAGAACCCGTTGTTCCAGGCCGTCATACGTCTTGTTGATGAGTGCCTCGATAGAGGCACTGCGATTCCAGCTCTGCGGTGCCTTGCCCGCTTTGTCATTCGTGATGAACACAACATCATTGGCACTGTGCCCCACAGAATCGTCTCGGCCGTTACACGGTATCTAGTTCTTCTTGACGACGAGGAGCTCATCTCGGCCTCGCTCGACTTTCTCTACCAGTACACAGCGCGACTGCCGAACATCGCCAAGCTGCTTGCGGATGAGGCCGACAGGTCGGTCTGCACAACTCACCTGACTCGTCTTCTGTCATTCAAGATTGAGCGACCAAAATTAGAATACGTGCGACTTCCGCGTCGCACAAAGAAGCCTGCACCGGCCGAACCGCCAAAGCTCACCGATTGGATTGTCGAAGAACTGATGAAGTTTGAGGAGCCACACCGTGCTACACACTGGATCCGCGCTCTATACGAGAACGACCCCGACGGAGAAGTCACACAGCTGTCACTGTGGAAGTCGTACGAGGCCCAGTTTGAGGCATATGCTCGACAGGGCCGACGCCTTCTACCTGCCGTCGACTTCATCAAGAACGTTGCATCGGCCTTCCGCTCCTCAGCAGCGATGGTCGTGCACCTCCCAGACGGGCAGAAACGCTTCATCATCAAGGGAATCCGTCCTCGTGAGTTTGCCGTTGCCCCGTCAGTGCTCAATGCTCCCAAGGAGATGAACAACCAGTCGTCCAACATCCAGGAGCGAGAACCTTCGGGAGTCGGTATTACTTCGGCCCTAGTTCTGCAGAACATTGCTCGCAGCGCGCAGGGCAAACAGCTGCTTGTTCCTCGCATCTCCGAGTTCATTGAGGCCACCCTCTACAACCCGTCATTGCCCTCTTATGTGGACGCGTTGCTTGTGATTATTGAGACCACGGGCGATACCGACGAGGCCTGAGCCATGAACCGCCAGTCGCGCATACTGCATAGCAATCGTACTGCTGGCTATCGATCTACGAATGAGACGTTGTCGTCAATATATATGTACAATATGAAACTATTCACGCCGAGGAGTGGTAGAGATACCTGGGAGTGGAGTTGTCGCGGAACGCGATTTGTCGGGGAGTTATGACCCCTGTATACTTGAGCTCTGAGACTGTCGACTCCGTCGACTCTTGTCTTTCATCTTTCACTCGTCTTCGTCGGTAGGAGGAGGCGGCTTTGCGTCTCTCTGAAGATAGAGCTCGACTGTTGTTAGCAGAGTAGTAAATCAGCAGGAAGTACTTACTGGCAGTGGAAAAGGCAGCAAAGGCACCACAGCCGAACAATGCAGCCTGGGGGCCGGACTTGACGGCGAGACCGCCGCCTGTGATGCAACCGGCGAGCGAGCCGTTGATCAGGTCGTTCTTAGCACGAAGCTGTGTTAGAGAGGAACCTACGAATCGAAGGCGTAGAAACCAAAGCCTTCCACGACCACCTCACTTACAGACTCAATAGAGCACTCTACACCCGTGTAGATCATACCGATGAAACCAAAGTTCTTTGCGCTGCCCCACGCGCGCTTTCCCATATCGGAAAACTGGACCTTCATCTGCTGGCGGAACGGCAGGTCAGAGATCTTCTCCACACCGGTACCAATATTGGTATCATAGCTCATCTGTGTTAGAGAATACACTTGCACTGTCTCATACGTACACTGGCCATGAAAAGTCCAAATACTCCTCCCATACCGAAACCCATGACACCAGCCATAGCAGACTTTCCCGGACACGACTGCATGAAGTTCATCATAGCCACGGCGCCAGCCTGCGCCTGCTGATCAGGCGTCATCTCCGCAAACGACGGCTGCTTTTGCGGGCCCGAAAATGACATCCTGGAGCGTAGTTGTAGTCAAAAGGCCGGCAGTGGCTGAAGGTAAGTTGGCCTGCAGGCAAAGTGCATCAAACGAACTTTTCAGGGCTGGGGCTACCCCTGAGCTGATCTGTCAGGAGCCACAAACCAGATATAATCCACTACTCCTCGTTGTTTTCAATTGAAAATCAGTCACTGTTCAATTGTATGATAGTAGTGATCTGAGGCGCCAAGTTGTACAGACGATAGTAACTGGTGGGGATGGTGTACTACTGGTGGGTACAAACGATCCTGGGTGATTATGCATACACGAATCGGAGACTGATGAATTCTGATTTGATGATACATTGATTACAATTACATATCTATTGTTCAGTGTCTATTGCCAGTTTCTGTTGTCTGGTGTCAATTGTTTAGTGTGTACTGGTCCGGACAGGATCGAGGTCAGCGCTTGCCAAACTTGAGCCACTTCAGACCGAAGAACCGCTTGAAGCGGTCAAAGAGCCGAGACCACCAATTGCCACGAGGTTCAACGATTGCGACAGGCGTACGAGGACGTCTATGGATCTGCGGAATCGCTCCTGGCAGGTCCACGGGTATCGCCCGCTCCATGATCTCGATAGGCTCTGCTTCCATCTGCCGGAGCCATTCGTATGAAGTGTCCTCGCGCGATAGCTCGCTCATATCTGGAGCGCTGTGCAACTCAGGCAGTGAAGAAAGCTCTCCAATAAACGGATGAGTGGCGTGTTTGAGGCTGTCGACGGCTTGACAACTACGAGTGCTAAGCTTGAAGTGCACTCCTGCGTTGGCGTCCGTGGGGCCAAAAGGGATCGAAGGACGATGAGGAAGAACTGATACCATCGAGAGAGTGTGTATGGGGTCTTGAGTCTAAGCTCGAGATTGTAAAGGAACGGTTGGAAGTAGAGATCTGAAAAGAGAGCTGAGAGTAGAGAGCTGAGAGTAGAGAGCTGAGAGTAGAGAGCTGAGAGTAGAGAGCTGAGAGTAGAGAGCTGAGAGTAGAGAGCTGAGAGTAGACAGTCGAGAGTAGAGAGCTGAGAGTAGACAGCTGATAGTAGAGAGCTAAGAGTAGAAAGCTGAGAGTAGAAAGCTGAGAGTATAGATCTGAAAAGAGAGCTGAAGGTAGTAACGGCCAGCTTCAGTCGAAAGATGTGAGGTCGCTGGTTCAGGGGTGTCAAGAGATCGTGGGTACTTGTTAAAGCTCGGTGGATACTTCTTGAAGTTCGGTGAGGATACTGCGAGGATAGTTGGGGAGTGAATGAGTTTAAGTAGTGCAATATGGACGGTTCGCAATAACTTGCGGCCCATACTGAAGAGCTTGCGACCCATAACTTTGGGATTCATTATGGACATACAAACAGCCAACTGCCGGGCTGGCACTTGCAATACCCTGTGCGTCTACAGGGTATCTAATCTATCGTCAATCTCCTGAGCAGTGAGCTTGCGGAAGCGAGGGCCCTCAGCGCCCTCGACTCCCTCGTAGCCGAGGAGTTGGGGCGATGGGTCGCCGACAACCGCGATCTCGACGGTGTTGCCGTTCATCTCGCCCTCAATGGACTCCTTCAGCGTCAGCAGCGCAATGTGGATGGCATCCTCGAGCTCGAGCTCCTCGTTCCAGCGCTTCTCGAGAAACGTCTTGGCCGACGTGGAGCCCTTGCCAATGGCCGTGGCCTTCCAGGGGAAGAACGAGCCCGACGGGTCGACCTGGTACAGACCGAATCCGTGGCTCTCGTCGTAACCAGCCACGAGGAGACTGATTCCGTAGGGTCGCACACCACCGGACTGGGTGGCCTCCTGGACCTGTTTGGCGACCTCTTGGACGAGGATGCGCGTCGGCGGGTACTCATTGTAGATGCGCTTGTACGAGGAATGGGCGGCTTTGCGCGCCTTGTCGGTGAGGACGCGGAAGTCGGGGCCGAGGCCACTGTAGACCATGCCGATGTCGGGCGTGACGAGCGCGATCTTGGACAGCGAGTCCGAGTTGACGAGATGCGACGACGATTTCTTCTCAGTGGCCAGCACAATGCCATTGGAGGCTGAGTTAGTAATTGAAGAAGGAGTGATGGGAAGAAACACAAATGAGCGTTTCGGGGAGTTGAGAGCAGCGGGCAAAGACCCATGGCTCGTCGATAGCACCTACCTTTGATACCTAAGGACGTGACACCTTGGTTGACAGCTTGTAAGGCATACTCAATCTGGATGAGCTTGCCGCTGGGTTAGCAAGGGAAGAGGCGCGCAATGGCCCAATGGCGCTGGCATTCGGCACATACCTCGGCGAGAACGTCGTCAACGAAAAGGAGTACCGGTCGGCCATGTTGACTGTAGAGAGGACTAAGATGAATCAAGTGGCAAGGAAGGGATTGGGAGGTGCGGCGGAAGTACGCGGCTGCCACACCCTTGCCGGGGCGAAATACGAGCGAGGGGGTAAGAAGAGTACAAGGTGAAAAGAAGGAGAAAAGAAGAGTAAACCACGAAAAAATACTATAGTTAGGAGATTAAGAGAGAATGAAGATATTAGGACCATCTAGATTGGCAAAGGAACTCAAGCCGGTAGATAGCTGATGGAAAGTGTACAGTAGCTGAAAGGATACCCACTACCCTAGTACCAGCTTCGTTACCAGCTTCATTACCAACAGCTGTTACACTAACAGGACGTAGTTATGGCATTCCACCCGGTGGTTTGAATTCGATTCATTGGATTGGGCATTGGCTGAACATTTGATTAGGCATCTGATTGAGAGGCAAGTTGAACGACACACTGACGTCAGTGGTTGATATGCTGATTGGAGATGTGTTACACAACACTGAGCGCGTTGCGACAGCAGTGTAACGTCGAATGGGCGTCAAGGGGGAATGGCAGTGATGCCTCGAACGTGATTGACGATCCGGGCGTTCACATGGCCGAATTACCTGCTTGTTCCCGGTAATGGCCTGGTTATAGCCCAGTTATAGCCCCGGTGATGGCCCAGTTGTGGCCGGATTTTACTTGACGCAGGTCTGCGGAACGAGCAGCTGTGTCGCGCTAGCCAGTCTGGGACTCGCCAAGTCTGCTGGTTCGCGTGTTGCTGTTGTTTGTGCGTTTGGGCCGGCCTGCTGACTCGTCCTTTGAAAGGAGCGGCCGTGAAGATACCGCATTGGATCACATATGGTTTTTGAGTGCATGCACCTTGCATCTGCCCCCGCAGATCCTGCCTATCTTGCATATCTGCTAGATCCGTACCACAAATAGCCGTCTTTTGACCTGTTACGCACTGAAATGAGCGCAGATGACAGTCCGCGTGCCGCTTACAAAGGGGTGGGCGGACAGACGCGAAGGGTCAGACGCGAATGGCGAGGTATTATATAAGCCCCCCGGGCTGCCCAACTCGTTTGCCTGTACAGCCCGTACTTCTCAGTTTGTGGCTCGTTAGCTCTGATCTCTGATGAACACTCCGTCTGCTCTGCGTGCACAGTCGGAACTGTGCAGGGATGCCATGACTGGCGTGATTGACCGCCTCAACGGCATCTCCGTTGCGTCGGGAATGCGGTACACGTTGATTACGGTGTTTCCCGAACATGGTGTCGACGTCTACTACTCGCCGCGAATGACGGGGTTTGTCAACAACTTCCTACGCCGACACGACATTGCGCAGCAGGTCAACGCTGAGCTCAGTTCTGAGTCTGGCGCGTACCCGTCCCACCACTTCGACGCAGGACCTGGCTCTCTTGCGACTATCTCAGCCAATGCAGGGCCCTACGCAAGTACCAATCTGGGGACCAATCTTACCGCCACTCTTTCTACGCCGAATCATTCTGGTCATTCTGGTCATTTTGGTCATTCCACTCACTCTGGCCATCACCCTGGTTATCGTGTTGTTCCGCCGAGTTATTCTGGTATCTCAGGTCATTCCGCTCACTCTGGCACTCAGTCTGTTAATCCGACATTTCCTGGTACATCTTCTGCTGCTTCTGTCTCCCTCCCTTCAACTCATTATGCTGGCGAAACGATCCCGGCGCAGTCATCTCAGACGCTTCGTCGCAATCTTTCCCTGCCGTCTCGCACTCACGATCTGGATGCTCACCAGGCCAACTTCTCGCCGTCTACGTACCTCAACTGCGATGTCACGCCGGATATCAGCTTCATCTCCGTGAGTACTTCCGGCTCGTCTGACACGTCTGCCGCGGCTTCGTCTGCCAGCTCCTTGTTCTCACGACCTACCAGCTCGACTCCCGTGAAGTCCACTGACTGGTCGGTGACGAGCTCCAAGGATTGGAAGGAGCACGCCGAGGGTGGCCATCGCGCTCATCGCGCTCATCCTAAGCAGCTCCAGCTCACGGACACGATCGCAGTGACAAGGTACATTTACGACTGTCTACTCGTGAACTTGCAGTCGACGTGTCGACAAATTGCCAAAGCGTGGATCAAGGCTGTCGAGCCCAAGAAGCAGTCGAGGTATCCCTACAAGCGTCGTGACGCATCGCGGCCCCCGTGGTGGCCTGAACACGTCGAACACCGCGAGCCTGACCATCTGCTCAAAGCGGAGCGCGTAGCTCTTCTCGAGGGCATACTTCGTTCTGATCTCGTGTCAATTGATCTCCTCCGCAAGACTACGCAGCTTTTGTTTGGCAATATGGAAAACGAACGGTACGCCGTGGTGTTTGAAATGCTCGATGTCGTGGAAGCAGAACGTGCACTCCGACAGGGCAAACCGGTCTCTAAAGTCAAGGACGTCACGAACGTGGCTCTGTGGTGCGATATCTTGGGCAATTCCATGCCAGTTCCGCTCAAAGTCCGGCCCCAGACCGACAGCTCGGAAATCCAGGTCAGGTACCGCGTGGTGCAGGGGGGTTCTACATCTTCCAGGAATGCTCCTGTGGACTCGCCGGAAGATACCTCTGCGCTTCAGTCCAGATCGCAGGACATTACATCTGATTTTGGATCCGACAGCTTTGCAGCTTCTGGATCAAGCTCTGAAAATGTCTCTGTAATGAACGTGCTGAATGTCCACAGGTCGAATGTTTCTGAAATGAACGAGCATGTCCACAGGCCGAACGTCTCCGAATTGAGCGAGCTCAATGTCCGCAGGTCAAATGTCTCTGAAATGAACGAGCTGAATGTCCACAAGACGAATTCTTCTGTTCAGAATACCTTTGAACAGTATGCTTCGTTAAATGCCCCTGGAATTGCTGGAAATGCCCCTGGAGTTCCCGTTTCGGCTCCAAGCATCAGCCAGCTATTCCGCAAGACGGCATCGCATCTTGAGAGCGCACGCAGGGCAGACGAAGACGTCAAGGAATGGCAATCGCTGGTCGACATGCCGACGCCAGACGTATCGGCTTCAAATGGTACCGGTCTTGGAATCACTCTTCCTGGCGACTACACGCTATCGCACGCTTTCAGGTCCCCCATGCGTAGTAAGGACAACCTGGGTTCGCTGGCAGTGCCGTCGGTTGCAATACGGTCTCCGCGAGCGTCGTACCTTGCGTCGTCACCTAGCAATTTGCTGACGCCGTTGTCGACGCGGACCTTCACGTTCAACCGGACACCCACACGCCAGACGGGTTTGACAGACAGTACCGTTACTACTGTAACTACGACAGTCCACGAGGAGTACAGCTACATGTTTCCGACCCCGTCGCGCGTGGTTCCTGGTTATGCTGAGCAGGAGAACTTCACACCGAGCCGAGTTGCGCCCTTGAAGATCGAGGACATCACGGACCGCATCCAGGCCGCGCCTGCTACTCCGCCGTTGGGCATCACCAACGTGAATACTCCACCCATGGGTCCTAAGAGGCTGGCTCCTTTGGACTTGGACCGTCAACGAAAGCGCCAGCGTCGTTGAACGACAGGCGATACAGCTCAGAATCTCCAGTAGTCGAGTTAAAAGAAGCTCACATTAAAATTTCTAGTCAACTTGAAGCACTATAGGAATAAAGATAGTGATAATGATTTCTAGTGCACCATATGCAGCTAGTTTTGGGTCCGTCATCAACGGAGATGCTGAAGGATCAGGACGTAGTGTCGCGGTCGAGGTCAGAAGAGCTCGACGGTCTATGTGTCTCTGGTTGGGCCGGGCCTGCACTTGACGCGGATGGCGCAGAAGCCTCGGAAGCCACTGCGGGCTCAGTAGAAGGCTCTGCGGTTGGTCGTCGCAGGCGCAGCTGGTGGAGCAGACGGCGCGACGACACGAATGATACCCACCGGCGGCTGTTCTGCTCGTCGTAGTGGGCGTCGCGCTCGGCGCGCAGTTGTCGGCGCAGTGACGCTTCCTCCTGAAAGCGGGCCAGCGCAGCGCGCCTTGAGTCGCGGGGCAGCAGCTGTGCATTCCACACGTCGAGCAGGCGGTTAAAAAATGAAGTATCAAGGTCGTACTCGGCAGGAACGGTCGTTGTGGACGAATCTGGCGGTTGGTCAGACACATTCTCGTTCTGGGCTAGGCTTAGGTCGACACGACACAGCGGGCACAGAGCCGAGGTGTTGAGCAGCCACGGGTCGACACAGAGTGCGTGGAACTTGTGGTTGCACGGGAGAGCACGCAGAATATCTCCGTCCTTGAAGCCGTCAAAGCAGATAGGACAGTCGGGTTCGTCGTCTCCCTCGCCAAACACCGTGTCCATCTCCTGCTTGTAGGGAACGTCTCTTGATTCATGCGTATCCTCGTCAGCATCGGCACCATTCGTCGTGGCTTGGTCCACGCTGCTGCCTGCTTCATGAGCTGTTGACTCGGACGACGAGTCGCGTCCTGAGTGGCTGCTTGAATCGCGGCCTTCGCTGACTGTCGTGTCGCCGTTGTCGCTAGATGCTCTGACGCCCGATTTGATGTTGGCTAGCTCGACATGAGCGCCCGACTTGACGGGATCATCAAGGCCGCGCTCGGTAGTCTCCAACGACGGCTGAGCGACTCTGAAGCGCACGAGCGGAATGGAATCGAGCACCGCGCGGGCAAGACCGCGGGCTCTATGCGTGTACTGGCCATTTGGCGAGCCAAACGAGTCGGGGCCCGATTGGTAGTCAACGGGCAAGAGGCCGTAGCGCTCGGGGTGCCGGTGGACGCGGATTGCGCCCGACACGATAATAAATAGAAAGGCCGTCGCAATGACACCTGTGATGCTGTAGAGAATGGCCATGGCGACGGTGGAGCGCGGGCCGCCCGACGAGGTGACGACGCCAGAGGGCAGCGCGCTGGCATTGGGCACGATGGACGCCGAGACGGGGTCTGTGCTGCGCGAGACCTGGTCAATGACGTAGGAAGCCGCGACGCCCGTCAGTAGCGTGAACGCCGAGGCGACCTGGGCTTCAAAATCCGTCGCGTTGGACAAGTTGGTGAAGTTGCAACCGTAGCTCGAGAGTGAGTAGAGCACGGCACAGGGCGAATTACCGTCAGCAACGAGCTCGAGGTAGTGACCCGTCAGCTCAGGGTCGTCGCACGAGACGAGTGGCAGCGAGAACCAGTCGAGTTGCGAAGTCGAGTTGACCACTACGAGCGTTCCCGAGCAAACCGACGACCCGTCGGTGCCGATATTCGACTGGCCCTTGCCGCTGACGCCCGTCATGGCCGACACGTTCGCCGACATGGACAGGTCGCTGTTGAGGAGGCGGAATCGCAGCATGAAGTCGGGAGGCAGGCCGTCTGACGAGTTCGTAGATACAATTATCGCAGAGTCGAAGCTGCCGACGGATTCGGGGTTGTACGACTCCTGAGCAGGTTCCGACGAGGATGGAGTGGGTGTTGCCAAGGTTCGTGGCAGTACAGCTAGAGCCAAAAGGCCCATGAGCCATGGAGCCCTGGCACAGATGCCCAGCTTCATAGCAAGAAGTGGAGAGGAAGAAGAGAGGAAAGGACGAGTTTAAGAACGAGAACAAGTAATAACGAGTCAAAAGAACAGTACGCGAGTACAGCGAGAAAATCCCAACTACTGGACTCAACTGCTAGATTGTAGTTTCGTGCCGCGGATTGAAAAATGCCAGCAGGAACTCGGCCTCCAGGGCTGAGCACCAAAGGTGGGCGGGTATTTGTCCGAGCGGGAGGCTAGCAGAGGGCAACACGGATGTTGCGATCCTGGACTGCAGTTTCCACAGAGTACAACAACTTCCAGAGTGTTGTATCGACAGAAAGACAGAGAAGGAAGACGTGCGGGGAGGGGGATGGCTGGAATTGCATTTATCTGGGCTTAGCAGTGCAGCCGTGCACCAAGCCCCTAGCGGAAGCTCGAGGCTGCCGGGCCGTGGGCAAGGGCTGGAGCAGGAAGAGCAAGAATGAGGTTAAGAATAGATGGAGGGAGTATAAATAGGTGAAGAGGGAGGAATGAGGCGAAGAGTGAGGAATGAAGAGTGAGGTACTGGGGGTAATTGAAGTGAATGTGGTGGTGGGCTGGCGGGGAAGTCATGGTATAAGTCCCGACAAGGCGGATCTGCAATTGAGTGGTATACTTGGCCCAGTAGTTTAATCACTGGTTAAAGTGTCGGTAATCTGAGTTCAGTATCATTTCGTTATTCGGTAGTAATCTGTTGATTCGGTTAATTGGTTGCTCGGTAATCTGTTTCTCCGGTTAATCCATCTGTATTCCTGTATTCCTTACTTCACTTACCATTCTGCAGACTCAGCCGAATCTGCAGTGAACCGCTGCAATCCGCCCTGCAATTATCTATCAACCGGAACCAGCCGAGACACGGGACGCCTGTGCGCACTTCGTACCGACCCGTGTACGACGGTTTAGTGGACTTAGACGCCTACAATCGTATTTACGCACGCGATGCAGCAGGGCAGGGTGAAAAGCGGCTTCAGCAGTATATCCTGTAGATTCAGCCGCCTCTTCGCCTCTTCGCCTCTTCACTGCTAATTCACCCACTCACCTGTTACTCATCTAGATCTGAGAATCTGCTCTCATCGAGATCTCTCATGGGCCTACACGCTAGTAGCCTCCGCGGGCTCGCGCGTCAGCCACTCGCTAATAATAGCGTCGCAGGGCAGGGGCCGCGTTCTTGCAGCACTGCAGATCGCTGCCTATCCGAGACTGGCTGAGCCCGTTAGTAGAGAGGCGGACTGAAGAATAGAGTGGAGGAGGATGTGGAGATGTAGAGGGCGAAGAGGGAGGGGAAGACGAGCACGTAAATGAGGCTAGTTGCATGAATGCTCATTTTACTGCTACAGGGGTGCAGTATAGGGTCAGGTGGGCCGGCGGGGCAGTGGCGTGCGGCCGCCCATTTGGACCAATCACAGCGCTTGTAACTACCAGCCAATCTCAGCCCATGTATTACCAGCCGTGCCGTGGCGGCCAATCAGCCACTTGGTAACTCTGCTCCCACCCTCGGCCGCGCCCGCATGCTCATCACCTATAAAGCATCACCCGATCCACCTACAACATCATCAACACTCACTCAAACCACATCTCAACTAGTCACTTCTAGTTGATTACCACTACACTACACCACAACTACACTTTACTACTACAAAATGGCTTGCTGCGGAAAGGGATCCGGCTCCTGCGTGTGTGCTCAGGAAGCTCGCTGCTCGTGTGGCCAGAAGGCTGCTGGCGCTTGTGACTGCAAGAACGCTGCCTCCGAGAACTCTGTGTCTGGAAGCACCTGCTCGTGCGGTATGCGCAAGGCCAATGAGTGCACCTGCTCGCGTTCGAAGCAGGAGAACTCTGGCCTGCTGGACGGCGAGGTCGACTTCACCAACCTCAAATAATCGATCCACTCTATTTATTAGCTTTAAGCATCAACTGTAATATATTTGATTCACAGTACAGCTGTCGATTGGGTTGGACGTCTCAGGCGGCCTTATCTGGTATCTTATCTGGCATCTTCTAAACCAGCTATTAAGACCCTTGTGGATAGATCTAGTGCTGCTAGTATTTTACTGCTCAGTCCAATATAGATCCACAGTATTACTCTTTTGTCTGCCTATCGAGTGATGACTTTCTGCTTTTAGACGAGCAGACCCCATTTGGAATCTGGACAGCTCTCCAACCTTAATATTAAATCCTATTCCGTCCACATTTACTGTCGTGTGAGTTCCTCTATTTGGAAGTATTGTAGAGATCACCATAGCGCCTGAAAGATTCTCGTCCAATCCTGGTTTACTCTCTCGCCACCTACCACAAGTCGTTGATTTGGTACTCGCAACAACATTCGACCTGTCGCTCCAGGTTTGAAGCTTCGTCCAGTTGCGGCTATATGAAACACCATCGCGACGGTTTGACTAGAATACCCTCTCAATGCAGATGACTGCAGCATCATGCATCCACTTACGCTATTCGGTATCACGCTATGTCGATGCATGCATAAGTGTCCAACGTTTCGACAGATGCCACAAAAGCAAGTGGGGAAGTTATTAAAAACCAGGAATATAATAGGAACATTTTTGGACTATAATCAGGATAATCACGCCAGACACCAGCTATACGACTCACCAGATCGTAACATATCCTCTGGCCGTCGTCGGATCAGTCAACTCGATGACAGGGAACCTCGCTTGGACCAGCCCTGCGACTCTTCTTACCATAGTTCACACAAACATGCATTTGACCAGCGCACTGGTAGACGCGATTTTACATTAAATAAGTTAGGGAATTATCGCTTTCTAGACTGTCCAGATCATCGCTCGTTATTGGGGTCGAAGTTTTCGACACTGAAGTCTTCATCGGTCTCTGCTCCGGCATTGAGCTCGGCTTCGTCGTAGCTCTCGTCCTCGTCGCTCTCGTCCTCGTAGCTCTCGGCTTCGTCAGGACTCTCGCCGACATGCGAGCTGTGGCGCGTGCCGGCCTCAACAGCGCGACGACGAAGGAACCAGCCCTCTGACTTGTCATCAGCACTGCCGTCGCGCGGACCTTCGAATTCGTCGGCTTTGCCAAACAAATCGTCGCAGGGCGTACGCCTGCGGAAATCACGCACACGGTCAATCATGAACCCAGATGTGAAGGGAACGAAGTCCTCGTCGTCGGTAACGAACGGCAAATCAGCCTGACCCAGCTTCATGTTACCAGAGATTCCACAGTAGTCTGGCTTGAACCGGAAACTCAAGCACCAGTCGGCCTCCTCGCACGCCTTGCGGCAGTCGTCAAAACTGGTGTACGGGTACGGGGCTTTGAGACCAGTTTTCTCAGGGGTAAAACTGTCTCCACCATACATAGCAGCCCTGTTGTCCCAGTTGTCGACACGATCAGCAATGTATGGCATGTAGAAGTCGCGGTACATGTCACCCCAGGTGATGTTGTTGCGCGTGGGACCGCGCAGACGCTCATACTCCCACAGGGTCTCAATTTCACTGGATGCGAGGTGGTGGAACGAGTGGATGTTGTGGCACCAGTGGTCCTCTTCTATGGACAAATCCCACTGCGCGTCGCCCTGGTAGCGGTAGCCATTGTTGGGCCACTCGGTGCCGCGAGAGATTTCAAGGCCCAGCTTCTCCTTGATCATGGAAGCAACAATGACATCTCCGCAGCAGATTGCAGCCACCCTTCTCTCGTACTCCTGGACGTACTCTGGGTGTTGGCCTACGGTCAGCTCAACCATCTTGCGAGACAGGGTCACGACACTGCCGCCGTGGCCAAAGGGCAACGCGCCAAACATGGCAGTGGAGCCCAAGTACAAAGGCTTCTCGGGGTCGAGCGTGTTGAGCCAGGCCAACATGGTGTCGATCATGACGTACGAATCGCCGTCCATGAAGGTGTACCAGTCGGCGTCGGGCTTTTTACGGTACGCGTCGAGGATCATGGGGATGTTTTTGTACTTGTCGAGGTCCCAGCCACTGCCCTCTTTGACCTCTGTCGGCCTGCGCATCGTGCGGTCGTCGTGCAGCTGGCGCGTATGGCGGTACTTTACGAAGTCGTTGGACAATAGCGTCTCTTGCGTGACGTTTGCGAGAATGTCAATGACCTCGTAGCCGCCAATCGAGTCTGCCGAGTCCGAGTAGAGGGCAAAGTGCGGCACGCGTGTAAGGGTCGTGAACAGGTGCACGGGCAGACGTTTCCACAACACATCCGCGCCCGTCTTGATCATGAGGAACATTTTGTCGGCACCCTCGGCGTAGTCAGCATTCAGCGGCTGCTTCAAGTAGTCTGCTTTGCTGGCGTACTTCTCAAATCCGGGCTGAATCGGGCGTGCGGGGCCGTTGTGCGGGTATGTAGGCGCAAACGAGTCGGGCGACCGCCACGTATCGACCGTCTCGTACAAGTGGCGCTGTTCATCAGTGGCAAAGTGCTGTTCGCGGTTGAAGTCTTCAACGGAAAGACCTCCCGAAGACTTGCTGTAGGGGCCGTGTTTGCCGCCCGGTCGGTAGTCGGACACGAGGTTGCTCAGCGAGCCGTCCTCTCCAACGACGTTCGAGAAGGAGACGACGGTGATGGACACAATGAGGAACAAGCAGCCGGCAAGGCCATAGGTTCGGAACCGGCGCGACGCGCCCACAGACGCGAGCGATTGCAACATGGAGAAACCACGAGCCAGAAGAGTCGAAGCAAGATCTGAACCACTCAAGATGTGATGAACGGCGAAAGTGAACTCTAGATGAACGGCAGAACTGAAAGAGCAGAACTGAAAGCAGAACTGAAACGGTGAAAAGCGGGTGTGAAAGGAGCAGGCAGGAGGCTACGCTGGCAGCAAAAGCAGGGATGCAAGGTGGTTTTATACACGCAAGCATTAGATGCAGCATGGAACAAGCAACGATCGGCCGGGCAAAACTAGGGCCAATGATGACTTGGCTAAGTTGTGTCCCAAAGCAGCGAGCCAAGCCTGCGACAGTGCCAACAAGTGCCTCGGCCAATAGCCAGACAGTCAAATGGGCCCAACGGGCCAAATGGGGCCAGGTGCCGTCAGCCTCCAGGCGGGGGGTTTGCAGCGTAATCCAATAGTAGCCACTGCTGCTGCCCGCATTAGCATGCCTGGCTGCCCATTGAAGTGCCCATTCAGGTTGCTGCAGAGCCCATTGGCTATATTAAGCTTCTCCGGCTGTCCCAGATTAGATTGGGCGCTTTAACCCGATCTGCGCCTGAGGAATGGGCCAATCGAGGGTACACCGGTTGAGACAAGGGAGCACAGCCATCAAAGGGGCCTACGCGTGGTGATAAAAATAGTTTGGCCAACTATGACTGGGTGAAAAAAATTGATCGCAGAACCAACCCAATTAACAACCAGCCATTTGCCCGCATGTCCCCCGCCATATTCCCCGGCACCTTGAGCCTATTCACATAGTCTATCCGCGAGTCTACCGACACGTCACTGGCCACGCGATCCCCGCTGCATGCCTTCCGCGCCGTGGGCCTCTATTACGTACGAAGCCGCCCACGTGTATCCCGGCTGCAGCACCGTCTGGCCCTAGCCCGGGGATGGGTATCACCCTGCATGACGTTGCAGCTGCTGCACGCTCGAACTGCCAGAGGCTCAATTGGGCTCTGGGCGCGTCGCAGCGCACGGCATGGCGTCCATACAGGGCGATCGACGCCGAGCTGGATTTAAGGATGCGTCGTTGTAGGGCGTAGAGGGTGATTTGAGTGTGGAGTTGCAATGGGGGAAAGCGGCGTCTCCGGGGTTGCGCCGTGCACGGTCATGACACTGCCCCCCCTGCAGGCCATGTCTCGGACTGACCCCTGCCCAGGTCAGGTTTACGAGGGGCGAGTGACGCAATTGGGAACGTCTGATTAGGTAAGTTCAGGGTATTGCTGAGTCAGTCGAATCCATTACCCTACTCACCATAACCACGCTATTTTGATACTGCTGGCCCTAACCTGACTGCTCTTCGCAGGCTGGCTAGGGCTAGGGCTCATGCCCAGATCAGCCGAGCAATGCTGCGAGATTCACAGCCTAGCCTCGATACAGCATTGCAACCAGGATTGCAACCAGCATTGCGGGAGGAATAACTGACCTCTGCTTCTTGGCGAAGTCGCGTGATTGCTGAATTGCCGCGACATACGCCTCTGAAGCGCAATCACTGACCTCGTCTCGGTGCTGCTGATCTCCTTCGCCTCCGAGTTGAGCTCTGAGCTACCGAGCTTGAGTCTTCTCGAGTATTGGCTGTTGAAGCTGTACTTTGAGTGTCGAAGGTTGTAGTTTGAGTGTTCAGAGTGTTCTCAGAGTGTTCTCAGAGTGTTCCTTAGGTGTACAGAGTGGTGAGTGTTCTGACTTCGTACTCCTTTGACTCCTTGACTCCTTGACCGCTTGGCTGCTTGGCTGCTTGACTGCCGACTGCTGACTGCTGACTTCTCGACGGTTGACTCCTCAGATCTGGATCCTCTGCCACTGTGCTCTACTCTGCTCTCTACTCTGCTATCTACGCCTTCACTAGAATGCCTAGAATCGCCTGGTACACCCAGATCGCTGGACTGCTGTTCCTTCTGGTTGCACCGAGTCTCGTTCTTGGCATCTCTGTAAACCCGCTAAACAGCACTCTTGGCTCGGCTCTGCCCGTCTCGCCCGCCTCATTCGTGGACTGCGCAGAAGTCCATCATGCTGCAGACCGCTGTGCTTTTGTGCGTGAGTACTGCACGAAAGAAGCGTTCGGGGTAGTAAACTATCTCGAGATCTACTACTGTGCGCCTTCAAAGCTTATGCGATTCGGCCATTTGGCCCTCATTGTCATCTGGCTATGCTGTCTCTTCATGACCGTTGGCGTAGCGGCATATGACTTTCTGTGCCCGAACCTGACGACCGTGGCTGCGTTTCTCAACCTGACAGAGTCGGTTGTTGGCGTCACGTTTCTCGCCTTTGGCAATGGCTCACCAGACATCTTCTCGACGTTTGCCGCCATGCGTATCGGCTCAGGCTCTCTGGCCGTTGGCGAGCTCATTGGCTCGGCAGCACTAGTCACTGCCGTCATTGCCGGCTCCATGGCCATTGTCAACCCGTTCAAGGTCGAGAGATCCTCGTTTGTGCGCGACGTCATGTTCCTACTCATAGCCACCTCCTTTTCCCTCTACTTCATTTCGGACGGGATCCTCCACATCTGGGAATGCATCGTCATGCTGGCCATCTACGCCATCTACGTCTTCACCGTCCTCTACGGCCAGTGGTCAAAGTCACGACGCGAGTCGTTTGACCGTCTCGACTTTCTCGCCCGCTCAATATACACCGACGACCCCACTACTGACATTCCCAGCTATCGCGACGACCCCGAGGACTCGATAGACCCGCACAAGGACCTCAACAGCCTCAACCACTTCCTCCCGGACGGCCACCAGCTTTCTAGGATGAAGCTGTCTCCGGCGTTACCATCGGCCTTGAACACCGACGGTGTCCCTGCTAGTGCACCCATATCACCAGCCCGCGTATCCAGTCCATTGAGCCCCCTGGCTCGTCCGGACTTTCTTAGCTCCAGTTCTTTCACGGGCCACGACCGCGGTCGGTCGACGGTGCGTTCTGGTGAGCAATCTGAGTTGGTGGAACAGGACAGGTACGGCGAGCTCACACGAATGATGCGTATCAACAGACGACTATCCAGTCGCAGTCCGTCCCGCAATCCCTCGCTCGACTCGCCCCGCAGCACTTCCGGCCGTAGGCAATCGCACGATGACACGGAGCGCGGCGACCATGAACACCATCACAAACACCATGACCACCACGAGCACCATCACCAAGAGCATCACCATGAGCATCACGACGACCACCATCACGACCATCATCACGACCATCATCATGACCACCACCATCACCATAACCGCGAGGCTCGGGAGGATCGTCCCTGGGAAACTTTTCGCCGGTCAAACACAGGCGACAGCTTCAGCTCCAGGCATTCGCCGATGTTGTCGGCTCCTGTCAGAACGTCGGTTCTCAGTGCCATTGAGTTCCGTGACCTTGTGGACCAGCTGACTGATTCAAAAGCTTCCCTGAAGCCCAGACTCAACATACCCAGCCTCATCGTGACCGACTTTGATGAGGCAAATGTGACTAATTATTCCCATAGTCCTGATATCCCTCTTGTATCGCCAGAGCCCCAATGGGCAACGTCGCCAATTGAAGCCCTTGAGGACATTTACGAGTACAAAGCTGAGACATCGAAGATCCACTCAGATGTTCTCCGGGTCCTGTTCCCGTCTTTTGTCGACCTCGCAGGGAAGTCTTGGTACAGCATCGTAGCCAGCATACTTGCTGCTCCGTCGGCTTTGCTGTTGACGGTCACGATCCCGGTCTTTGACTCGGCGACGTTGGTCAAGAGCCGAAGGTCCTCGGTTGCGTCAGGCACCTCTGTGAATGAGACTCCAGTCACTGCCACAGTTCATGACACGTCTGACGTTGATTCTGAGCCCGCGCGCCTCGAGATCCCTTGGTGGTTACTTTGCACCCAGGCTGCTTTGTCACCATTTGCCTTCAGTGTGCTCATGCTTAACAAGCTCAGTTTGTGGATTGCATTTGGCTGTGTTCTCTGTTCTGCAGTGCTTCTTGGCCTTGTATACTGGTACCACCAATGGCACACCCACACTGGACGGCAATTCAAGCACATTGCCATCCTTGGTTTCGTTCTGGCTGTCGCATGGGTCGCCAGCATCGCATCTGAGGTCGTGGCAGTTCTGAAGGCACTCGGCATCATTGCGAACATGTCAGACGCCATTATGGGCTTGACAGTCTTTGCTATTGGCAACTCACTTGGCGACTTCATCACTGATGTGGCTCTGGCAAAGATGGGGTATCCAACAATGGCACTAGCGGCGTGTTTCGGCGGGCCTCTTCTCAATATTCTCGTCGGCATTGGCGTTTCGGCACTTGTTGTCATAGTCTGCGGCACCACTCAACATGACTTGCCCATTCACCATGGAGGCTACAGTGTCGAGGTCTCAAAGTCGCTGATTATTTCAGGAGTGACGCTTATTGCGACGCTGTTGTTCCTTCTAATCGCGGTGCCTTTCAGTGGCTGGCGTATGACCCGTTGGACCGGTTTCTGTACGATTGCTTTTTGGTCTCTGTCAACACTCATAAACGTGATCTGGGAGTTCTTGTGACCAACTCATGTCAGCTCTTCTGGAGCTCTATTTATACTACATGCGATGATGATACCGTTGGACATACGACTTACGACGGTAAATTCTTGAATGAACTTACGACTAACTTTCTAAAGCACATTCTGAGCTTTGAGAACTTTGTACATTACAATGCAATTAAATAGCAAGCAGGGCCTTTTACACACAGTATTGTGTGGGACGTCCGTCATTTCACAGGAACTGCGGACCGGTGCACCGCATGGTCGACGGACATGTACTTTTGAATAGTTCCAGACGTCTCCGTCAGCAGCAGCGTCATGTAGACATGGCTCAGATCCTTGATGAGAGCACTATCAAGTCCGCTGACACGAATTAGGTTGTATACAGATTCGAGACGAGCGGTCTTGGGCTCTTCGTCCTCGGTGCTAGCCTCAAAGCTAAGGAAGTACCGCCAGAACTTGTGACTCTGAGAACCACAGGTTGACGAGGCCTCATCGAAGACGGCCCGAGCAGCAGCGATTTCTCCGCTGCGAAGATGAATTCTTGCTAGCTCCTTAACCAGCAATGCCTGGTCATCCGGCGACGGCGCCGAAGAAATCTGCTCAGTCACAAACTCAATCGGGGAACCACCCATTCTGGACAGTAGAGATGAAAGGGCAAGAATAGTCTCGACATGCCCCGGTAGCGACTCAAGGAGCGCATCGTAAATAGCGCGAGCAACTTCCAGGTTGCCTGCTGCCTCTTCAAATCTGGCGTACTGTAGACGAAGCTGGGGTCGACCGGCTGGTAGCAGGATGCACCCGCGTCGGTAGGCGTTGCGCGCAGACTCGTAGTTACCGTGTGCAACGAGCCAGCGAGTGTACCGAAGCCACAGCTCCTCATTGTGGGCAGTAGGGATGAGCGCGCGCTCGTATAACAGGCATGCAGACTCAAACGAGCCGTCAATCTCCTCAAAATCAAGGTAGCGACGCCAGCTCACGAGCTCGGCCTCGCCCAGGTATACAACATGGAAGAAGGGCCGCGTGATTGAATTCTCGAATGGGGCTCGCCGTGAAACTGCCAGCTGTGTTTTGAGGTAGATTTGGAGATGGTGGTAGGCGAAACGACGGCGAAGGTCATCCTCGCGTGCGTACGACGACGTTTCTGACTCCTGTGTACTGCCTTCCTCGGCTGATTCGAGTTCATACTCGGCCTCAAACTGCTGGAGGGCTCGAGGAGAACCGAGAGCTTCAACAGGGGCAGTCTGGGCTAGTATTCGGAATCTTTCAAAGTACCGGGCGTACTGGTGAAGAGGGATCTGGATGATGCGAAGTAACAGCGTGAACTGGCGCGCCTCGTCGTCCTCGCGCTCCTCAAGAGCCAGGTATGCATCCCACAGTTTATGGGCGAGAAAGTGGTTCCCAATACTGGCAACTCCCCGTTCAAACACTGCGCGTATTGTAGGAGCGTCGGTGTGTGTCAATGCTGCGAATTGACCGTAGGCAGTCCATAGTTCGACGCTGTATGGCACCGCAGCTACGGATCGTTCGTAGACTTGCTCTGCTCGGGCCGTGTAACCGAGACGAAACTCCCACTGCGCATACTTGAGCCAGTATCCAAATAACAGCGGGAATCGGGCAAGAATGCCGTCAAATGTGAATCTGAAGAGCTCGATGGTCTCGGGTGAAGATGCTTTGCTGAGAGGAGGCTCCGCCGAGTCGATGATGTCCACCAAATCCTCCCACAGCGTCAGCTCATCGGGGTTCTCCTGGATCTGCGCATAAGCGTCCCGCCATTTGTCCATATGCCGGTCGACGTGACCGTTTGATGTCATGGCTTTGACGAAGTAGACAGCAACTACTGTAGCTACAGTGGTGAAGTTAGATTCAGACGAGGCCGGGTAACAATAACTAGTAGCAGCTGTCAAGACCGGTGTAGGAGGCCCTTAGTGGGTCGCAGGTCAGTACAAACTGGTATATGAGGAATTCATTATCACTGTATGATATATAGCTGTTTCAAAAGTGTTATATAATGGATCAGTGGTTAAGTAGGGCTAGTTCTACCTCATCTACTACCTACAGATCGAGATAGGTTTCCCCTGAATATTCGATTAGACGATTACCGAAATCGTGATCTGAATGCAAGGCTCCATCTACGAATCTGCCGGCTCTTCCGCACTGACAGCATCTCGAGCTGATCCGTTTGTCATGCGTCCGCGGACTTCGTCTGAGTCTGCGGGTATCTGTGCCCCTCACGGCGTGTGAAATTGGCTCGTCTTCTTTGTGTCACTGGGTAATTTCTGGCTCATAAGCTATGCTTTGAAGAGATGAATCGAAACTGATACGATGCGTAAACTGGTAGGTGCCATCACTCGGCATCACTCATGGTCCTTTCGAGTCAACTGCTGAGCCCAAAATATCAAAATGAAGAACCCTCGTTTGGCATGTCATTAGCGACCGGCAAACTTGAACATTATTGGCTAGATTCGTATCTGGCTCGTATCTACCAAAAGGCGCGCATCACGGCGATTCCTCGTGCGGAAAAACCGAGCCATGGATACGATGTCCCAAATATAAGAGTACGGGGATCCGGCATTTCCAGTATCTGTTAAACTTACGCTTCAAAATGCCTACCGACTGGAAAACGGCCGCCGTGGCCACCCGGCTCATAAATAAGTATTCATACTTCAACACGCACCGTCCAGGCACCTCGGTTGCTGATGGTCACACAGTCCTCATCTCGGGAGCGACGGGGTCTGTGGGTGCCGAGATCCTCGGCCTTCTGGGTCAATTGAGCTCGGTCAAGAAGGTCTATGTGATGGTCCGCGATCGTGGAAACCAGGACCGCAAGGCTCGGGTACGCAAGGCTCTCGAAGAACGTCACCTCAAAGTCGACGAGTCACTGTATGAAGCAATCCCGTTTGACTATCGACGAGCAGATCTTGGCTTTCCTAAAGAAGTCCACGAAATCCTTCTCAACAGCTTGACCGTCATAATTCATGCTGCCTGGCCCGTCAACTTTAACCGGCCGCTGGCCAGTTACGATGACCAGTTTGACGGCATGCACAATCTCATCAACCTGGCCCTCAAAGTGCGTACGGCCCGTCCTGCCAAGTTCGTGTTCCTTTCGTCGACATCGGTTGGATGCCAAGAATACCCCGTGCTCAAGGAAAGCATGGTTTCGAGCTTCAAAGTCGTCTGGCGCATGGGTTATGCGTACTCAAAGTACGTTGCCGAACACATTGTCCAGCGCGCTTACGAAGAAACGGGCATCGAAGCCAGCGTTGTGCGAACAGGTCAGATCATTGGCGATGGCCGCATCGGTTACTGGAACGTCACAGATTCGGTGCCCCTGATGTTTCAGGCCTCACTCAGTATGGGAGTCTTACCGCAAATGCCAGACCCCATTGGGTGGCTTCCTGTCGATATTGCAGCTCAGGCCGTTCTCGATATTGCTGGAATTACATGCACAGGTCCATTTAGAGACGACAGCGTCGTGTACAATGTCTACTGTATTCACTCGCCTCACTGGGACCTGTTTCACGATTGCCTTGTCAACAACGGCTTTGATCTTCCTGCCATTCCCTTTGATCAGTGGCTGGACCGGCTAATTAAAGACAAGAGTCCTGGCACGGCCATTCCGCGTCGTGTGGTGCCTTACTTCAACCAGCTAGTCGGTATGTTTTCGACGAAGAAGCTTCCCGTTGTCGCAGTCGACAAGGCATCTGCTTGCAGTCGCGCGTTTCGTGAATACAAAGCCGACTACTTCGAGTCGGGTCTTATTGACAAGTCGTTCAAGTTCTGGATGCAGAAGTGGACCGCTTCCCAGCCAAGGCTCTGATCGGCAATCGATTCAGACTGCCTCGAATCAAAGCGACATTAGAGTGAAGTAAGTGACAATGTAAGCAAATAAACTAGAAGTGAAGAACTTGTCAGTAAATAGACTAATTGTGATGAGATTAACATTCGTTTCGCTACGGTACTCGCTCTGCACTGTAGACCGCATCCGGAAGGTAGTGTACCTTTTGGGCATTTACCCTTACCCGCAGTTTTACGCTTTTACCATAAGCCCTGGCCCTTTATAGCCCTTGGCTACATAACGACCAGGTCTTCTCTTATTTATAACTAATCGACCTTTTATCTATCTTATTTTGTATACCTAGAAAGTCGATTCAACCCTCTGAGCCCCCCCAGGTTCCTCGGAACTAGCTGAGTTCCCTTATAGTAGTATTCTACTCTGCAGAGCTCTGTCCTCTAATTGTTTAGGCATTGGGCAGAGATACTAGTGTTGGTGGTGTCAAATATTGTTCAGAATGGGTTTGGAGATCGGATAGAATATCAGTCATTGTAAAATAATCTGTTAGAGTAACTTCCTATTTAGGCTTGTTACTGTAGGAGTGGACACTGTTCTGTATAGAACAGATAGCTCGTTATATAGTCCAGATATCGCTAAGATACCCCGCTATAGCAACCTTGCTATATTGTACCACAATGTTACTAGTATGTTTCCTTACCAACCATAGCCAAACACTACCAATCTTTAGTAATATGTCTGCGTGGGCTAGACCAGCAGTCCACCTGATCTCTCGGTGACATAGGGTTCCCAAACCCTAGCTTCATTAGGGTATCTCAGACCCTAACTCCAACAAATATCCGTCATAGTCAGATAAGAGAATAAATCGTCTACACTTGGGGGTGTGTGCTAGCTGTATTGTAGGATCTCCTGACTTGTACTAACAATGTGACAACTATTATACCAATCTGCTATATAGATCGTTGTTATATATCTCATAATAACAAGGGGCACTTACATAGACAAAGATATGAATTGTACAAGATTACTCTAACGACGTTCGTTGGCTACCAAACATTTGCTGCCACAGAACCTTAAGCGAGTATATCTGAAGTCAGCATATCTCAATGTATTCCTAACCTGTATACACTTCAACAGGAAGTAGGGTGGCCCAGGGTGGCCCAAAACCAACATCGTGGGCTGAATGCAGGTACCAACTATGACTGTGCCTGCTTCTGCGCAGTGACAGCATCTCGAGTTGACCAGTTTCTCATGCACCCGCGGATATCTGTACCCCTCACGGCGTGTGAGTTTTTGGCTCGTCTTCGTTGTGCCACTGGGTGACTTCTGGCTCATGAGCTCTGCCTTCAAGACATGACTCGAAACTGATAATGCGTGAACTGCTGGGTGCCATCGCTCGGCATCGCTCAAGGTCATTTAAAGTCATCTTCTGAGCCAAGATACCAAAATGCGGGAACCCTCGTTTGGCATGTCGTTTGCGAGCGGCGGAAAACCGCGACATGAATATGGTGGCCCAAATATAAGAGCACCGAGATCCGGCGTTTCCAGTATCTGTTAAACTTACGCTTCAAAATGCCTACCGACTGGAAAACGGCCGCCGTAGCCACCCGGCTCATAAATAAGTATTCATACTTCAACACGCGCCGTCCAGGCACCTCGGCTGCTGATGGCCATATCGTCCTCATCTCGGGAGCGACGGGGTCTGTGGGCGCAGAAATCCTCGGGCTGCTGGGTCAATTGAGCTCGGTCAAGAAGGTCTATGTGATGGTCCGCGATCGTGGAAACCAGGACCGCAAGGCTCGGGTACGCAAGGCTCTCGAAGAACGTCACCTCAAAGTCGACGAGTCGCTGTATGAAGCAATCCCGTTTGACTATCGACGAGCAGATCTTGGCTTTCCTAAAGAAGTCCACGAAATCCTTCTCGACAGCTTGACCGTCATCATCCATGCTGCCTGGCCTGTCCACTTCAACCGTCCTCTCGCCACTTACGAGGACCACTTTGACGGCATGCGCAATCTCATCAACCTGGCCCTCCAAGTTCGCACGGTCCGCCCTGCCAAATTTGTGTTCGTTTCGTCGGCAACGGTTGGATGTCAAGAATACCCTGTGCTCAAGGAGCGCATGGTTTTGAGCTTTAAATCCGTCTGGCCCATGGGCTATGCCTACTCAAAGTATGTTGCCGAACATATTGTTCAGCGCGCCTACGATGAGACTGGCATCGAAGCCAGCGTATTGCGGACAGGTCAGCTCATTGGCGATGGCCGCATCGGCTACTGGAACGTCACAGACTCGGTGCCCCTGATGTGTCAGGCTTCACTCAGTATGGGTGTCTTGCCGCATATGCCAAAGCCCATGGGGTGGCTTCCTGTCGACATTGCAGCCCAGGCCGTTCTTGATATTGCCGGCATTACATGCGAAGCTCCATTCAGAGACGACAGCGTCGTGTACAATGTCTACTGTATTCACTCGCCTCACTGGGACCTGTTTCACGATTGCCTTCTTAGCAACGGCTTTGATCTTCCTTCCATTCCCTTAGATAAGTGGATCGACCGACTCGTTGAAGACAAAAGTCCTAGTACGGCCGTTCCCCGTCGTGTTGTGCCTTACTTCAAGCAGCTGGCCGGTATGTTTTCGACGAAGGAGCTTCCCGTTTTCGCAGTCGACAAGGCAGCTGCTAGCAGTCGCGCGTTTCGTGAGTATAAGGGCGACTACTTCGAGTCGGGTCTTATTGACAAGTCGTTCAAGTTCTGGATGCAGAAGTGGAACTCTTCCCAGGCAAGGCTCTGATCGGTCAAGGATTCGGGCTGCCGCGAATACCCGAAGTAGTGTCTGAGTGGAATAAGCGAGAATATAAGCCAATAGATTTGGTGTAGATTAGAAGTAAATGGATTAATTGTGAAGAGATAATCTTGGTCTCACTGCGCTATTCGCTGCACTTTAGACCGCATCCGGAAGGTAGGCACCCCCTGAATATTCGCGTATCTGCCGCTGAAATTTGAGGTTCCGCACTATTACTATCTCCAGACAGACGAATGAGGTGGAAACGTCCGGCCAGTGGGGTGATCGCTCTACGGCATCGCAGCTCCCTCCCTGTTGGATCTCGACTCTTTCTCCGCGGAGCTGCCGACTCTGCCTCTCAAAAGAAGTACTCGGATACGCTATGTCTGCCCAAGACGAAGTTCAAGGCTCGACCTTCACCAGCTGATCTGGCTCGGTACTTGAAGCAGACGGGCTCGGAACTGTACGGATGGCAGCGGCGTAATGTCCAAGGAAGCCAAATCGTGTTCCACGACGGTCCTCCGTATGCTAATGGCGCTCTGCATCTGGGTCATGCGCTCAACAAAGTCCTTAAAGACATCATATCTCGATTCCACCTGATGATGGGTCATAAAGTGCATTATGTTCCAGGCTGGGACTGCCATGGACTACCCAATGAACTGGCTGCCATGGAAAAGGCACGTAAGAAAATGGGCAACACGAAGCTTCAGCAGCTGTCGATAGCTGACCGCCGCAAACTCGCCCAGCAGCATGCCCTCGCGATGTCTGAGAAGCAGAAGGACGGCTTCGAGGGATTCGCCGTGATGGCTGACTGGCATGGACAATACGACGAAATGGGAATGGGCGTCTACAGGACGTTTACCCCCGATTATGTGCTGCGACAACTCAAAGTGTACAAGGCCATGGTCGACCAGGGCCTCATTTCGCGCCAAAAGCGCCCTGTCTACTGGAGTGTCGAGTCTGGAACCGCTCTGGCTGAATCCGAACTTCAGTACGGAGACCAGAAGGACCAGACTGTTGTGTTCCGGTACTCCCTTACTAAGCCGTCTGGCGAGCTACAGGCAGTCCTCAAACAGAATGGAATCTACGAACCTATCTCGGTTGCCATCTGGACAACTACGCCTTGGACGCTTGTTGCAAACAGAGCTATTGCTGTGAATCCCGAACTTAACTATGTCATCTCTCGGCACCCGCAGCACGGCCTGGTAGTCACTTCGGCCTCGCGCCGATCTGAGCTGGGAGCAGATGCCGTGCCTTTGGACATTGAGTTCCCCGGCTCACTACTCGTTGGTAGTAGCTACAGCTGCCCTCTTCGTGGAAACACAGAAACATTCCCCATTCTGCCCGCTGACTACGTGACGGACACAAGTGGCACGGGACTTGTGCACTCAGCTCCAGGACATGGTAAGGAGGACTACCTACTTTGTAAAGAGCATGGAATCGAGCCGTTCTCACCCATTGACAACCTGGGTAGGTATACTTCAGACCTTCCCTGTGCGCTCGAACATCTGGAAGGACTCGATGCGCGCCAGGAAGGCCAGATTGAGCTTATAGAAGCACTAGAGCGCTCAGGACAGCTCGTGGGCACTGCACTTATCACCCACAGTGTTCCTTTTGACTGGCGGAGCAAGGCTCCAGTGATGGTTCGGTCGACTCCACAGTTTTTCGCAGATGTCGAGAGTATCAAGGATGATGCGATCAAATCGATTGGCAGTGTCAACTTTCACCCGGAGACCGGCCGAACTCGCCTAATGGCTTTCACGCTCTCCCGTAGCGAGTGGTGCATTTCTCGCCAGCGTATATGGGGTGTTCCTATCCCTGTGCTCTATCACAAGGAAACGGGAGATGCGCTGATGTCAAGCGACATTGTTGAGCATATCATCACAAGGATAGGTGAGCATGGCGACGAGGGTCTCGTTGAATGGTTCTCTCCGGAAGAAGACAATGTAGCCAGATGGCTGCCTTCCGATTACCAGCAAGATGCTCATCTGTACGTCAAAGGTACCGAAACCATGGATGTGTGGTTCGACAGTGGCACCAGTTGGACAATGCTTCAGGAGGACTCCACGATTTCTGTCAAGCAAACAGAGCCGCTAGCGAGCTTCTATCTAGAAGGATCCGATCAACATCGAGGCTGGTTCCAGTCATCTTTGTTGACTCGTATTGCTGCCTCGTCGCCTGAATCCCGCGCCGCTCCGTTTCAAAATGTCATTACACACGGCTTCGTTCTTGACGAGAAGGGCCAAAAGATGTCAAAATCTCTCGGCAATGTGGTGACCCCGGAAGAGCTCATCAAGGGCAGCGGAAATGTCGACAGTCTTGGAATCGATGGTATGAGACTGTGGATTGCCCAGTCCGATTACACGTCTGACGTGGCTATTTCGCCTGTTATCATCAAGCAGGTGGGTGCGCTTGTCAAGAAGCTGCGAGTCACCTACAAGTTCTTGCTTGGTAACCTCAAGGATTTCGGAGAGACTGAAGTCCGCTACGAGGATCTGAAGCCGATTGATAAGAAGACACTTGCTAGCTTGTACGAGCTGAGCAAAGGCTGCATTCAGGACTACGAGTCTTTTGCATTTAACCGCGTTGTTAAGCGGATCCAGAACCATCTCAGCGTGGACCTTTCAGCGTTGTACTTTGACGTTGTAAAGGACCGTCTCTACGCTGACAAGCCAGGGGGCCTGTCTCGAACGGCGGCACAGTATGTGCTTCTGCAGATTTTGAGGCTGTACACAACTGCCCTAGCTCCTATAACACCACTGCTGTCGCAAGAGGTGTGGGAATCTTCGCCCGAGCTTGTGCATCTGGCGGATTCGCCGTTCAAGAACGGATGGGTCGAGGTTCCTGAAGAGTGGAACAATTCGAGGATCGTTGAGGACTTTAAGGTGTTGACTATGGTGCGAGGATTAGTCAATGCGACAATGGAGCAGGGACGGTCGGAGAAGTGAGTTTTTATTATCAAGGAGGGTGTGCTTTATGCTAACAACAGAACCATTCGCTCGTCGCTGAGTGCGCAAGTATACATTCAGGCGGACCCGTCGTCCTCAGTTGGTCACATCCTGAAGCAGTATGCCGGTGATCTGGAGGAGCTTTTTATTTCATCGGACGTGCATCTTTCCGCTCCACCGTCGGATGCTGAATGGCGCTACAGTCTTACCTCTGAAGAGTCCCAATTGACCATTACTGTTGTGCCCGCTTCACGACACAAATGTCCCCGGTGCTGGAAGTTCGGCTCCGCAGAGGAGGACACTCTGTGTGGGCGTTGCGAGGAGGTCGTTGCATGAGCCTGCACAGCTCACCCAGCCAATTGTAAATATATATGTAAATAGTAATTACCTTGTAAATATAAACGTGTTCTAGTACTCACATTGTAAATTGAAATGCGTAATAGACTAGTTTGGCAGACCACCAGTTCATTAGAGATAGCCCGAACGGGAATGGCGTGGCCGATCTGTGTCATATGCAGGTGCAGATGGGTCTATGCAAGTGGCCCGGGCGGAAGGTCTCGACGAGATCTGACGCCAGAGCGCGGGACACAGACGGATCCGAATCTAATACGCGGCAGCTTACTTGAGCAACCTATTCGTAGCTACGGGCATTTGTCTTTTTGTTTGGTATGAGGCCCACATTAGCGAGCAAATGGCTGTTTCACATGTCTTGCGGTCTCCCACGCAGAGATCAAACGAGTCACTCCACATTTCCGGCCCCAAAATACCCCGGATTTGTCAACCGTCTTGCCAGAGTGGGGTATTCAAGGGCCTGCCTCAGTTGTATGTCACATGCAGGTCTTGATACAGCAAACTGCCGACCCGGCAGTTTTGTTCCGACTGTAAAGCACTGCCATTTGAAACTTGTACGCTACACAAGCGGGCTGTTTCCGGTCCAACAAACCTCATCTATCTCTCTGTGCAACATACCATCGCCATGGCCCGAGCGAGCGGTCGTGCGGGTCCGATAGCCGAGATGGTTCCGACCCTAGCCCTGCAATTTTGTTTCACATGCCACGCTCGCCCCGCCTATTCACTAACCTCGGAAGTAGGAACCCCAGATATTCCGACTTCGAGGCGTCGTCCAAAGCTCCAGCTTCAACAGCAAAGAGCCCTCTAGACGCGTCTTGACCTTCAATCGCTTGACACGCCGCGTAGATTGATGGTGCCCGTAGAAGAGTAGCTTAGAGAGTACCTCCACTCGCCATGCTCAGCCAATCCCACGACTCCAAGGCGCGAGGGCCGGATCCCGACGAGGATGTGTCGATGCCAGCCGATTTCGATGCCGCTTTCTCGCTGTTTGTGGCCGATTTGATGGGTGGTTCAGCGCCGTCGGCTGCTGGCTCGCCCGAGCTGCTCAAAGCACATCTGCCGAACCAACAGCCAGCGACGGCCAACCCTTCCAGTGCCCAGTTCCTCCAGCCGCTGCTCAACGAACAGGAATCAACAGCTTTCTCTGAATTCCTCGAAAACATGCTCGAAGACCCCAATTTCCTGTTTGACCCCAAACTTGCTGAAGGCCTACCTCAGTTCCCCGATCTCGAGACCGAGGACACGGATCAGGGCCTCGATTTTTCTCTGACCGACACGTCCGCGCCACCCACGAGTCAGTCGTCTGCCACCAATGGCTCCTTCACAGGCTCATCTCAGCACCCAACTCCCGGGTACGTGCTCGTCGAGCAGCACAAACAGCAAATGGCGCAAAATAGCGGTGACATGATAAACATGCGAACAATGGACGTTTATCCTCAAGTACCAGCTCATGATGGCCTGCAAAATCACCACCACATTCAGCAGGACCTTGGACACCAAGGACACCCCATGTTCCAACATCAGCAACTACAGCAGCAGCCGCAACTGCCTCAACAGCAGTACCGGCCAGATCCCGTGAAGTTAGAGCCGGAATTTGCCCAACAACCTCATCAACCACCTCATCCACCCCACCAATCCCCTCAACTGCTACATCACGACTCGCAGAGTCAGCACCAACCACCTCATCTACCAAAGGCTGAACCTGACTATGAGGAGAAACACGTCGGACTGGCGACTCTTCTCAATCTTCCCCTTCCTAGAGACACAAACCTCAACGAGCAATTACTACAGGTGCCTCACGATTCCGGGGAACCTCCTAAACTGCTTTATCCCGAGATGCTGAGCCAGCAAGTTGCCAACATCCCGGAACCGCGCGAGTCGCACGACTCGGAGTCGTCTTCTCCTGCTGCTGCTCGGCGCAAGCGTGAACTGCTGACCGAAGAGCAGAAGCGCCTCAATCACATCAGCAAGGAAAAGAAGCGTCGTGACGCCATCAAGAATACCTTTGATGAGCTGTGCAGCTTGGTTCCTCCTCCCGTTGAGCCCGAGCCTCGGCAATCTCGGCAGTCTCGGCCTAGCAAAAGCAAGAGCGAAACGCTCAGCGCTGTGTACGATTACTTGAAACTGCTCCTGGACCAGAATCAGGCGCTCCGCTCCATTCTGGCGTCCAAGGGTGTCAACACTTCAGGAATACCTCATGCTGCTCATCCGAGGTGAACCTGACTATTTATTGGCGCATCCGTTGTGCTATCCTATAACTCCACATATTTATTAACAATTCAGAGCTTCCTCTCGTAGTAGTGTTGATCGAGGACCGTCATCTTCATTTTAAAGCGGCGTTCCATTGTGAGATATTGTCGGGTCGCTCCCAGCATTCTCACTAGAACTCATCCCTGCGAAGACGACTCCGAGCTTCGCGGAGGATCTCACGCGCCTCGTCGCTGGTGGTTCCATGGTGGGTTGTGACCTGCTCGGCATAGCTCGCTGCCTTTTTCCAATTGCCGAGCACGAGCTCCTTCCGAGCGAGCCACAGTCTGGCTTGGATGATGGTCGGGGTAAGACCATCGCTGACCTCCTCGGCCACGCATAACTTCATAAACGTTGACGCGCTCTCCACGTCCTTCAACTCCTCATACAGTGTTGCGATCTTGTGCAGAACATCGGCATCCATGTCTGACACACGCGATGCTCGTTTGTATGCCTTGATTGCCTCTTCAAATCGGCCCAACTTCTCGTAGCAATCGGCCAGGGCCAGCCAGATCCGTACATCCATAGGTCTGTTAGAGATACGGGTGGGAGTAATAAGGGACAAGATACTCACTTGAGAGCAGCAGCGCGCTGGAAATAATAGAGCGAGTAGTATGGCATTTCGTGCAACTCATACGCCTGGCCAAGTCCGTACCATGCACGGTAGTCGCGACTGTTGGTGTCGACTGCGCGCCTGTACGACTCTATAGCTGCGTTAGCGTTCTTCAGTTCAATGAACTCGTGGCCCATTAGCGTCCACGCGCTGAGACACGTCCTGTCTAGCAAGAGAGCTCGCTGATAGTAGACGATGGCTCGCTCGTGTTGAGAATTAAGACTGTAGAAGTTGCCGAGAATGCAGCACGTCTCGGGCCGGAACTTGTCAGTCTTGTTGGCGATCTGCGCAAGATACGACAGTTTTGCTCCCCGCTCCATGACATAGAGGATGTTGGAATAGATGTCCAAGTCATCAAGTCGATACGGGTCTTTGGCAAGTACTGTGTCGAACTGCTCTTCCGCTTCCTCATAGTTGAGGGCACGATAGTTGTAGAGAGCGTGCTCGGTTTGGAGAAACAGAAACTCGGGGAACTCGCTCTTGAGCCTCTCAATGGCCCCGACAGTTTCTGAATCTTCTAAGTACATTTCCTGTCGTGCATGAATTAGGAATATTCGTGTCATGGGGTGATTGAGATCAGGTAGCCATTCCTCGAGCGTTTTGAGCTCGTCGAGAGTCTCAACACACGATAGAAGCTCCTGCCAGGCGCTCCAATTGTAGGGAAACAGCTGGAGCGACTTGACAAGTTTCGACCGCGCCTCGGTGGTGTTCTTGGCTTGGAGATGGGCCACTCCGTGAAGGTAGAGGAGAAACGGATCTGAGCCGGTGTGCGGTGAATCGTCGAGTTCAGCTAGAATGGATGCAATTTGACTATTGGTCACATGGTTGTCACGGGGGCCCATTATACCCTCGAGTTCTTCTTCTTTCGACTTCTCGGCCGCCTGTGTTAGATATTCCCTATAGACGTCTGAATCGCTTACAATGTACAGTGAGTATAGGCGGAGGAAGATGGCTTGGGGGGTCTTGACATGCTGCAAAACGTGAGCAGCGCGGAAGTACTCGCGACAGGCAAAGTACGACACTGCCATTGTAATCTTTGAGCTGACGGGATCTGGCTGTAGAAACGGATTCGTCTGTGGAGGTTCGTATGCCGCGTCATCGCCCAATCCAAGGCCATCAGCGGCTTCAGCAGCCCTAGCATTAGAGGGGTAATCTCGAGTCTGACGTTACTCACCATTTAGCCGCCTGGTAGAGACACCGGCTCGACAGCTTCTGAGAAGCTGCCAGCAGCTCTGCGTAAAGCCCAGCACTTTCCATTACTGAGCGTGAAGCGAAGGTTGGCGGATCGCGAAGCTGGCGCGGCTGGTATATTTACGCCGTGCATCCCCAAAACTATCACGTGAACGAACCGTTGAGCTGCACCTTCGCTTCAGCATCAGTCGACATAGCTTCTTGAGCTGCGCTTCAGCTTCACCGTTGACATTCAGTGCACAGGTGAGAGGCAATGGGTTCGTATATAGCGCTGTACGGCTGCGTGGGCGTTCTCCTGCTGGTATTCGTGTACATCTATGTCATTCCGCACTACCCAGATGTCCACGAGCTGTTCCTTAAGGAGCAGAGCTCCGTCGGCAACATGCGCAGATCGGGCGAAACAGCAGTTTACCGCTCTCTAGTCACTGTACACGGACGTCCGCTGATGACGGGCTTGTCTATTGCCAAAGGATTCTCGTTTCGCAATGGCACTCTCTCCGATATATGGGCTCTTTCTGCCAAGTGCAAATTGTACGAAGTTTCCCACGATGTGGTCGAGAGGGAAACGGGTGAGCATATTGGAGGATAGCTTCCATGTGGTTACTAACATAGACGAGTTCAGACACGTTACGTACGGAATTGGATGCCACCTTAAGGAGCTCTGTGGAGGAGAAGGCCGAGTAGCCATTCTGCTTCCATCATCTCTTGAGATGTTGACGAGTTTCTTTGGTAGGTATTATCTCGTCATACAAGCAGTGCTAATTCAGCTACAACTCTGTTTGGTCTGAGTGCTACTCTCATTCCCTCGGATGACGGGGATGTTCTCCAAGCCGGGCTTCAGCAGCTCGAACCAAAAGTGATCATTTCCGCTGGCGACGTTCTAGACTTGATTGACATTTCAAAGCTGGGCAACCAGCCTAAAATCATTGCTGTTCATCCTAAGAATACCTCTACATTTGACATGGAATGGAGCTCGCTGGTGACTTTGGCAAAGTCAAAACCAATAGGCGAGTTTGCTCAAATGACTGAAGCCGACGATTCCATCAAAGTTGATCTCGCATACCGCGACGCTTCCGGTGATGTACAAGTTGCCAAATTCACCAACTTCCAGCTCATTGCCGCAGTGGCAGCTCAGATCAAAGCGCTTCCCGAGTCGCAGCAGCTGAGTAATCGTGACAAAGTACTTGTCTACACTAATCGCATGGACATTTATCCGCTCGTCGCCGAGCTAATGGCCTTCGTGGTCGGCAGTTCTCTTGTTTTTGTCGATCCAACAAACGTTGTCCATCAGCCGCTTGCGCTGTTCCGCCAGATCGCGCCAACAGTGGTCATCACTGATGACTATGCCACGAGCTCGCTATCTGGTTTCTCATATGAGTTCGGTATGTTTGGGCAGCTCAAACTGCAGATTTCACTGGCTACCATCTCGCGTGGAAACATTCCTAGCTGGTCAGTGCTGTCGGAGCTGCGCTCCGTACGCCTGCTGTTAACCTACACCGTCGCTGATTCTACCGAAACAAAGTACGCCACGTCGGAGGAGGTCGCTATCGTGCGATCACTAACTGGAGCTCGTGTCATCCATGCCCTGTGCAGTCCTGTGAGCCTGAGTCCTGTCTTCCAAACCAACTTCTACGACTACAGAGACAGTCCTGCAAAGTGGACGAACTTTGGACCTCCGCTGCCCTGTATCGAGGCCAAGCTTGTCGACCATGACAAGTTCGAGTCTCGACAGCGCGATGGCCGCTTGTTCATCCGCGGTACCAGTCTTCCTGACGGCGAGTGGGTAGACACTGGCATTGTCGGCCACTGGGGAACAGACGGTTGCTTCAAGCTGTTGGCCTGAACGGGTGGTGATATCCCATGTACATATTACAGAGTTCAATGCAATTCTTTACTCTTTCGAACACAGCAACGGCAGTATGTACAGGTCTATAGCGTGCTGTGCGGTACTATTTACAAGTGGGCTATTTACAGGTTGTGGTCACAACGGATCAGCAGGCGTTGAGGCAATATCCGGCTCAATTGCCTCAACAATTATCATGCCAAGAACAGAGGTCGGAAGCGCATGAAGCAGATTGACATGCAGGCCTTTGACCATTGCACGGAAGAAGCCTACCTCCGTAATCAAGTTGCGACCCACGCGATACAAGCTCAGTTTATCGTCTGGGCGAAGATTCGAGATCGCAGCTGCTGGAGCCAGCTGCTGTCTTGTTTTGATGACCTTGAGGAAATTCGTCGAAGCGCAAGCTGTGGCTGTTGCAATGGCTGAAGCGGTGCCATATTCAAGCGACGACGCCTTATCATGGGAGATGCCGAGAAGAGACTTTGATTTCTCGTAGGAAACCCACCACATCACCGAGTACGGCACAAAAACAGATATTCCCTGTGTCAGTAGATCCAGTCAACGGGTGAAATACCCACCATGAAGTAGCCTCGGAAGAAGCCTTTAAAGCCCTCGTTCGCGTAGATTGAACGGATGATCCCTAAAGTGCTCTCGCGCCCAGTGCTCTCAATGACCTGTAAACGGCCCTTGATGACCTCCATAGGCGTCCATATGAAGCTGCTGCTGATTTCGGCCACAGTAGCGCTGACTATGTAATTGGAGATGGACGATTCGCCGAGATATGGAGTGCACGATCGCTTACATTGACGGTAGGTCACCATGTAAAGCGAGAAGGCCGGAGCAGTAAGTGATACAGACGTAAGGAGTCCTCGCCAGTACCGAGCTGCCGGAAGCCGGTACGAGAAGTTGGTCGAGGTCTGCTGGAGTGTCTGAAGAGTGTCAACTTCGTTAGCAGTGATTCGGGTGAATTTGTGCACTTACGTGGATGAAACACAACCTCCGTGACAACAGCAGCAGCGCTTCAGTTAGTCGCAGTATAATTCAGTATACCCGTACATACAGAGACGCCGAGATCGTGCCCGAGTCCATTGCAAAGTTGGCGCTGAAATGCCGCTATCTCGATATCTCGGTATCTCGAATCGCGCTATCTGTGACAGGTCACGTGTTGTGTCATTACCACTATCGCTCTTCGAGAGCCCTCGCTTTGTCTTCGAAATGACGAGTGTACTACTACTACTAAATAAAAAGTATACAATCAGTAATTCACGTTGTTAATTCATAGCATCGAATACACCTATCGATGTGGCATTGTAGCACTCTGTTGGGCTATCTCACCCTCCCGATTGGGGCTTATATAAATACCGGAGTTTCCATTTCTCCGTCTTATATGCTCATAGGCACCAAAGTCATCAAGCTCATTGGTTGCGGTATCTCGTCGCCAACTCGATTTACATCACAAACACTCATCCCTTGTCTTACACGAACAATGTCGTACGGATCTTCTGCTGCTGAGCGCATTGGCGGCAAGACTGTTCTGCTTACCGGTGCATCTGCTGGAATTGGCCAGGCTACGGCCCTCGAGCTGGCTGCTGCTGCCAACGGCAACATCCGCCTCATTCTGGCTGCTCGCCGAACCGAGCGTCTGGCTGAGGTCAAGAAGGAGCTCGAGACGAGATACCCCAAGATTGAGGTTCTTTCTGTAGCTCTTGACGTGTCCAAGTATCGCGAGATCCCACAGTGGGTGTCTGCGCTGCCCAAGGAGTGGTCCGACGTCGACATCCTTATCAACAACGCCGGAATGGTCTTTGGTAACGAAAAGGTCGGCGATATTGCTGCCGAGGACATTGAGGTCATGTTCCACACGAACGTTCTAGGCCTCATCGCGCTGACGCAGCAGTTCATCCCGCAGTTCAAGAAGCGCGGCAGCGGCGATGTCGTCAACCTCGGCTCCATTGCTGGCCGGGACCCCTACGCTGGTGGCGCTATCTACTGCGCCACGAAGGCTGCTCTACGCTCTTTCTCCGACTCGCTGCGTAAGGAGACTATCGACACGCGCATTCGTGTCATCGAGGTCCAGCCCGGCGCTGTAGAGACCGAGTTCTCAAGTACGTATTTGAGCTGGCACCACTATCACAACACTAACACAGTCGTGCGTAACCGTGGAGACAAGGCCAAGGCCGATGCTGTGTACGCCGGCACAACTCCTCTGGTTGCCGAGGACATTGCCGAGATCATCGTCTTCAACCGTGAGTTCCTGAACCTGATATCTGAACATGCTAACCCAGTGACCCGTCGCACCAACACCGTCATTGCCGAGACGCTGGTGTTCCCCAGCCACCAGGCCTCGGCCGGTGCCGTCCACCGTCGCTCTTAGTCGATACATTTGGTGAAATACATAGATGATTAGGAGCCCATTGAAGCAGTAGAGCGATAGAGCTGTACAGGAGAATAATACAGGAAAATAGTGAGTTCTCGGCGGGCTTGAGCAATAGATGTACTTGCATTAACAGTAGTAATAAAATTAAGTGTATGAGCCTCTTTGGCTACCAGCATGAAGTTACCAGGCTGTTCAGCTTCTGAGCCGTTAGCCGTTATTTGAAGGTAACAACAATCTTGCCATGAGCGTCCTGCTTCTCGAGCTTGGCCCAGGCATCCTGCCACTTGGACACATCGTAGGTGCTGTCAATGGGGATGCGCAGCTTCTTCTCCTCGAGGAGCTTAACAACAATATCTTCCCAAGGTCCCTTGGCGACACGGACAAGTCTGTAGTTGAGGCCCCAGTAGCCGCCGAAGATGGAACGGCCAATCATGCGGGGGAGCGAACCCCAAGGAACGGCGTTGTCGTAGTTGGGCGTGGTCTTGTCACCGTTGGCAGAGCGGAACCACGAGCCCTTGGAGGCAGGCTCGAGGATCTCGGCATGACGGAACAGCACATCGGTACCTCCGACACAGTCGGCGACGAGCTGGAAGCGCGAGCTGCCCTCGTTGGCAGCAGCCACGATCTCGTCGACGTACTTGGCGTCACGGTAGTTGATGACCTTGTCGGCACCGTAGTCGAGAATCATCTTCTCGCTGCGCGAAGAGCCGGTAGCGATGACCTCGGCAACACCAAAGTGCAGCTTGGCGATCTGAATGGCGAAGAGACCAACGGCTGTCGAGCCACCGAGAACGAGCACTCGGCTGTCGGCAGTGAGGTTGGCATCGACGAGCAGAGCATAGGCAGTGCCGAAAGTCAGCGAAAAGGCAGCAGCCTCGGCATTGGAAACCTCCTCGGGAAGCACGAGAACAGTGTCCTTGGCAGGGTACACGACAAAGTGGTCGGCAAGAGTGCCCGAACCGCCGTGGCTCTGACCACCAACGCGCTGGCCGACCTTGTACTTGTCCTTGAGGTCAGCTCCAACCTCCTCGACAACACCGGCAAAGTCACGGCCGATTCCCTTCTCACCGCTCTTCAGGCGCATAAGAGCCAGCTTCGTGAGCTTGATGTCAATGGGGTTGAGGCCCACGGCGGTGATCTTGATAAGCAGCGCATCCTTGGCGATAGGCAGCGAAATCTTCGTCTCCGTGAAGGCAGGAGTCGATCCGGGCGTGCTAAACGTGAGGCTCTGGACAGCGAGGGAAGTCATGGTGTAATAAACGAAATAAATTCGTGTAGAGTACGGAAGAGTATTACTGTAGAATTTGCTCGACAGATACAATGCTGGACCGAGGATGAGGCTGCCTTTTATAGGAAATCAAGGGGGTACGCGGAATAAAAAACGGGCGGCAGGAAATGCCCCACATTTGCTTGTTCCCGCAGCCGCACAAACGGCATAGAAAAGAAATGAGGCTCGTATAGCATTTCAGGCACTGACAGGTAGGTAAACGTCGATGAGCTGGTAAGTTATTTCGGTGGTGTTAAATAGGTATATACTGTGGGTGTCATTCAAGGTGATTGGTGATCACAAAAAAGCAGCTGGCAAAACCGTTTGTGGCTTTTGTGGCTTCTGTGGCTTTGCGTGGTTATACGCCCATTGTGCTGGAGAAAAGTTTCAGAGCATCGCGATGCTGCAAAGTGCGATGCGCCGATGATGTAATAAGATGTCGGCTGCCGGTGCTTTAATGCCGATGCTGACAATGGGCCTAGCAGATAGTCCGCCTAGAGTTTAGCTAGCATTTTTTCTAGTGCGTTTAACGTAAGTTAGTCGGAAAATTATTCCGATATGCACTCAGTGCTAGCATGCAGCCTATGCCCACTAATGCGTAATGCATAGAACTCCGTTCTGACGGTCGCCGGTTTAGACCTCGGCATTGCCGAATAAGTACCGTCAGTGTCTGTTCCTGTAAGCTCCTGTACCTTGCAAAGTGAGGTCCAAGCGTCATGATTACAGGTACAAGTGAATGCGGCTCAGGCACGCTGCAGCACGTAATGTACGTGCATTGTTCTAGAAATGTGCGCTATAACTGTCTACAGTGCACTACGCTATGCTGAGTAAACCGACAGTTTATTAAGATGTTAAATGAATTCTTAGCTAGCCGACTGCTTAGATGCCGTGATGCGTTTTCGTGGTTCTCCGTGAGCTGTTTTGAACCTGACCAGCCCGGTGCTAACATGGCTGGCAGGTCAGTGCTGCCATGTAATCAGCTCTGATGCAAGATGACAATGTAGAGTTATTGGTAACAATATACAGGTGTAGTCTTTCCATCGTCATATAGTCGTTTTGGTCGATAACCATTAGGGTGGGAAGACAGCGACTGTACAGACCTCTGTCGTCGACAGCTTTCAGAGTTCCACTGAAGCTCAGTCAGCCCGTCAACCTGTTCAGCACCCCACCGCTAAACACCTTCCTCGTAGTAATATACATTCACGGTTTCATAGTCAATAAATAGAGCGCACGGAGCGCACATGCAATTCTGTGAGTGAATCCAGCTAACCCACTCGTAAGCGGATCTGTGACTTCGCTTGACCGCTCCACTTAAACGGCTATGCCCTCTGACTGGACTTCAGCTGTGTTGGTGTACTGCTCCAGATCCTCAGGCTCAAAAATAACCTCAATAGTCAGGCTGCAACTGGGGCAAGCAGCAATGTTGGTCGTTCCGTCGAGGAGATCGCCGATGAAAACCTCGAACCGATCTCCGCAAGGACACGGGTATGTCATCAGCTGTGTGTAGCTGTCATACGTCATGTCCTCGATCTCCACTGAGTCGTAGACAGCCATGGTGGTATGTGACGAAGTGCCGCAATGCTGATAAATTATGAAAATATATATTCCATGCACGGCTGTGCACTCGCAAATTTTAGCTCTCGTGAGCCTAAACTACCAGACTGAAGCGAACTACAGACTGAAGCGTTGGATAATGTCGTTATAGTAAGGACTATTCCTATTAATTGTGTTAAGAGGGCTAAGTCCAATGGACTCTAGAAGATAGTTGCACATGCAGCATATATTACATACAGGCAGTGTTATCTAAACAGATTCATGACGTGAAGATTTTGTAGATGAGCCAACTGCTTATTTCTTGGCAGTGATCTTACGCAGGTAGAAAGCAAGCTCCTCACCCTCGAGAATGTAACCGTCGACACGGCCAGACTGGCCAGGACGCGACGAGATAGCAGCGTACAGACGACCGGCAGAGAACTGGGTCTCCAGAGAGTGGGCGACCTTGGCGTTGCCCTGGCGGGCAATGACCTTGGCCGACTTCTTAGCAGGAGCAGCAGCCTCCTCGGAGCCAGTGTTCTTCTTCTTGCCAAGCACGACACCGTAGTGAGCCTCGTACCACTGACGGAAGGGAGTGGCATCGATCTGAACAATAGCGGCCTTGGTGAGGGTGTTGGTTCGGATCAGCTCGTTGTTCGAGGGGTGGAAAGCAACACCGACGACACGGGTCTTGCGGGTGGCGCCCTCGGATCCCCACGAGAAGTTACCGGTCTCAACACGCAGAGCACGGAACTTCTGGTTACCACCGCGGGTGCGGACAGTGTGGATACGCTTGGGTCCAATTCGAGTGTTGGCGGGCTGACGTCCCAGCTCGAACTTTCTCTTCTTGCGGTATGAGGCACGCTTGGCACCGGTGTGCGAGCGCTTGTGGCGCGAATCACGAGAGATACCCATTTTCTAAGGTTGACTGTCGAATGTGGGTGTACGAAGTGTTGAAAAATCCCCCAGCTATTAAGTGGGATATGGGAGTTGTTTGCTAGGCTGGGAGTTACGCGTCTGAGTGGGTTGTGACGGTAATTTCCTAAAAGGGTAATTCGGTACTGTTAATATTCAGCCGTGTGTTGAGCCTAATACGGATTAGACCGTACCCTGATGTGAGACCCCACGAGAGGCGGTTGAATACCAGAGCAGTTGTAACATCATATTTCTGGTCTCTGAAGTTTCTAAACTACCAATTAGAATCCGTACTTAGCAGCTTATCACGTGAAGAACATTTGAATTGATAATCGCATTACATGCGGCATATAGAAGATAAGCTTCAGGGAGATGCTCTCGACCGTAGAAGTATTTAAAGATAGGACGTAGAGAACTAGGCTCATACAGTATTGGCCATTGAGCAGTCACTCAATAGTCGAGAGGAGTTCCGTCGGTGTCGATAAACTTTCCCGTCGATTCGGCAGTCAGTTTATCAATCGTCTTCAACTGAGTCTTAGCACTCTCCTCTGGTGTGATCGTATTGGATTTGAGCCACTCATATGCTGCAGGATTGCGCTTGCCGACGAGGTCGAAGAAGTCGACTGCGTCGTCACTCGACACAACACCAGGGTGAAGGGCCACAATGATGAAGTTATCGTCAGCGAGCTCTACAGAAAGAGACTTTGTAATGAAGTTAAGAGCAGCCTTGCTGGCGCCATATGGCGATGCTTCAAGAGGTCTGTACGTTCCCGACTGACCAGCAACGGTTGAGGTAAACACTACCTTACGAGTCTTGCGCTTCTTCACCAGGGGATAGAACTCCTGGAACAGCTCAACGGGACCCACAAAGTTGACCGAAAAGTGCCGCTCAAACGAGCTGGCAAGAGTCTCGAGCGCGGGTGCAACTCCCTCAAAGATGCCGGCATTGGCGTGAAGGACATCAACTCCGCCAACAATCTTGGAGACGGCAGTTGCAAACTGCTTGGCATCCCCTCGCACTGAAGCATCATATGCTAGGACATGCAGATTGGGGTGCGTCTTGGCCAGCTTCTGGATCTGGGTGGCCTTGGAGGGGTCACGAGCGGTAGCAATCACGACAGTGTTGGGACGGGTAATCAGCTCGTTGACAAGAGCAAAGCCGATTCCCTTGCTACCACCAGTAACAACATGGACAGTATCAGAAGTCATTGTAGATTTGTGTGTTTCGTAACGGTGCGCTTTAAGGTGCTTCAAGGCTTGATGAGTATCTCGTTTATAGCATCTGGCCGCCCTTATGTACTCGTCTTGAACCTACTTCGGACGTCTTGAACCCACTTTGGAATCCCTGTTCTCTTTGTCATGTTGAGCCTCATTCAATCCGTCTTTGTCGTGATTCAGCAGGCGGTGCCACTAAAAGCACCATGATTCTTTGGGTGACCGCGACCCGTTGTGGATGTCTGGCCTAACCCGGCTAAGCCCTCCTCCAATTAACGGCCAGCTGTGCTTGCGGAGATAAGCTCTATTTGAATTGAAGCTAAAGTCGCCCACAGCTTTGCACTGTTTGGTTCAAAGTCGCCTCGGTGCACGCAAGGCAACCCGAGCGATCCGCGAAGTCAGGCACGACGTACGCCCCGGAGTTAACGATTCCCCCCTCCCGGTACAACCGCTACAATTAAGCAGAGCAAAGTAGCGAAGAAACAGAGTTTGTTACAAAGACGATTTGTCAATCAATCTGATCAAAGAAACTGAATATATACACTGTCGTCGGGTTACACTAGCACCATTCGAGCAACCTACAAACACGATCTACTACGGGTTATACGGGCACTTGACTTAGGAAACAGGGTTCTAGTTACTACGAGCACCTGACAATGATTAATCGGGCATCGTTCCTCATTTGGCTGCATGATGCAGGGCCTGCGCAGGGACTATGTAACACCATGCGAAGGGCTACTGGTTGTAGGAGATCCACACCACGTTGTAAGATTCAAAGGTTCTAACATTCTTGCTGTGACAACAGAATATAATACACACGATAACTGACATAACTGACGCCATCAGCGAATCTCGAATAATGAGTACTATCTGGTCTAGGCGACCCATGAGACAGCTGTGCTCGATTCGTACGGCAACTCAGATCCGTCCACGTCGATGAACTTGCCATTCGACTCGGCAGTCAGCGCGTCCACCGTCTTAAGCTGTGTCTTTGCACTCTGTTCGGGAGTGATGACGGTAGGCTCCAATTCGGTGTATATCTGCGGATTGCGCCCGCCAACTTTGGTCAAGACGACGAGCGCTTCATCAGTAGCAACGATGCCTGGATGCAGAGCAGTGAAAATAAAGTTTTCACTGGCAAGCTCAGAGGACAGAGCCTTTGTTACAAAGTTGAGGGCCGCCTTGCTGCTGCCGTACGCAGACATCTCAACTGGCAGGTATGCACCCGAGGAACCGAGGGTAGTCGAGGTTATGACGACCTTGCGAGTGCTGCGCTGCTTCAAAAGAGGGTAGAAGGCTTGGATCAACTCAATGGGACCCACAAAGTTCACCGCAATGTGTCGTTCGTACAGGCTAGGAGACGTTTCAAGAACGGGGGCTACGGCCTCAAAGACACCGGCATTGGCGTGGAGAACGTCGACTCCATCTACGATATTGGATACGTCCTTGGCAAATCTTTCTCCATCACCTCGTTTTGACGCATCGTAGGCCAGAACGTGGATATTGGAGTGCTTCGCAGCCAACTCCTGAAGCTCTGCGGCATTGGCAGGAACTCTCGCAGTAGCAATGATTACAGCGTTGGGTCGGGCGCTTAGTTCCTTCACGAGAGCGAAGCCAATTCCCTTGCTACCTCCGGTAACGACATGGACAGAGTTGGATGGCATTGAGCGTTCTTAGAGCTTGACTACGCCTGAATGAGTAGGTTGCTGCCTTCATAACGACAAACCCACTTTACTTTATACACCGTGAAGTCACGTACCTGCAGCACTGATTTCACGCCCAAAGATAAACCATGTTTCATCCTCTGCATGCTTTACTATCTCATAATCAACTGCAAATGGCTGCGTAAATGGTAAAGAGTGGGAACGCCGCCAACTGGCCCATCAAGTGCCTGTACCTTTCGGGAACCTCCTTACCCAATATTTTCCCTTTATGGCCTGGCCGTTATCCCCGTTTCTGACAGTATACCCCGCGTTTCTGGCATGGCTATTGTTCACTTGTCAAATGTGTTCATGGTAATAGCATTGCGTAGCCAGTCCTATAACAGAAACAGAACGACCCATGTTTTTTACTCAAATATAAATGAAGATTTAACTGTCTACGTAATGAGCTCATAATTGGCAGCCAGCTCCTCATTGAGTCGAGCTAGCCTGGCGGCAGGCCGGCGCAGAATAGTGTATCTGTCCTTCTCTACAACATGAGTAGCATGAATGTATCTTATTCGGCTGAGGACTGGGAATAGTGTATATGGGTCGGACTCCACTCTCTGTGTTTCCAGTTTGAGAGTGAGAGTGTTATGCAAGTTATATTTGGTACACATGTCTGCACTTTACGCAATGCGGAGATCGTAACAATCAGGTTGAAGGGGGCACAACAGAATTCCACGATATCGCCAATCTGTACATAATCACTAGAACAGTGTGAGGCCATTAATTGCTTACTAAGGAAGGTGAGATCCAATTAAACGGAAAGTTATCGCGTTTAACGGCGTATAGGCTTGTGAAGCTGCATGGCGGAAAGATCGGCATGAGAACAAGCGGAGCCCTGAAGCGGGCCCGTGCTATCCATTGGAGGAGACCGTACGGCTCTGGAGACTGTTCTTTAACTCCGGTATCTCCTATAGTCGGAATACACGGCGTCGAGTTCTACTCGTCGGACTTCGACACACCCCTCTTTTATATCAGCATGCAATTTGTCATCAGCGCCCTGCAGGGTCCAGATGACGCAACTAACCAGCTGGATTTATCAGCCTCTCGCTATCGACGGCGATAAGTGGTGTTCGCGTGGTTGCACATGACAGCTCAATGAAGTACTTAAACGGGCGTTTCACCTGGCTTAATAGTCAATCGCACAATGACCATTCCCACCACTGCCAAAGCCATTCGCATCCACAAGGCTGGTGGACCCGAAGTCGTCAAGTTTGAGGACGCACCAGTGCCTCATCCCGCCGACGACGAGATCCTCATCCACCACACTTACGCGGGTATCAACTTTGTTGAGTTGTACGTGCGCAAGGGTCTGTACCCGGCGAAACTGCCGCTGACGCTGGGTCGTGAAGCGGCCGGCGAGGTCGTCAAGATCGGAGATAAGGTGACGAAGTTCAAGGTCGGCGATAAAGTCGGCTACATTGGTGCCGTGGGATCGTATGCCGAGTACGCGGCCATTGCAGAGGACAAGCTTGTGTTCAAGATCCCTGACGAGCTTAGCGACAAGCTGGTGGCCGCCTCGCTGGTGCAGCTTTTGACGGCACACTCGCTAGTACGTGAAGCTCACAAGGTCGAAAAGGGCGACTACGTACTTGTCCACGCTGCCGCTGGTGGTACTGGTGCTCTTGTCGTGCAATTGGCGAAGTTGTATGGAGCCCACGTCATCGGAACCACCTCGACGCCAGAGAAGATCGAGATCGCGAAGGCTGCAGGGGCCGACTACGTCATCAACTATCGAACTGAGGACGTTGGCGCCCGCGTCAAAGAAATCACGGGTGGGAAGGGCGTCGCTGGTGTATACGACGGTGTTGGAAGAGATACGTGGGAAGTGTCGCTCGCTGCTGTGGCACGCCGTGGAACGGTCGTCAGCTTCGGCGCTGCCTCAGGCCCCATCCCGCCCTTCTCGCTGGCGGCAATTGCAGGTAGAAACTCCAAGATCGTACGTCCCTCTCTTTTCGGCTACCTCGAAGAGCCCGAGGAGTGGCAGGACTACGTCAAGTACCTCATTAAGTACCTGACAGTCGATAACATCAAGGTGCCCATCTCCAAGATCTATCCTCTCAGCGAGACGGGTACTGCTCTCAGTGACATTGAGGGCGGTAAGACCACCGGCAAGCTTCTCATTGAGATCTAACCGATGTGTCAGAACTGCAATTGTAAGCACTGCTCCATATATGAAATGAATATGAATTAAGATATGAAGTAAGACACCCCAGATGTCGCGATTCAGGGGGATGTTGTTAGGGTTTACCCCGTACTATGAGTATCTGCATAAAGATAAACCCGCGTTATTACTAAGATGCAATGATCACTAGAACATCTTGATAATTTCTTAGTAAAGTTAGGTAAGCTGCATCGACGGCGCTTTTAAAGTGGCCTCAGGCTCGGAAGCTCTGCATAAAGATCGCCATTAGCCAAAAGCAGAATCCCGAAGCGGAGTTAGGCGTTAGCCAGCAACAGAGCAGACATGTATAACACTGGAAACTGCTGCTTAAGTTCGCTCATTTCCAACAATCGGAATAAACAAAGACGGACACCATGCGTCGGATTTCGATGCGCCCCTCTTTTACGTCAGCGCGCCATTTGTCAGCGCCCTGCAGGTTCCAGATGACGCAACTAGTAACTCGTGTTGATCTAGCAGCCTCTTGCCGTACAGCCACGGGGATAAGAACAGTACGCGGGTTTGCACATGACAGTTCCAAGTTGTACTTAAACGGCCGTTCACCACAGCTGGACGGCACTCAATTGCAACCGACAATGACCACTCCCAAGACTGCGAAGGCCATTCGCATCCACAAGACTGGTGGACCCGAAGTCGTCAAGTATGAGGATGCGCCAGTCCCTCAGCCCGCTGGCGACGAGATCCTCATCCGTAACACCTTCTCGGGTATCAACTTCGTGGAGATGAGTTTCCGCAAGGGCCTGTTCCCTGTGCCGCTGCCTGCGACGCTGGGTCGTGAAGCGGCCGGCGAGGTCGTCAAGATCGGAGATAAGGTGACGAAGTTCAAGGTCGGCGACAGAGTCGGCTACTTTGGCGGAGGAGGTTCTTATGCCGAGTACACGGCCATTGCAGAGGACAAGCTTGTGTTCAAGATCCCTGACGAGCTTAGCGACAAGCTGGTAGCCGCCTCGCTGGTGCAGGTGTTGACTGCACACTCGCTCGTGCGTGAAGCTCACAAGGTCGAAAAGGGCGAGTACGTGCTCGTCCACGCTGCCGCTGGCGGTACTGGTGCTCTTGTCGTGCAATTGGCGAAGTTGTATGGAGCGAAAGTCATCGCAACCACCTCGACTCCAGAGAAGATCGAGATCGCGAAGGCTGCAGGGGCCGACTACGTCATCAACTATCGAACTGAGGACGTTGGCGCCCGCATCAAAGAGATCACGGGCGGTAAGGGCGTTGCCGGCGTATACGACGGTGTCGGAAAGGACACCTGGGATGTCTCTGTCGCTGCCGTAGCCCGCCGCGGAACGCTCGTCAGTTTTGGCGCTGCCTCAGGCCCCATCCCGCCCTTCGCGAATCCCCCCCGAAACTCCAAGCTAGTACGTCCCGGTCTTTTCACCTACCTCGAAGAACCCGAGGAGTGGCAGGACTACGTCAAGCACTTCATCAAGTACCTGACAGTCGATAACATCAAGATCCGTATCTCCAAGACCTACCCTCTCAGCGAGACGGGTACTGCTCTCGAAGATCTTGAGGGCGGTAAGACTACAGGTAAGCTTGTAATTGAGATCTAACGGGTGCGTCAGAACTCATTGTTGCTGAAAGCAGTGCTACCATATAAGAAATTGAGAATAAATTAAGATATGTTAACCCCGGTTTAGTGAGGTAGAGACAGTGATGTTAGGGTTCACCCCTTGTATGTCGTCGGCTTCCTCCAATATACCATTCAACATACACAGCAGATGGGTGGGATAGATGATAACTCAGAGTATGCAACTGTCAGTTGATGCTTGTTGTTGAGAGTATAGATAGACAGTACAGCTCAGTTATTCAGTGTTCTGTTGAGCATGCCTCTGCGTGCAGTAGGTAGCTAGCGACTAATGCAACAACGACTGATGAAGTGATCTCGTAATTCGCAGATCCAGGCTAAGAACAAATATTTGTTTACTTCGAATTCACTACACCACCACCTATTTAATAAATAAATAAATATGGAAGCCACGTTCTGCTTCACCTGAAACTACAGCGCCGGGAAAACCTGTCGGAAAAAACCCTGTGCCAGTTCAAATCTGTAAGTATCAAACTCGAATTAGTAGGGCAGATCGGATCCGTCAGTGTTGATGAACTTTCCGTTCGACTCGGCAGTCAGGTCATCAATAGTCTTGAGCTGCACCTTAGCACTCTCCTCAGGAGAGATAGCAGCCTGAAGAAGACCCTCGTAGACATCAGGGCGGACAGCCTTGACCTGTTCGAGGAACTCCTTCGCCTCCTCGGTAGTAACAACACCAGGGTGAAGGGCCACTGAGATGAACTTCTCGGCCTCCCACTCAGAAGAAACAGCCTTGGCAATGTAGTTGAGAGCAGCCTTGCTGCTTCCGTAGGCAGAAGCAGGCACGGGCGCGAAACCACCAATAGAAGCGGCCAGAGTCGAGGTGAAAACGATCTTGCGGGTCTGGCGCTTCTTCAGAAGAGGGTAGAACTCCTGCACAAGCTCAATGGGGCCAAATACATTGACGTTAAAGTGCTTCTCGTAGGCGCTAATTGGCGTGTTCAGCAGGGAAGCAACACCGTCAAAGATACCAGCGTTGGCATGCAGAACATCGACACCGTCGACGATCTTAGCAGTAGCCTCAGCAAACTGCTTCGCATCGCCTCGCTTGGCAGCGTCGTAGGCAAGAAGATGAACATTGGAGTGCGTCTTAATGAACTCGAGAATCTCGGTAGACTTCGACGGCACACGGGCAGTAGCAATGACAATGGTGTTGGGGCGAGCACTCAGCTCCTTGACAACGGCAAAGCCAATTCCCTTGCTACCTCCGGTAACGACATGGACAGTGTTGGACGACATTTGTGTGTTTGTTTGTTTGATTGCTTGATTGATGAGATGATTTGATCGATGTTGACTAGGAGGCAATGTCGTCCCCTTTTATAGACAGTCCAACCTGACCATTTTCATGACCGCTGACGTAAAACCTTCATTACTAATTGCCATTGCACGCTCCTTGTAACCTTGCTTGGCAGTTGATTTAGTCAGACCTTCGAGGCACTTGCATGATCTGCGCAGACGGTTGCGTGTGCGTGCTTACAAATTAAGGGTTTCGACGCCAAATGCGTCTCCCCGCGGTGCTAGCGCGCCAACGTCCCCGGTTGCTCTCCGGTTACGTAAAGTGCGCGGGGAAGGGCATTCTGCGCCGCGGGGATAATGTCGTCCTCGGGGGTAACCAAATCCTTATCTCCGGCTCACTAGCCTTTGAGGCTAAACAGCGCGGAGAGCTTCGGGTACGGCATCGTAAGACCCTTGACCAATACCTCTTGCCTTGTCCTGGTCTTTCGTCATATTCGTAAGCAAGCATATGCCTGCGGAGTAGGAGTGTGTAACAACGTCAACACTCCCTCGAAAATACCTGCGTTGGCATGGAGCACATCGACACCATCGCCAATCTTAGCAGTAGCCCCAGCAAACTGCTTCGCACCGCCTCGGTTCGCCACATCGTATGCAGGCAGATGCACATTGGAGTGCGTCTTAATGAACTCAAGGATCTCGGTAGACTTGGACGGCACACGGGCAGTAGCAATGACAATGGTGATACCCAAATTTAGTGACGTAGGTACGAATAGAGAGTTAACCCCATAGCGAGAATCGACGGATATCCGATATACAGTCCACCATATGCAATAGGTGAGTGTGATATATACCCAGAATATGTCATTCATAGTTGATGCGTGTTAGAGTAACGTAGCCATCATACCGTTCAGTATTCTGTCTGTTAAGCTTCTGCGAACACCAAGTAGCTAGCTTAACAGTGAGCAATGTATGCCAACTAATTGGATACTAGCTATCTGTCGATACAGACACAGCCGAAGAGTGAGTACTTGTTTGCCTTCAATTCACTACACCATCGCCTATTTAAAATAAGGAAACCCATGGCCACATCGAGCTTGAAACCACAGCGCCGGGAAAACCTGTCGGAAAAAACCCTGTGCCGGCCAATGTCAGCTCTGATTCACCATCACAGTCCAAATCTAAGTGTCAGAATGAAGAGATTAGTAGGGCAGATCGGATCCGTCAACGTTGATGAACTTTCCGTTCGACTCGGCAGTCAGAGCGTTAATGGTCTTGAGCTGCTCCTTAGCACACTCCTCAGGAGTGATGGCAACCTGAAGAAGACCCTCATAGACATCAGGGCGGACAGCCTTGACCTGTTCGAGGAATGCCTTCGCCTCCTCGGTGCTGACAATACCAGGGTGCAGAGCAACGGAGATAAACTTCTCCTCCTCCAACTCAGAAGAAATGGCCTTGGCAATGTAGTTAAGAGCAGCCTTACTGCTTCCGTAGGCAGAAGCAGGCACGGGCGCGAAACCACCAATGGAAGCGCCAAGAGTCGACGTCAAAACGATCTTGCGGGTCTGTCGCTTCTTCAGAAGAGGGTAGAACTCCTGGACAAGCTCAATGGGGCCAAATACATTGACATTAAAGTGCTTCTCGTAGGTGCTAATGGGCGTCTTCAGCAAGGAAGCAACTCCCTCGAAGATACCAGCGTTGGCATGCAGAATATCGACACCATCGACGATCTTAGCAGTAGCCTCAGCAAACTTCTTCGCATCACCTCGCTTGGAAGCGTCGTAGGAAAGCAGGTGAACGTTCGAGTGAGTCTTGATAAACTCGAGGATCTCGGTAGACTTGGACGGCACACGGGCAGTAGCAATGACAATGGTGTTGGGGCGAGCACTCAGCTCCTTAACAATGGCCAAGCCAATTCCCTTGCTACCTCCGGTAACAACATGGACACTGTTGGACGACATTTTTAGTTTTCGATTGCTTGACTGATTGATGAGCCGACTTGATCGATATAGACTACAAGGCAATGGAGTCCCACTTTATAGACGTCCAACCTGACTGTCATCACCGCATACGTACAACATTCACTACCATTTGTCATTTTTACTACGATTAACAGTCAGTTTAGTAAACATGCGAGATGCGAGGTACATGCATGATCTGCTTGACAGCTGCGTGTGCGTGCTTACAAATTCAGGGGTTTGACGCCAAATTGCGTCTCCCCGCGGTGCTAATGCGACCGGTGGTTTTCCGGTGAGGTAAAGAGTGTGGGGGAGGGCGCTCTGGACATGTGCCGCGGGGATATCGCAGCGGTATCCCCGGCACTCCACTTGCCACGTTTTAATCATTACGTTTTGAGGACAAACAACGCGGAGAGCTCGGACGTGTAACGGGTACGGCATTGTAAGACCCCTGACCAACGCCTGTTGCCTCGTCCTTGTCTTGCGTCATATTCATAAACAAGCGTATGTCAGTGGAGGACCCGTCGTAAGCTGCATGGAGTTGCCAATTGTAGAATTCAATGGTGGGTTACCCATCTAGACAGAATGTGGAATTGAGGGGAAGTGCACGGGTCGTTTAGGTGTAAATAGTTCGATTTGAGGGTTAGATTCAATTCCATCGCTATTCCACCTCGACATGTCATACAAGTCGAGTGGTGAACAGTTGGATTCACTCTAAGACGACACAGACCGACTGTGGAAGCATCGAGAAGTGACTTCAAAGCCGAGATCCGATGCACCTCTGCTGCAGGATGTGCGGCGCCTTCATCCGTCAACCTCGTGCCAGAGCGTGAGCATCCGCCATCGTAATGAAATGAGCTTCCTTCAATATAGTCTGCAACTAAAACCTATAGAATACTGTCTACTGACAATTTACAGCAATTTCAGTATTCGGCTCCTAAAGTAAGATACTACCAGGATATCCACAGTTATTGAATATCAATTGTCGCCAATAGCTGCTGATGAGTGGTCAAAAGCTGATTGTTTAGAGGACGGCAGCAGTTGATACTGCAGGCTCGGGAAAGACTGGCCGGCGCTGCCTAATCGCCGTGGCGATAGTAATCTTCCCCCACTACACGCTGCAGTGCTTGCACGTCATGGGTAACGCCGCGGAGATACCGCGCTATGTCCGGCTAGATTGAACGAATCTGCGCAACACCAATTGGGCTGGTGTACTTCGTGATACAAATGCAGGTGATTGCTTAAATATATACAAATCATAACTTCGTAGAGTGCCCGTTAAATGGGAGGTAGTGGGTTTCGGCACACGGGACACTGCAATCTTGTTCGCATCCACTGCTCCATGCAATCGGTGTGGAATACATGCCGGCAAGGCGTTACCATGTACTGTCTGCGGGCCAAGATGTTGGCCGGCACCAACGCTGTATGAGCCGCATCACGAGGAAGCACGATCAGCTCAACGGGGTTCATACAAATGGCACAGTCGGTCTTGGGTCGGTTGTCGAGCAGTGGTTCCAATGAGTCGACTGAGCTGTTACTGTGAACATCATTGTTCACTTTTAGGGCCACTGGATTGGCCTCGGCATCAGCTTGAAAGTTGAAGCCGCTCTCGAGATCCTCTTCAGTGAGTATAGGGTGATAGTCATACAGTGGCGGGAGAAGTCCGCTGGGCAAAAAGAAGCGCGGTCCAAACACAGACTGGGCCAACAGGATCATAATCTGAACCCATAGCCACCCGGCCTCGATATAAGCAAGCATAGGGTCGTAGTGGTGTCGCGCCACATTCGCCTCATCAAAACAGAAGTAGACGAGAGGAATGAGGCGGATGATGCTCGTCGCCACGACGTACACCCACAGAAAAGACTTGCGAGAGCCGCGCATCACATTACGGTAGATCTGAGGAACCCACAGAGAGAATAAAATTGTCACCACAACGTACTCGTAGATGCGACGGAACATGGCCGGCCATGACGAGACAATCAGCGATACCAGGGTAAAGCCCAGCAGGCTGAAGTAGAATCGCGAGTAAATTAGGCTGAAGATTTGTCGTTCATCCTGCTCAACGACAACTGGAGTACGGGGTGGCAGTGGTGTTGTCACGGGAACAGGCAACGCACCATCCAGCGCTTCAACACCTGGGACAGCACTCTGACCGGCTGGGGCTGGAGAACCGCGAACAGGTGTGTCCGACACAATCGTTCCGTCGGGGCGAGCCACAAACCGAGAAGCACCATTCTGAGCAATTACTTCGCGGGCCCTGGCATCGGCAACTGACTCCATCATCTGAGACCGGTATATCATCGACAAGTATCGGATCTCAAATAGAGTGGTCAATGCAAATGAAACAAATGCTACAGCCATGAACGGCATGGCGATTTGTTCGACGAAAGAAGAGACGAGAGCCGACATACAGATGGATCCATCCAGAATTGCCATGAGTCCAATTGTATAAAAGCTGACTCTCGAGATAGTCGATGGCGTATTGGTATCCTTCATCTGGTAAGCCGTGACAATCGTCTGGAGCAGCAAGAGAACGAGGCCTGCTACAATCGCTAGACGGACTCTCCAGAAGAAGTTTTCATACTTTTCACCTTCCATGCTCTGAACAGTCATTGACAGCCCACAATCGGGTGAATATAGAACAGCGTCCAGCTTCACCGAGGGTACCTTTGGGTGTGGTCTGCCCTGAGGGTCTGCCAGCTCATCCTCGACCTCTTGGAGCTCATGGTGGCTAAGCCCCGATGAGTGGACATGGCCATACAGCACATATTCACAGCTGTCTGCCATGATCTCAGCACGTTCCAGGATTCCATAGAAGGGGTTCTCCATGAGTCCGTCGAGGGTGTGGTTGAGATACTGATAGGTGATATTTTTTGATAGGTCGAAAGGGTCCTCGTCGAGGAGCATGTGTGCCAAAGCAGCAATGCCCGAAAACTTGAGCGAAGTGGTTGTTAGAACGATATTTCCCGTTTCCTTGACGTGAAGACCGCGAAGGTAGAGGTCGTTGCCGTTGTCGCCATTCTCGTCTGAAAGGCTGATGTCCATGGTTATCAGCGACACCGACTGGTTTGGTTGGTAGTGCGGATACTGGTTGGGGAGCTCTTTGAGCGAGACAGACAGTCGGCCCGCGTGTTCCGTGCGATTTCCCGGAGTCAAGTACTCGAAGCCGAGGTCCATGCTATCCTGCCGAGACTCCCACGACTCTATAGATTCGTTGCGACGTGGCTCGTCGTCGCGGCCGTCGTTGCGGCCAACGTACGCAGGCAGCGGCATAGGTATAGGCGTGAGTTTCTCGTCCATAGCCGTCCACTCTCCTCTCAGAGTCGACGAGATGTTGGAGAAGTATGTGCGTTCACGGTGATGCTCCTTTGGTTGGTAAGGAGAGTCTGGATATGACGATGGATTGGGTTCACCAGGCGCGTGGTTCCACCAGTGGCCATCTGGAGTAGCAGAATCTGTAGAAGCAGCATCTGGAGCAGTCGTTTCCTCGGAATCAGGATCCCGCCAGTCGTCGTGGTCGTCGTCGCGACTGTGGTGGCGTGAAGCTTCGGCCTCATAGTCCCATAGCTCTCTGGCTTTGTCGTAGACGGACCGTGGGAGGATAGAACCGGGTTGAGCTGGATCTTCGGGGTACTCCTGCGTCAGGCCCGTCAGATTCCCGTATCCGCTGCTCCACGTGGAGTTGCCTAGGACCTCGAGTTGATACTGGAGATGTTCGAAATGCTCGTTGAGGCGAGCCCGTTCCTCGATCGACATGAGCCGAGGCGGCGCGCCCGACGGCGAAAAGAACAGAAAGAAGAGAAGGAACATGAGGAATGTCCCTCGATTGAACTGCGCCATGGTGACTTGAGCTGCTGTGGGCGCAGGTTGGATGATTTACAAGATGTGGAGTTGAGAGACGTACGGCGGTGATCTCAGCCGTACAGAACGTGTTGCGCAGGGTTATCGCCCTAACCCGGTCTATACCGAACTGCTCAGGCAGTGTTTCGAGATACCTCTGTCGCTTGTGGCCATCAGGACAATTCGCCTGAAATCAGGAGAGGGGGTAATATACATTCATAGCCACCTATACAACTCAAATTATCTCTTGCTGCTTCCAGAAAACTACAACAGCAATGGCGGAGGTGCGCCGTTGGGTGTACTGACCCGTTCGCATATAATATACTTATAATTCGTGGCACCAAAGTGAGTATTTCCTCGGGAAACGAGATAATCATACTCAGATCCAACCAATTCACCTCAATTCCTTGATTTGGCCGACCTGTGCGTTGTTGGTCTCGTTTTTGATAATAGAACGTCTTTTATCGATGAGTTTGAGACCGATAGAACGGAACTAAGAGGTAATTTGCAGGTGCATTTCCGTGTGAGTTGACTTGCGTGCCACCTTGAAAGTCACCTTTTGTCATTATATGCGAATGGGTCGGGCATGAAGCGTACATACCACCAAACGGCTACCCCACCGAACTGACCGCAGGGCAGCCTGCTCCATATGTTCGGTAACACTGGTTTCCTAGGAAAGCCGTTATTTTGGATAGGATTGGAGTGGGTTATAAAGAGATGCTGTATCTGTAATATGTGGATCAACGGGACTGATTTCGGTGGGATGATCGTTCGGTGGACTTTCCACAATATCCTATGTAAGCGAATGGGTCGGTCATTAAAGGGAGCCGTTTTATCTAATATCTGTGGATTCATTACTCGACCCTTTCGCCCGTTTCCATTTGTGTCATCTCTTTTTGGTTTCATGTGATCACGGATTCTTTTTACTGATAGGTAATATGCATCTCGCATGTGCTGATGGCAGTTATATCGAGCCAATATCCTTCACCGGTCGGTCTCGGACTAGTATGGCAAATCGGTTCCGTCCAAATTAAGGAACTTTCCGTTTGCCTCGGCCGTCAGCTCATCAATAGTCTTGAGCTGCTGCTTGGCACTATCCTCGGCGGGGATAAGTGTGCCTTCAAAGGCCTCGACAATATCGGGTCTCACTTTCTTGAACTTTTCTAGGAAGTCAGTAGCACCTTCAGTAGCCACTCCTCCAGGATGCAGAGATACACAGATGAACTTGTCGCCGGCGAGGTCTGAAGAAATCACCTTTGCGAGGTAGTTGAGAGCAGCCTTGCTGCTTCCGTACGCAGACAGAGGCACTGGAGTATAGCCGCCTAGTGAGCCTGCTGTGCTCGACGTCAAGATGATTTTGCGAGTGTCGTGCTTTTTAAGCAGCGGGTAAAAGTCCTGGACGAGCTCAATTACAGCCAGGAAGTTGACAGCCATGTGCTTTTCGTAGACACTAGCGGGCGTCTCGAGAAACGGTAACATGCCTTCAAAAATGCCTGCATTGGCATGTAAAACGTCCACACCATCTACTATTTGAGCAGCTGCTTCAGCCAGGTGCTTAGAGTCCCCTCTCTTGGCAGAATCATAAGCCACGACATGCACATTGGGGTGAGTCTTGATGAGCTCGAGAAGCTGAGATGCCTTTGAGGGCACGCGAGCAGTGGCAATGACAGTCGTATTGGGGCGAGCACTGAGTTCCTTGACTACGGCAAAGCCAATTCCCTTGCTTCCGCCGGTGACGACGTGAACAGTGGTGGAGGTCATTTCGGTGTAACAGGATCGCCAGTGGAAGTTGTTAGAAGATCTTTAACAAGCCAATTGTCGAAGCAGCCAGGTGCGTTTTATAGCCCGCGAGTCCCAGATACTATTAGTAAGTGAAATGATTCCGATTGGTCGCGTCATGCTCATAAGTCCCCATGTTTGATATGCTGACACCGCAGCATCGGTATACCGACGGGTTTAAACCCACGGGTTTAATGCGGCCCGATAGTCTCGGCACGGTATCAACTGATCCCGACTTACTGGTCCATTAACGGAATGGTCATAGAGGCAACAAAGCGGTTTGATTCCGCAATTATTGGAATTCGTGTTGAATCACTGTGCGTATTACTGTTCTGATCCAATAGATGGGTGGGGACGCACTATAGAATACCAAGGGCAGCTACTCTCGTGTCACTCGCCAGCTGATACTCGGTTAACCCAACAGCAGAGGATATCCATAAACTCGCTAAGTCCCAATTATTTAGCTGGTCGGCTCATATCGAGCTAGCGCTGGTGCAATGCCGGCTTCTCGGGCTTCGCATGCCCCTAGGTTCGTTCGCCGTGCATGATGCAGGGGTTTACCGTGACATGGCTATAAGAATCTCGTTAGTGCGTTCTCCACTCTGCAACATTATTCACAGTGAAGCCTTAGCTTTGAGGAGGTATGATCATGATCTAGCAGGTTTACTCGTAGATAGCCGGGCTTTAAGACATGCTGACTTTTTGACGATGGTGAAGTGGTCAATTGACCTTCATCTGTGATTGAGAGCTTTACTTTACTCGGCTGTATGTAGTCTAGAATATCGCTAATACGGCAGCTCGGTTCCGTCAAGGTTGAGGAACTTTCCATTTGACTCGGGCGTCAGCTCGTCAATAAGCTTGAGCTGCTGCTTGGCACTCTCCTCGGGTTGAATAAGAGCGCCTCGGAAGCCTTCGGTAATGTCGGGTCTCACTTCCTCGAACCTGTCTATGAAATCAAGAGAGCCCTCAGTAGCCACTCCTCCGGGATGAATGGCTACACAGATGAACTTGTCGGCAGCGAGGTCTGAAGAAATTACCTTTGCGATGTAGTTGAGAGCCGCCTTGCTGCTTCCGTACGCGGACAGAGGTACTGGAGCATAGCCGCCCATGGAGCCTGCCACGCTCGACGTCAAGATGATTTTGCGCGTGTCGTGCTTTTTCAGGAGCGGGTAAAAGTCCTGGACGAGATCAATTACAGCCAGGAAGTTGACAGCCATGTGCCTTTCGTACACACTAGAGGGCGTCTCGAGAAACGGTAGCATGCCTTCAAAAATGCCTGCGTTGGCATGCAAAACGTCCACACCATCTACTATTTGCGCAGTCACTTCAGCCAGCTGCTTGGAGTCACCTCGCTTGGCAGCATCGTAAGCGACGACGTGCACATTGGGGTGAGTCTTGATAAGCGCGAGGAGCTTAGAAGCCTTTGAGGGCACGCGAGCAGTGGCAATGACCGTCGTGTTGGGGCGAGCACTGAGTTCCTTGACTACGGCAAAGCCAATTCCCTTGCTTCCTCCAGTGACAACGTGAACAGTGGTGGTGGTGGTCATTTTCGGGGATAACGGATCTACAGAAGCTGTGAAGCGATCTTTGAGAAGCCAAGTATCGCAGCAGCCAGGCGCATTTTATAGCTTGTGAGCCATGGAGAGATTACTAAGTGGGCTGTTTCTGATTGGTCACGTCATGGTCGCAACTCCTCATGTTTAGTATGCTGACATCGCAGCATCGGTATACCGACGGGGCTAAGCCCACGGATTTAATACCGCCCAGTCGTCTCGCAACGGCCTCAACTGATGCCGACTTCCGTGTCAATGAGCGTAGCATGACTAATACGGGGCAGAGACGGCAAGCCTGTTTGATTCTGCATTTATTGGAATCTATATTGAATCATCTGATTACTGTTCTTCACTCAGATGCGTGGTCATCTACTTCAGTGGGTAAGCGGCAGCTACGCTCTTATCCGCTTGCCTAGTCATACTCTGCCAAGCCAACATCAGAGAAGGCATATAACGGACTGAGTCCCGGTTACACAGCATGTCGGCTCATATCGAGCTGGCGCTGGTGGAATGCCGGCATCTCGGTCCTCGCATGCCCCGACGTTCGTCGCGCATGATGCATGAGTTTACCCGGACATGGCTATAAGAATCTCGTCTGTCGTAGGCCCTACATACAGTCGAGTGAAGTAAAGCTCTCAATCACAGATGAAGATCTGTAAATGGCTTTAGACTTTGCCAGGCCGGCTATAGCACTGGAGAATGGAGGTCAGAGAGCCTATAACTGCAAGCATCCCGGTCAATTGACCACTTCACCATTGCCCAAATGTCAACATGTGTTAAAGCCCGGCTATCTACAAGTAAACCTGCTACAGATCATGATCATACTTCGTTGAAGCTAAGGCTTCAGTCTGAGAAATGTTGCACCGGCTTAAGCGAGGGGCGTTATGGAAGCCACCTCTCAGTCTACTGTCGATGAACGGAGAGATATAATAACCCGTTGAGCAGTTCTCGTATACCTTCACATATTCTGTTTCGCGTAGGAACCATTGACCAGTCGGTCTTGGGCCCCACTAATACGGCAGCTCGGTTCCGTCCAAGTTGAGGAACTTTCCGCTTGACTCGGGCGTCAGCTCGTCAATAAGCTTGAGCTGCTGCTTGGCACAGTCGTCGGCAGTAATAAGGTTGGCTCGGAACGCTTTGCTGACGTGGGGTTTCACTTTCTCAAATTCGTCAAGGAAAATGGCGGCTCCTTCTGTGTCAACTCCTCCAGGATTGACAGATACACAGATGACATTGTCGTCAGCGAGGTCTCCCGAGATTACCCTGGCTAAGTAGTTGAGAGAAGCCTTGCAGCTTCCGAACGCAGACAGAGCCACTGGAGCATATTTGGCTAGTGAGCCGGCCGAGCTCGATGTCAAAATGATTTTTCGAGTGTCGTGCTTCTTAAGTAGTGGGTAAAAGTCCTGAACAAGCTCAATTACAGACAGGTAGTTGATGGTCATGTGTTTTTCGTACACACTAACGGGTGTATCCAAAAACGAGGCCATACCCTCAAAAATGCCCGCGTTGGCATGCAAAACGTCCACACCATCTACTATTTGTGCAGTCGCTGTAGCCAGCTGCTTAGAATCGCCTCTCTTGGCAGCATCATAAGCAACGACGTGCACATTGGGGCGAGTCTTGATGAGCTCGTGGAGCCGAGAAGCCTGTGAGGGTACGCGAGCAGTGGCAATGACAGTCGTATTGCGGCGAGCACTGAGTTGTTTGACAATGGCAAAGCCAATTCCCTTGCTTCCTCCGGTGACGACGTGAACAGTGGCGATGGTCATTTTCGGCGATAACGGGATCTACAGTGAAAGTTGTTAGAGATCTTTAACAACAATTATCAGCAGCCAGGTGCATTTTATAGTCCATAAGGTCGTGGCGCGACAACTACGTGACTTTTTCGCGGTGAGTCACGTCGTGTCACAGATCTTAATGTTTGTAGCTGCTCACCCCGCAATGTCGGTATACCCGCAGGGTTAATCCCATGGGGTTAATGCAGCCCAGTCGCCCGCCGCGGTCTTAACAGATCCCGACTTCCAAGTCAATGGGCACTGTGCATCTGCACGGGTTGGAAATGGCAGAGATGTTTGATACTGCAGATATTGCGCTTGAATTTGTAGAATCAATGTTCTTCAACTAGTCAGATGCGTGGTGATGCACTAGAACGCGCTCCTGCTGCTGCTCTCTTAGCTGCTCACCTGTTCATACTCGGCGGAACGAAACAGAAGAGAAGGTTTATTCAGCAATATACTGCCAATATATCGTAAGACAGCTTGTATCGATCGAGTCGACGTTGGAAATTTACTCGCTTCGAGTGCTGTCGAGGTTCGTGCATGAAGTCGGGGTTTACCCGGCCATGGCTATAAAAATCTCGTTCGTGCGTTCGTCACTCTGCAACATTTTTCACAGGTAGGTAGCACTTTTTGCGGTGCGAACCAAATCAACTAAAGGATGAAAAAAACTCTCACAGACCTGTTCCTATGCCATTTGGCTTTGAGGATAGTCGTTTTGCCTAATTCTGATCCAGTTGGTTGCATCGAATTGCCTCTCGGATCTAACATAAGTGGTTGCCAATGATTTATTGAGCGCAGTCTGTAGACGGGTCTCGGAGGTGCCGAGGCAGTGTGGGTAATGCAATCAAATGCTAATCTGTTATGAGAATTCTAGAGCGGAATCAGGCCATGAGCCCAGTAAACCTAATGACAAGCAGATGGTAATAGGAGTTCCATATAGCCGAGACGTTGAGCCCAGGAAACCTAATGACAGGTCAGATGGTAATAGGAGTTGTATTTAATCAAGTCAGACGTTGAGCCCAGGAAACCTAATGACAAGCCAGATGGTAATAGACGCTGGAACATCGGTGGGCTTCATAATAGGCTCTTCTTCTCCGGTAATAGACTCCTTCTCCGTGAATGGACCTCTTAGCAGAGTTGGGGTGATCCGTACCGCCACAGCTATCCAGCTGAGCTGTGATGCTACTGCAATTTACCGTAGGACCAGGTATATTAGATGCTATCACCGTCTGTGCCGTCTACGGCATGACAGGTGAATATGCTGGGTGGTACATGTACAATACAATTTTAATCGCGCTTGGGGCGCTGAGTCTTTGGGTGCGTGTTGAGAATCGCGTCCCACCAGCGAAATGACGAAGCGTAGTTGCCGAGGAAGTAACGGTGGTGGTCGTCGTGGTGGTCGGCACCGGCCCAGAACGGCAGGATGTGGTGAAGCGACCAGGGGAACTCGTAGCCAGAGTGCGCATCAATAGCCTGAAAGAGACGCAGGGCCACCCACAGGTAGACGGTGAACATGTGAAGGTTCTTGGTCAGCGAGACCCACACAATGGGGATTCCAACCGTGCCAACACCGAGAAGAGCCACCTCGATGGGGTGAGCGTACTCGGCAGCCATGCCAAAGGGCGCCGCGTAGCGGTGGTGCTGCTTGTGGATGTACTTGTAGAAGGGACCGTAGTGCAATCCGCGGTGCATCCAGTAATGCCAGGCGTCCTCGAGCACGAAGAAGATGGAGATGTGAAGAGCCACCGTCTTCCAGTCAGGGAAGGGAACACCGACCTGGATACCGAGATACTCGCAGACGGGGTGGAATCCCCAAATGGGCACTGCCTCTACCATGAAGTGCGACAGCAGAACCGACTTCATGCACTCCCACTGCTCCTTAAAGTCGGGCTCCTTTGTGTTTTGGATCTTGTACTTGCGGAAGTACGGAATGCAGTCGATGATGAGCCACGGCAGGCTGCGGCCAAAGTACAGGACCTCGTGGATCACGAAAAGCATGAGACCCGTGGCCAGCACGTCGTTGGCCATATACACGTAGTAGGCAGCCCATGCCTGTTCAACGATGTTGAGGCTGCTGTCGTAGGCAGCGACGTTGGAGTACGACTCCAGGTACGTGGCGCCACGAAGGACTGCGTTGTTGAGAACGGAAGTCATTTGTGATGAACGAGAAGTGCACGTCTCGAGGAAATCAGATCCGAGGCGCTACTTTTTAAACCCGACGGCAGTGCGGGGCAAGGGTGCGTCGCGACCAATACGAGCGTACGACGGGGCGGAGCGCGGTGACGAAAGCGGCCTGGCGGGCTAGTACACGAAGAAAACGACTAACGGGCTTCACGTTACTAGAGTAGTTGTAAATGCACTTTAGCGAACGTCCTATTTTCTTTACTTTCGCCACACCAGCACTGCTGTATTACTTTGCTCCTCACGTGACCTACACGACCGACGCGAGCGTTTACCTCCTAACAGCATACCCTATAATACGGAGCCCACCCTAGCGGCGAAGCTTAGGTTTGACTCGGGCTGTACGAGACCGATAAGCTCATGGCAACTCAGAATAAGCGCGTCGGCAGGATACGAGGAGTCTATATCCATGGGTAGACTGGGCAACCTTCTCTTTGTGGAGTACATCTCCGAGGGTGTGCCGAGGTCTGTAAGCTATACCGCTCCCCCGAAATAGTACAGTTCGTACAGTCACTTATCTACAGTCACTTATCTACAGTCACTTATCTACAGTCATTTATCTACAGTTACTGTTACTACCTCTACAGCTCTACCTACAGTCTCTACCTACAGTGTACTGATCTACCTACGTCACTACGTCACTTCTGAGCGGATTGCCGCGCACGTGGCAGCCGTGCCGGAACTCTCGCCGGCCAACCCTTAGCCCCATACAGGGGTTCATTTGAGCTTGCTGTTGAGGCATTAGCCGACGGCGAGCTTACAGAAATGACGTCCCCCCATATTCCAGAATTCGTGTCATTGCACCTGCCTTGAGTGGTTTGTTCGGCCCTTGATTCCCCCGTCGAAACAACCCCGCCGTCCACGGAGTTAGTCAGGCTTATCCCCACTCCGCGCAATCGGCGTTACGCAGCTTAGTAATTTAGTCCCAACGGGCCCGTTGCGGCTCCGGTGCGCCCGATCGGGCATAACGAACGGGGCACTCAGGAGGTATAAAAGATGGGGTTGCCCCCCCACGTAGAAACCAGTTATTTATTCGTCTTTCACCCAGCTTAATACTTCTGCTATGGACATCCACCAGTCGTGCTTTTGTGGCGCGGTGCATTTGTCTGTGGACGAGAGCCCGCTCAGCTCGCCGGATGGCTCGGGAGGCTCAATGAGCCCGCAGCCGAAACACCTGGTAGGCTCCATGAGCCGGTTTGTCGAGATGTACGGGACAGACCGTATTCTCGTGCACGACGACCACTCGCTGCTCAAGCAGTGGCACATGTCGGCGCGAGACGGCGCCACGAAGACCAAGCTTTTCTGTGGCCGCTGTGGCTGCAATGTGCTCACTTTTACCAATGATTTCGACGAATTCGACACTCCGCTGCCCGAGCTTGCAGTCATGATGTAGCCTGTTGGCCCCTTTTCTGCCCACTGCTCAAACAGTCATGAAGTTATGCCAGTTACGAAAAGTTACGACCTATTTATTGACGCGGTCTATGAATATATTTATTGAGTTTAAGGTATTTCCGAGATTTGAACGTTAGGCCCAGTTTTAGCAGGTAAAGCTGGAGTAGAGATGGAGTAACGATGGAGTGAACTGCGGAGTGAACAGCAGTATCCGGGGTATCTCAGCGGAATACTGGAGTACGTGGGGTAGGTGAGAACCTGGTTTAGTAGCTGAAAAGTCTAGATGATTCTGTTATCTGATTAGCCATGTATTTTGTGCTTCTAGTCACTCCAGATAATCCAGGATCCAATGAAACAGGTTTCTACATAGTGCTGAACTTTTACTGAACTTTATTGACTTTACTGAGCTTTACTGAGCTTTATTGGCTTTACCGGCTTTAGTGACCTCCACCGAGAATTCGCCGAGCTCCACCGAAATTCCTCCACGCTTTTATGCGCGATTTGCCCACCGGCTCAATTGCCGGGTTTCGGGTAAATCATCGAGCCGCGCGTCGATTCACGTGCCGCAAGCGGTTAGTGGGGCTAGCAGCGTGTCGCTTAGAAAATATGCATCTAGAGAATGGAATTCGGCTTCATCGGATTCAGTCAGCTGTCAGCTCAATTCAGCTCGATTCAGCTAGCACATTAAGCTCATGGAGCTACTCACAGCTAGTCTGTTTCTCGGGTTACTCTGTTCCTCGAGCTACTAATTGACTGCTCATTGACTGGGCTGAGGAAACTCAATTGATTAGGTTGGATTCATAATGATCTAATTAGATGATTTTGGGAGCTACGCTTAGTAGAGACCAGCAAACAGGGCGGCTCCGGCAACAAGAGCGGCCAGCGACATCTTGACGGTCGAGGCACCGCTGGCGGCAGCCGTGGTGGAGGCAGCAGCCGACGAGGCAGCGGCAGAGGCAGAGCCAGCAGCCGAAGAAGCGGCAGCAGAGGAAGCGGCAGCCGAAGCAGCGGCAGAGGTCTCAGCCGACGAAGCAGCAGCAGAAGTGCCGGCAGCGGAAGCAGAGGTCTCAGACGAAGCGGCAGCCGAAGTGGCGGCAGCAGTGGAGGCCTCAGCCGACGAAGCAGCAGCGGTAGAAGCAGCGGCAGAGCTCTCAGCGGAAGAGGCAGCAGCAGACGAACCGCCCGAGGCAGCAGCAGTGTCGTCGCCCTCAGTGGAGACGGTACCGCCAGCGACGCTGTCAGGAGACTCAGACACAGTGGTCTTGGAAGCAGCGCTGGAGAAGGCGGCAAGAGTGTTGCCCGACGAGGGAGGGTTAATGGCACCGACCATTCCGTTCTGGCAGTGCGAGAAGATGGGCTGCGAGCAGTAGAACCAGATGGGGTCGGTCGAGGTGACCATAACGGTGAAGGTGGGACGGTCGGCGTTGGCCTCGGTGGAAGTGACGGTCTGGAATCCGGAGAAGAAACCGCCCGACGAGGGCACACAGGGCGAGTCGAAAGCGGCCTGGGTCACCGAGTGGTTACCACCGGCAAACACGAACTGGACCTCGTCACCAACAGCGGCGGTGACAGAGGTGGGCGTGAAGAGGAGAGCAGCGCTGTTGTCTGAGACCATGATGGTGTGGCTGGCAGCAGCAGCGGTCGAGGCCAGGACGGCCAGAGCAGAGGCGAGGTTGAAATGCATTGTTGTGTGTGTGTAATTGGAGTCGTTCAAAGTCGTACGCGAGAAACAGGACTGTGATGCGGACACAAGCCCTTTTATATGCCGTGACCCCGCGACCGCAGTCAAGCAGCCCCGGCTAACGCGACTCGTATTAGCGTGGCTCCCCCTTGACGGCCGCCGAGCTCCGCCGCTCCACCACAGGCCCGGGTGACTGGCTCGTACATGCCGCTACAGGGCCTGACACAACCTTAAACGGCGGTAAACCCGTTACTCGGCCGCCCCGGCGTCACGGCCACAGTAAAGGGGGCTGCGATGGAGGCTTAGCATGCATTGCATGGCATGGCCGATATCCCTGATTGGGGGAATGTGTGGACTAGCCGCTTTGGAGCCAATCGAGCGCCTGGCAAGCGCCTGGTAAGCGCCTGGTGTGTGGAGCTGCATTGGGCGGCCGTTAGTAGCCACACTTCGTATAACCTGCACGGTGCACGTCTATGCAGCCAACGGTGCATGAGGGCAGGGGTCTGATACTGTATCCAGCCCTATCGCCTGTAAATTTTCCCTCGTATAACTCATGCAGGTAAGGGTGCATCCCTCCACACTGCAGGCTTGATCTGCTTGCGGCTCATCGCTATGGGTCAAACGACTACGACCGTCTGGTAGCCATGCAGTCTTTGGTGCCAATCCATCGCGCGCCATTGGTCAGGCCACCCCCGACAGGGCACATCGTATGTGGGCGGGCCCAATACGAACATCGCCTCACGTCCCTGGCTCCGAATTGCCGGCGATTTGAGTTGCAACGGTCCAAGCCACTGCCCATTTTACGGGCGCCCGACCTCATCTGCCAAACGACATTACATCATCGGCTAACAGCTCATCAGCAAGAAAGCGCGACTCAGCCCCATTCGTTTTTTTACTGGGCTCCTTGCTCGTTATATATAATCGTGTCACTTCGCGATTTTCCAGTTCTCGATTGTTTATCGTTTCTCCCTTCTCCCCAACACTTTCTCCCTCTTGAATCATGAGCGAGCCTGCATTTGTCCAGCCCTCCACGGCCGGCTTCGTGCTGCCCCAGTTCGCTGGAAAAGTCCTCTGGTGTGTAGTCGGTGGATTCATCATCTTTTTGACAATCATCAACTTTGCCTCAAAGGGTGTCGCCAAACTGAGAAAGCGCGCCCTGCAAAACGGCTACTCGTCATCGGCACATTTCTTTGACCCGTTTGACAAGTGTTGGTCAGTGCTGCAAACTGCCCTTGGCTACACACTGCCTCCTTTCTCTGTGGGATCATACGAGCTTATCCGATTCCCGAGACTCGGCGATATCATCGTCGTTGCAAGCTACATTGTCGTTGTTTTCATCCTTATCTACGTCAAAATCGACCCAAACTACAATGGCGACACCGCCCAGCGTGCCTACCGCGCCGCGTACCTCACTGCCTACCAGACGCCGCTCGTAGTGGCTCTGTCTGCTCGCCAGGTCCTGCTGCCGTTCATGACTGGAATTTCGTCGGAGCGCCTCAATGTCTTCCACCGATGGATCGCCCGCACCATGCTCATCACCTCTTCCATCCACTTCACCTACGTCAAGCGCGGTCTCGGTCTCACCCTCACTGAGATCTTCACCACTCACAAGTACCGCTTTGGACTGGCGGCCTGGATCTTCCTGCTGTGGATCGTAGCTTCGTCGTTCGCGCCTGTCCGCGGCTTCGGGCACGAGTTCTTCATCATCCAGCACGTCATCAGCTTCTGTGGTTTCTTCGTCATGATTGCAATCCACACCCCTGGTAACGCCCGCATTGTTGTCCTCCCAGCCATTGGTATCTTGCTCTTCAACCGCGTCTTCAATGTCATCCGCACACTCATTGTCAACAAATACCGCGTCCTTGGCTCCACCGCATACCAGGCCACCCTCACCGCTTCACCCTCGTCCCAGAACGTCCTCATTGAGATCCCCACCCCCATCTCCTGGAAGCCTGCTCAGCACGTTTACGTCACCTTCCCGTCCATCAACCGTCTTGAGTCGCATCCCTTCACCATCTTCACCCTGCCAACCGATGGTAAAATCTCCCTCAATGCCAGAGTCAAGAACGGCATGACCAAAAAACTCCTCGACCGATCTTACGGCACTGAGTCCCTGCCCGTCATTATCTCCCCTCCTATGGGAGAGGTCAAGGACTACTCCCAGTACCAGGACACTCTTTTCTTCTCGGGCGGTACAGGCACCTCCTACAACATTCCTCTCGCAGTTGACTTTGCACGACACGCTCGTTCCGAGATGTCACCCGACCCCCGCATGCTGCAGTTCATTGTTGTCACCAGACAGCTCGAGGACCTCATTCCCTACGGGCCCCAACTGGTTGACATCATGTCAAGCGCCTCGGAGGGCAAGCTCGCTGCCAAGGTCGTTATTTATATCACTTCCTCTGCACCTCGACGAAACTCCAACCAGGATGACTCGTCCGAGAAGGGAATTGTCACCAACACAACTCGAGTCGACAACGCTCGCTTGGATTTCGCAAAGGGCGCAGAGGTGCACTCGGGACGTCCCGACCTCACTGAGCTCTTCCGCTCTTCCGTTGCATCGACAAGCCGCATCACTGGAGTATCGATTTGCGCTTCCTCGACGGTGGGAACCGCGGCGAGCAATGCCCTTGCTTCTCTGGCCCTAGAGTTCAAGACGCGAGGCGCCATTGTTCACAACGAAGTCTTTAATTTATAATATCTCGGCCATAGTGGCTGCTGTATTTAGTGCCTTAATTTTTATTGGATGTTAATATCGTCACAGCTCAGGACAGTAATCGAACTACTATCATTACTTCACTGACAGCGAGAAAAACATTGAGAGTCTTCAAAATTATAATATTGTCGCTATTAGGTATAACAGTATAGAACACAAACAAACTTAAACTTAAAAGGGGTATTTTCCAGGAGGAACTCCGAAGAATCCCTGATCAGGAATGGGCAGGAGAGATCCGCCAAGACCATCCTGCCCAACATAGGGCACATTGTTACCCCACCAGTTGAGATCCTTCTCCTTGTACTGAACGGCAAAGAAGATGATCACAGCACTGAAAGCAACGCCCGCGTCGAGAGCCGCAGACATAACGTACGTGTACTTCTCGAACCAAGCCGTGTACTTGTTACGAACGTAGTACATGAACGCATAACTCGCGTACATTCCACCAGTAGCGTAGTACAGGTTGTAAGGAGCAAAGAAACTGATAATTCCATACATCCACAGGATGGGGTTGAGCTGTCGCAAAATAGGCTTCTTCCAGTACTTTTCGAGGAGGAACATAGGGATAGGAATGAACACTCCAATGATGAAACAGTACTGGAGGACAGGGTAAAGGCTGTTGAAGACACGCTTGGGTCCAATGACACCCCACACCACCGACGCAGAGTAGTAGATACTCTGGTTAGGGCAGCTGAACTTCTGTCGGTTGTTAGGCGTGCAAATATCCTTGACGTTGTCGATTTGCCAGTTGGCAACACCGAGAACAACGATAGCACTGATAAAGGTAGCAGATAGCTGAGCACGGAAGGTAGCACGAGGGGGGATCTTTCCGTAGTGAGCCAGCTTCTGGTCCTGGATGAAGAACATAGCCTGCAAGTTGGTGTTGAGACCAAACGCCTTGATGATCATCAGAGCAACTCCCTTACCAGGGAGAGCGTAACCAGCAACCAGCTCAGTCAAAACGTTGAGACTGAATAGAGCGTTGGTGGTAGCATACAGAACTCCAATGGGGATGAGGAAGACAACACCAATGGCCAAAGAAAAGAAGATACCCCACACAGGAGTCTCGGTAGGGTAGACCTCTACACAGACAATTCCGAGAGCAAGAGCAATGAGCGTGATAAGGCCGTACCACCAGATGGGCACTTCCTTGTAGGCGCGCATCATTCGGCTATGGGCATCAGTGCCCGTGTTGGTAAGAGCGATCTTTCCGGTAATAGACTTGAAGAGCACCTTAATTCCATCACTCATAACCTTCCAGTGTCGCAGAAGGCTGTCAACGATAATGGCAGGGTACATGGCGAAAAATACACCATACACGATGAGGTTGGCAGCCGAGTAGTAGGGAGGCGAGTACTTCTGGTACAAGTCGTTGTCCAAAACACCGTTGCTATCAAGGACATTGGTGACCTCATAGAGCTCTCCAGTGTTGGTCCAGACGTCACTGCTGTTGATGGGTAGGTAGCCAGTGTTGTACATGTTGGACCAGTACACGGCAGGAATAAGGATACAGCCAGCGATGAGTGCTCCAAAGAAACTGTTGGCAGTTGAGAAGAAGGGGGTGTAAAGGGGACCGGAGTATGAGATGTTGTTCCAGTCGAATGTGGGAATTGGGTTAATACCGAGACCAGACACACCTCCAGTGATAGCAGCCAAGTTGAAGTTGTTGGGGGCGATCCAAGTCATCCAGTTGAAGATACTGAGGGCGTTGAACAAATAGTCAGGAATCCAGAAGTAAAAGAACATGGCGATAAAAAAGTAGAAGAAGAAGCGGTAACGGGTTATCCTCCATCCATTGATGGTCTCCTGCTTCTCGGGCTTCAGAAGAGCTCTGTTAAGAGCCAAAACGGGAAACGTAGCAGGCCATATGCAGCTGACAGGGTACACGAGCGTGTGGCGGACAAGACCAGCTAGACCGAAACCGATGTACTGCGTAGACAGCATGAGCGTGAACTGGTAACCAAATCCAGCCCACTTGTTGTTGTAGTACTGTTCCATGCGCTGCACGAAGATCTGGTCGTTGATGTAAGCGAGCGAGTTGGTAATGTTAAACATGATGGTGACAAGAAGCTGCTCCTTGTATGTCCAGGGACCCGGGTTGAGCGAGTGACGCTTTCCACGGAAAGTAAAGCCAATGTCGGGAAGATATTCGAGAGCCTTTCCGCAGGGGTAAACCAGCAGTTGGAGCAGACCATCGGTGATGGTCACGGGGGGCAGACGAGGTTCAAAGAATTGGTTGACACCAGTGCCGACGAGAACCCAGATGACACCGAGCAAATAGGCACGGAACGTCTCGACAGGCATGGTGGGATCATCGTAAGGGTCAGAAATTGATCGCACCTCGGGATAAGGAGAGTGATCGTGCAGCAGAACTGCTTCCATGCGCATGTTAAACAGACGCGACTCGGCATCGAGCTCGAGTTCAGGAGATCCATCAAGTAGCTTCTTGATGGTGCTCATGGTGTTCTCGTGGAAGTTGGGGTCAGTCTTGTGGTACTCAACTGCCGTCTCGAGAATCTCACGGGCCTCGGCATCCGTCATGGAAGAGACCTTCTCGAGGAGGAAATCAATCTCAGCGTCAGTGAGGTCGAGCTCCGATTCGAGAACATCACCTCTTCCCAGGCGGGCCGAGAGACCAGCGCGCTGCTCGTCGACATTGAAGTTCTCCTTCTCCTTCTCCTGGCTGTCACGGTACTCTTCGACTGGGTAATCCATTTTTGATAACAATCCAGTAACAAAGCTAGCAGTGGCGTTCCAGATGAGGGGCGACTGCCTCCGTATTTATGAAACGGCTAGGTATGTAGAAATGGGGGGTTCCACCACCGATACTCCTGCGCAAGGCAGCAGGTCGCAGTGCCGTGCATGGCCGATCGTTGCTTGGCAGCAGAGATGAGCATCGACGACGATAACAGCCGAAAAAGGGGTAAATGAGAATGGATGATAATTAGGGATATCTTCGAGTGCCGCGCAAGAATATCGAGGGTTCTCGGCTTGCTGGGTTCCTTAATTCGCGCTCTCTTGCTGACTAGCCGTTCTGGAGCTCATCGCGCCCGGCATTGCGATAGCGGAGAATATGCACGAGGGTAAGGTCCGCGATGCCGTACATGCGGGGCGCTATCCCGATAAACTCGAGAAAAAGGAGGCCAAAATAGCGGCTAAACGGGCGGTTATTCGTGGTTTGCTAAATCGAATACCTAAGTCTCCTGCAGCTGGTTCATGGGAGCATTGTTACTCCAACAACGGCGGTTTCTCATCGAAGACGCACCGCAAAGGTACCAAAGTCGCGTGCCATCAAACTAACCCTGCGTAAGTTACAAGGCGCCAGTTTTGCCTAAAAGAAACTAAGATAAGTGCCGTGCCATGCATATGCTAGGCCCATCATTGGCTGGATAGAATAGGCTTTTCGCTAATCGGTCTGAATAAAGTTTATACTGCTAAAAAAACAACCCCGCCAGACGGGAATCGCCGCAGATCGACTTCGCCGTTCGAGCTTGTGGAGCAAAATCCTCCGCATCCGCTGAACCGTGGCAGGTGATCGGCATGCTATTAACCGACCCCACCCGAGTCCGGCCCTTGCGAGGCGCGAACGTCACCACCGAGATGCACCGTTATGACTCACGACACAATAGTGCGTCTGCGCGGGCGTGGTCCTTATACTCCGAAATGACCTCAAGCTTCCTGCGAACTGCCCAGCCGGGCAAGATCCTCAACACGGCACTCCTTCCATGCGAAAATGGCCTCGATGATTTTCAGAGACCAGGGACGGTCGATATAGCGATATGGGGCGTCAGAACGATGGCCTCCGAGCTTTCTCCTTGGACGTCGGCAGGCAGAGCTCGGTATCAAACAAGTCAAACGCCCCGCCCCGGCTTCGGCTTCTCCAGGGCGTCGAGCTACCGCCGCTTCTACAATCAGCTGGCCACGTGACGTGTTCACGAGAATCACAGATCTTTCAGTTCCCAGCTCCAGAGAATACAAACAAAACGTAAATTCCCTACTTTAAAAGTGGTAGCTTCCGGGAGGAACTCCGAAGAATCCCTGGTCAGGAATGGGCAGGAGAGATCCACCAAGACCGTCCTGTCCAGCATACAACACCTCATTACCCCACCAGTTGAGATCCTTCTCCTTGTACTGAACAGCAAAGAAGATGATCACAGCACTGAAAGCAACGCCCGCGTCGAGAGCAGCCGACATGACGTACGTGTACTTCTCGAACCAAGCAGTGTACTTGTTACGAACATGGTACATGACCGCGTAACTGACGTACATTCCACCAGTTGCGTAGTACAGGTTGTAAGGAGCAAAGTAACTGATAACTCCAAACATCCATAGGATGGGGTTGAGCTGTCGCAGAATGGGTTTTTTCCAGTACTTCTCAAGGAGGAACATAGGGATGGGAATAAACGCTCCAATGAGGAAGCAGTACTGAAGGACGGGGTACAGGCTGTTGAAGACACGCTTGGGTCCAATGACTCCCCACACCACCGACGCAGAGTAGTAGATACTCTGGTTAGGGCAGGTGAACTTTTGCCGGTTATCAGGCTTACAGATATCTTTGACGTTGTCGATTTGCCAGTTGGCGACACCGAGTACAACGATAGCACTGATGAAGGTAGCAGACATCTGAGCACGGAACGTGGCACGCGGGGGAATCTTTCCGTAATGTGCCATCTTCTGATCCTGGATGAAGAACATCGCCTGCAAGTTGGTGTTGAGACCAAAAGCCTTGATGATCATCAGAGCAACTCCCTTACCAGGGAGAGCGTAACCAGCAACCAGCTCAGTCAAAACGTTCAGGCTGAACAGAGCACTCGTGGTAGCATACAGAATACCAATGGGGATGAGGAAGACAACACCAATGGCCAGAGAAAAGAAGATACCCCACACAGGAGTCTCAGTAGGGTAGATCTCCACACATACAATTCCGAGAGCAAGAGCAACGCATGTGATGAGGCCGTACCACCAGATGGGAACTTCCGTGTAGGCGCGCATCATTCGGCTATGGGCATCAGTGCCTGTGTTGGTAATGGAGATTTTTCCGGTGATAGACTTGAAGAGCACCTTCACTCCATCGCTTATGACCTTCCAGTGTCGCAGACCACTGTCAACGATAATGGCAGGGTACATGGCGAAAAATACACCATACACGACAAGGTTGGCGGCAGAGTAGTAAGGAGGCGAATACTTCTGGTAGAGGTCGTTGTCTAAAACACCGTTGCTGTCAAGGACATTGGTGACCTCGTACAGCTCTCCGGTGTTGGTGAAGACGTTACTGCTGTTAATTGGGAGGTAGCCAGTGTTGTACATGTTGGACCAGTACACAGCAGGAATAAGAACGCAGCCAGCGACGAGAGCTCCAGCGTAAATGTTAGCGGTTGCGAAGAAGGGAGTGAAGAGGGGAGTGGCGAATGAGATGTTGTTCCAGTCGAATGTGGGAATCGGGTTAATACCGAGACCAGACACACCTCCAGTGATAGCAGCCAAGTTGAAGTTGTTGGGAGCGATCCAAGTCATCCAGTTGAAGATACTGATGGCGTTGAACAGATAGTCAGGGATCCAGAAGTAGAAGAACATGGCGATAAAAACGTAGAAGAAGAAGCGGTAACGGGTGAAGGTCCATCCGTTGATGGTCTCCTGCTTCTCGGGCTTCAGCAGAGCTCTGTTAAGAGCCAAAGTGGGAAAGGTTGCAGGCCAGATGCAGTTGACGGGGTAAACTAGAGTGTGGCGGACAAGACCGGCTAGACCGAAACCAATGAACTGGGTAGACAGCATGAGAGTGAACTGGTAACCAAATCCAGCCCACTTGTTGTTGTAGTACTGTTCCATGCGCTGCACGAAGATCTGGTCGTTGATGTAAGCGAGGGAGTTGGTAATATTAAACATGATGGTGACAAGTAGCTGCTCCTTGTACGTCCAGGGACCGGGGTTTAGCGAGTGACGCTTTCCACGGATAGTAAAGCCAATATCGGGAAGAAGTTCGAAAGCCTTTCCGCAGGGGTAAACCAGCAGTTGGAGCAGACTATCTTTGATGCTCACGGGGGGCAGACGAGGCTCGAAGAACTGGTTGACACCAGTACCGACGATTACCCAGATAACACCTAGAAGATAGGCACGGAACGTTTCGACCACGAGGGTGGGGTCATCGTAAGGGTCAGCAATTGATCGCACCTCCGGATAAGGAGAGTGGTCGTGCAGCAGAACGGCCTCCATGCGCATGTTGAACAGACGCGACTCGGCATCGAGCTCGAGTTCAGGAGATCCATCAAGCAGCTTTTTGATGGTGTTCATGGTGTTCTCGTGGAAGTTGGGGTCAGACTTGTGATACTCAACTGCCGTCTCGAGAATCTCACGGGCCTCGGCATCCGACATGGAAGAGACCTTCTCGAGGAGGAAATCAACCTCGGCGTCCGTGAGGTCGAGTTCGTCCTCGAGAATGCCTCCTCTTCCCAGGCGGGCCGACAGACCAGAGCGCTGCTCGTCGACATTGAAGTTCTCCTTCTCCTTCTCCTGGCTGTCACGGTACTCTTCGACTGGGTGCTCCATTTTTGATAACAATCCCGTAACAAAGTTAGCAGTGGCGTTCCAGATGAGGGGCGACCGCGTCCCTATTTATGAAACGGATTGGCGTGTAGAAATGGGTCCACCATCGATATTTCTGCGAAAGGCTCCAGGTCGCAGTGCCGTGCATGGTCGATCATTGCTTGGCAGCAGAGATGAGCATCTCCAACGATAGTAGCCGGAAAAGGGGCAAATCAAACTGTGGCATAATTACGGATGTTTTCGTGTGACGCGCAAGAATATCGAGAGTTCTCGGCTTGCGGGTCTCGTTAATTCGCGCTCTTTTGTTGGCTGGCCGTTCTGGAGCTCATCGCGCCAAGCATTGCGATAGCGGGGAATATGCATGAGGGTAAGGACCCCGGTGCCGTTCATGTCGGGCACAATCCCAATACATTCAAGAATAGGAGGCAAAAATAACGGCTAGACGGGCAGTTACTCGGTGGTTTCGAAAATTGAAAGCATTGGTCTTCTACAGCTGGTTCATGGGAGCATTGATACTCCAAAAAAGGCGCTTTCTCGTCGAAGAAGTACTGCAAAGGTACCAAAGTCGCGTGCAATTAAAGTAGCCCTGCGTCAGTTACACGGCGCCAGTTTTGCCTAAAAGAAACTAGGATAAGTGCCGTGCCATGCATGGGCTAGGCCCATCATTGGCTGGATAGAATAGGCTTTTCGGTAATCCGTCATATTAACGTTTATACTGCTAAAAACCAACCCCGCCGAGCGGGAATCGCCGTTCGAGCTTGTAGAGCAAGATCCCCCGCATCCACGGAATCTTAACCGTGGCAGATGATGAGCAGTGTCTTTAACCAGTTAGGTTGGTAGGCGACTTAAGTTGGATGACTGTTTCCGGCACAGCTGTAACCGACCCCAGAGTTCGGCCCCTGCGATGCGCGAACGGCACCACGGACATGCGCCGCGATGACTCACGTCTGCGTGCGGAACGTGGCCGTAGTACTCGAAGTGCCGCGAAGCCTCCTGCTAGTTGCCCGCCGCTTCGACAATCAGCGGGCCACGTGACGTGTTCACGAGAATCGCAGATCTCTCAGTTCCCAGCTCCAGAGAATACAAACGAAACTTAACTTTCCCAGCTTAAAAGGGGTATTGTCCAGGAGGAACTCCGAAGAATCCCTGCTCAGGAATGGGCAAGAGAGATCCTCCAAGACCGTCCTGTCCAGCATAGAGCACCTCGTTACCCCACCAGTTGAGATCCTTCTCCTTGTACTGGACAGCAAAGAAGATGATCACAGCACTGAAAGCAACGCCAGCATCGAGACCAGCAGACAAGATATAGTTGTACTTCTCGAACCAAGCAGTGTACTTGTTACGAATGTAGTACATGAACGCGTAACTGACGTACGTTCCACCAGTAGCGTAGTACAGGTTGTAAGGAGCAAAGTAACTGATAATTCCATACATCCATAGGATGGGGTTGAACTGTCGCAGGATAGGCTTCTTCCAGTACTTCTCGAGGAGGAACATAGGGACGGGAATAAACGCTCCAATAATGAAGCAGTATTGAAGGACCGGGTACAGGCTGTTGAAGACACGCTTGGGTCCAATGACTCCCCACACCACCGATGCCGAGTAGTAGACACTCTGGTTGGGGCAGCTGAACTTCTGTCGGTTATCAGGCGTGCAAATATCCTTGACGTTGTCGATCTGCCAGTTGGCGACACCGAGTACAACGATAGCACTGATGAAGGTAGCAGATAGCTGAGCACGGAACGTAGCACGCGGAGGGATCTTTCCGTAGTGAGCCATCTTCTGGTCCTGGATGAAGAACATAGCCTGCAAGTTGGTGTTGAGACCAAACGCCTTGATGATCATCAGAGCAACTCCCTTACCAGGTAGAGCGTAACCAGCAACCAGCTCAGTCAAAACGTTGAGACTGAACAGAGCATTGGTTGTAGCGTACAGAACACCAATGGGGATGAGGAAGATAACACCAAGGGCCAGAGAAAAGAAGATACCCCACACAGGAGTCTCAGTAGGGTAGATCTCTACACAGACAATTCCAAGAGCAAGAGCAATGAGCGTGATGAGGCCGTACCACCAGATGGGCACTTCCTTGTACGCGCGCATCATTCGGCTGTGGGCATCAGTGCCTGTGTTGGTAAGAGTGATCTTTCCGGTGATGGACTTGAAGAGCACCTTTACTCCGTCGCTCATAATCTTCCAGTGTCGCAGAAGACTGTCAACGATAATGGCAGGATACATAGCGAAAAATACACCATACACGATAAGGTTGGCGGCCGAGTAGTAGGGAGGCGAATACTTCTGGTACAAGTCGTTATCCAAAACACCGTTGCTGTCAAGGACATTGGTGACCTCATAGAGCTCTCCAGTGTTGGTCCAGACGTCACTGCTGTTGATGGGAAGGTACGCAGTGTTGTACATGTTGGACCAGTACACGGCAGGAATAAGAATGCATCCACCGATGAGAGCTCCAAAGTAAATGTTGGCGGTTGAGAAGAAGGGGTTGACGAGGGGAGTGGCGAATGAGATGTTGTTCCAGTCGAATGTGGGAATCGGGTTAATACCGAGACCAGACACACCTCCAGTGATCGCAGCCAAGTTGAAGTTGTCGGGAGCGATCCAAGTCATCCAGTTGAAGATACTGACGGCGTTGAACAGATAGTCAGGGATCCAGAAGTAGAAGAACATGGCAATAAAAACGTAGAAAAAGAAGCGGTAACGGGTGTATTTCCATCCGTTGATGGTCTCCTGCTTCTCGGGCTTCAGCAGAGCTCTGTTCAGAGCCAAAACGGGGAAGGTGCCAGGCCAGATGCAGCTGACAGGGTACACGAGCGTGTGGCGGACAAGACCAGCTAGACCGAAACCAATGTACTGAGTAGACAGCATGAGCGTGAACTGGTAACCAAATCCAGCCCACTTGTTGTCGTAGTACTGTTCCAGGCGCTGCACAAAGATCTGGTCGTTGATGTAAGCGAGCGAGGCTGTGATGTTGAACATGATGGTGACAAGTAGCTGCTCCTTGTATGTCCAGGGGCCCGGGTTAAGCGAGTGACGCTTTCCACGGAATGTAAATCCAACGTCAGGGAGACGCTCAAAAGCCTTTCCGCAGGGGTAAACCAGCAGCTGGAGCAGACTATCGGTGATGGTCACGGGGGGCAGACGAGGCTCGAAGAACTGGTTGACACCAGTACCGACGAGAACCCAGATGATACCAAGCAGATAGGCGCGAAATGTCTCGACAGGCATGGTGGGGTCGTCGTAAGGGTCAGCCACTGATCGCACCTCGGGATAAGGGGAGTGATCGTGAAGCAGAACGGCCTCCATGCGCATGTTGAAAAGACGCGACTCGGCATCTAGCTCAAGTTCAGGAGAGCCGTCGAGCAGCTTCTGGATAGTGTTCAATGTGTTCTCGTGGAAGTTAGGGTCGGTTTTGTGGTACTCAACTGCCGTCTCGAGAATCTCACGGGCCTCGGCATCCGTCATGGAAGAGACCTTCTCGAGGAGAAAATCAATCTCAGTGTCAGTGAGATCGAGTTCCGATTCGAGAACATCACCTCTTCCCAGACGAGCCGACAGACCAGCGCGCTGCTCGTCGACATTGAAGTTCTCCTTCTCCTTCTCCTGGCTGTCACGGTACTCTTCGACTGGGTACTCCATTGTTGATGAAATCCACTAGCAAAGTTAGCAATGCCGGTCCAGAGGAGGGGCGACTGCCTCCCTATTTATGTATCGACGAGGCGTGTAGAAATGGGTCCCTCACCGATAGTCCCCAAGACGCACAAGGCACCAGGCCTTAGTGCCGTGCATGGTCGATCATTGCCTGGCAGAAGAGATGTGCATCGACGACGATAACAGCTGAGAAAACGGGTAAAGAATTTAGCGACATAGTTAGAAGACTTCCAGTCTCTTATAAGTAGAATTAGAGCGACCGGACTGCTGAGTTTTAGAATTCTAGGTTTTCAACGTTGACTGATAAGCTTTCGGTACATCGCGTCAAACCTTAAAGATGGTAACAAGCTGCATGAGGGTAAGGAGCTCGATGACGTACATGTCGGGCGGATCCCGATAGCCAGCAGAATAGGAGGCCGTAATGGCGGCCAAACGGGCAGTTATTGGTGGTTTGAAAATATAATGCATACGTCTGCTACACTGGACCATGGGGCCATTATTTATTATCAAAACCGGCGGTATCGTATTGAATTCGCTCTACAAGCGTACTAAAGTCGCGTGCCATTAAACTAGCCCTGCCGTTACACGGCGCCATTTTTTTCCCAAAAAGAACATTAGATAAGTGCCGTGCCATGCATGGGCTAAGCTTATCATTGGCCGGATAAAAATGGGCTTTCCGTAATCGGCACAAGAGCAAGAACATAAAAACAAAACTCAGCTTTCCCAGCTTAAAAGGGGTAGCTTCCAGGAGGAATTCCGAAGAATCCCTGGTCAGGAATGGGCAGGAGAGATCCACCAAGACCATCCTGTCCAGCATAGAGCACCTCGTTACCCCACCAGTTGAGATCCTTCTCCTTGAACTGAACAGCAAAGAAGATGATCACAGCGCTGAAAGCAACGCCAGCATCGAGACCAGCCGACAAGATATAGTTGTACTTCTCGAACCAAGCAGTGTACCTGTTACGAATGTAGTACATGAACGCGTAACTGAAGTACATTCCACCAGTAGCGTAGTACAGGTTGAAAGGAGCAAAGTAACTGATAATTCCAAACATCCACAAAATGGGGTTGATCTGTCGCAGGATAGGCTTCTTCCAGTACTTCTCGAGGAGGAACATAGGGATGGGAATGAAAGCTCCAATGAGGAAGCAGTACTGAAGGACGGGGTACAGGCTGTTGAAGACACGCTTGGGTCCGATGACACCCCACACCACCGACGCAGAGTAGTAGACACTCTCATTGGGACAGCTGAACTTCTGTCGGTTGTCAGGCGTGCAAATATCCTTGATGTTGTCGATTTGCCAGTTGGCAACACCGAGCACAACAATGGCACTGATGAAGGTAGCAGTCAACTGGGCACGGAACGTAGCACGCGGAGGGATCTTTCCGTAGTGAGCCATCTTCTGGTCCTGGATGAAGAACATAGCCTGCAAGTTGGTGTTGAGACCAAACGCCTTGATGATCATCAGAGCAACTCCCTTACCAGGTAGAGCGTAACCAGCAACCAGCTCAGTCAAAACGTTTAGACTGAACAGAGCATTGGTGGTAGCATACAGAACTCCAATGGGGATGAGGAAGATAACACCGAGGGCCAAAGAAAAGAAGATACCCCACACAGGAGTCTCAGTAGGGTATATCTCTACGGAGACAATTCCGAGAGCAAGAGCAATGAGCGTAATAAGGCCGTACCACCAGATGGGGACTTCCTTGTAGCTGCGCATCATTCGGCTATGGGCATCAGTGCCCGTGTTGGTAAGAGCGATCTTTCCGGTGATGGACTTGAAGAGCACCTTTACTCCGTCGCTCATAGTCCTCCAGTGTCGCAGACCACTGTCAACGATAATGGCAGGGTACATGGCGAAAAATACACCATAGACGACAAGGTTGGCAGCCGAGTAGTAGGGAGGCGAGTACTTCTGGTAGAGGTCGTTGTCTAAAACACCGTTGCTATCAAGGACATTGGTGACCTCGTACAGCTCTCCAGTGTTCGTCCAGACGTCACTGCTGTTGATTGGGAGATAGGCAGTGTTGTACATGTTGGACCAGTACACGGCAGGAATAAGAATGCAGCCACCGATGAGAGCTCCAAAGTAAATGTTGGCGCTTGAGAAGAAGGGGTTGATGAGGGGAGTGGCGAATGTGATTACGTTCCAGTCGAATGTGGGAATCGGGTTGACACCGAGACCAGTGACACCTCCAGTGATAGCGCCCAAATTGAAGTTGTTGGGAGCGATCCAAGTCATCCAGTTGAAGATACTGACGGCGTTGAACAGATAGTCAGGGATCCAGAAGTAGAAGAACATGGCAAGAAAAACATAGAAGAAGAAACGGTAACGGGTGTACTTCCATCCGTTGATGGTCTCCTGCTTCTCGGGCTTCAGCAGAGCTCTGTTCAGAGCCAAAACGGGGAAGGTGCCAGGCCAGATGCAGCTGACAGGGTACACGAGCGTGTGGCGGACAAGACCAGCTAGACCGAAACCAATGTACTGAGTAGACAGCATGAGCGTGAACTGGTAACCAAATCCAGCCCACTTGTTGTCGTAGTACTGTTCCAGGCGCTGCACGAAGATCTGGTCGTTGATGTAAGCGAGCGAATTGGTGATGTTGAACATGATGGTGACAAGTAGCTGCTCCTTGTATGTCCATGGACCGGGGTTAAGCGAGTGACGCTTTCCACGGAATGTAAACCCAACGTCAGGGAGACGCTCAAAAAGCTTTCCGCAGGGGTAAACCAGCAGCTGGAGCAGACTATCGGTGATGCTCACAGGGGGCAGACGAGGTTCGAAGAACTGGTTAACACCAGTACCGACGAGAACCCAGATGATACCGAGTAGGTAGGCACGGAACGTCTCGACAGGCATGGTGGGGTCATCATAAGGGTCAGCCACTGATCGCACCTCGGGATAAGGAGAGTGATCGTGTAGCAGAACGGCCTCCATGCGCATGTTGAAAAGACGCGACTCGGCATCTAGCTCAAGTTCAGGAGAGCCGTCGAGCAGCTTCTTGATAGTGTTCAATGTGTTCTCGTGGAAGTTAGGGTCGGTTTTGTGGTACTCAACTGCCGTCTCGAGAATCTCACGGGCCTCGGCATCCGTCATGGAAGAGATCTTCTCGAGGAGGAACTCAACCTCAGCGTCAGTGAGATCGAGTTCCGATTCGTGAACATCACCTCTTCCCAGGCGGGCCGACAGACCAGCACGCTGCTCTTCGACATTGAAGTTTTCCTTCTCCTTCTCGTGGTGTTCACGGAATTCTTCGATTACCGGGCTCTCCATTTTGGTAGCAATCCAGTAACAGAGTTAGCAGTGGCAGTCTAGTATGAGAAAGGCCGGCATCCCTATTTATGTAACGACGAGGCGTGTAGAAATGGGCCCATCACCATACGATGGTCCCCGTAGAAATGGGTCCATCACCATACGATGGTCCCCGTAGAAATGGGTCCATCACCATACGAGATTCTCCAAGGCGCGCATGGCCCGTCCGTGGTGCCGTGCATGGTCGATCACTGCATAGCAGAAGAGATGTGCATCGACGACGATAACACCGAGAAAACAGGCAAATAATTTGGCGGCATAGTTAGAAGACTTCTAGTCTATTATATGAATAATTAAAGCGACCGCATTGCTGAGCTTTAAAGTTCCAAGTATATGCCGTTGACCGATAAGCTTTCGGCACATCTCGTCAAACCTTACGATACTGCAGCTAATGCATAAGGGCAAGGACCTCGATACCGTACATGTCGGACGCTATCCCGATAGCCAGCACGATAGGAGACCGTATCAGCGGCTAAACGGGCGGTTATAGGTAGTTTTTCTCAAAAAATCGTAACCTTCGTACGCTGGATCCATCAGGCCAGTAGTATGTCAATAATGGCGCTGTCGCGTTGAAGTCGCTCTCCAAACGTAACCAAAGTCGCGTGCCATTAAACTAGCCCTGCGCCCGTTACACGGCGCAAACTACGGCCAAACAAGAAACTAAGATAAGTGCTGTGCCACGCATGGGCCAAGCCCATCATTGGCTAGAAAGAATGGGCTTTCGGTAATCGGTCCGAATCACATCATATGGCTGAAAAACAAACTAGCCAAACGGGAATCGCCGCAGATCTGATTCACCGTTTGAGTTCGTGGAGCAAGATCCCCGCATCTACTGAATTAAACCTTGGCGGGTGATCAACGGGGATGATCTTTTAACTAACTAAGTTGGCGGTCAACGCAAATAGCTAAAAGACTGTCTCTCAGCAGGACCCTACAAGAGTCGGTCTCCACTTAGCAGGCGGAAACGGCGCCACCGTTCATGCACCGCTGTGACTCATGTCATCATAGTGCGTCTCCCGCGGGCGCTGCCGCGGGCGTGGCCCTCGTACTCGAAGAGGCGCGAAGCCTCTTACTAGTTACCCAACCGGGCAAGATCCTCGATACGGCCCTCCTTCCATGCAATGATGGCCTCGACGATCTTCTGCGACCAGTACTCGTATGTGGGACGCTCGATATAGCCGACATGGGGCGTCAGAGTGACATGATCTCCGAGCTTTCTCCATCGACTGTCGGCCGGCAGGGGCTCGGTATCAAACACATCGAATGCACCGCCCCGGATTCGGTGGTGCTGTAGGGCGTCGAGCACCGCCGCCTCATCAATCAGCGGGCCTCGCGACGTGTTTACGAGAATTGCAGTGCTCTTCATCAGGGCAAGGTCCTTCTCGCCAATGATGCCGCGCGTAGAGTCGGCCAGGATAAGGTGCACCGAGACAATATCCGACTCGCGGAACAGCTCCTCTTTTGACACTACCTTGACATAGCGCTTCTGCTCCTCGCTGAGACGTGACTCCGTCAAATGCGGGGACCACGCAAGAACCTTCATTCCAAATACATGGGCAGTCGCGGCGGCGAACCCGCCCAAATGGCCAAGACCCACCAAACCAATGGTGTTTCCACGTAGGTGAAGAGGCAGAACCTGCGATCTCTCGGTTCCCAGAGCCTGCCACGGAGCACCCGCTTTGACACCGCGGTCGTAAGCGGCAATGTTGCGAGCTGAGGCCATGATGAGAGCCCAAATGTGCTCCTGCGTGGCCGAACCACCCCCTGATTCATTGCGGCCATTGACAGTAGCGACCTCAATGCCAAGATCCGCAGCAGCGTGACGATCAAGAGACGGGTTACGACCACCGTTGGTAAGGAGCAGTTTGAGGTTCGTAAGCTGCTGCAGTACCGGCTTGTCAATGACAGTTCGCTCTCGCATCGCGTAGATGATCGTGAAGGGCTTGAGAGTCTCGGCTAACTTAGACGGCGCAATGTAATCGTTGAAGACCGTAATCGAGATGCCCAGGTCCCGAATGGGAGACCAGTCGGCTACAGACAAGGTGACATCCTGGTAATCGTCCAAAATTGCGAGCTTCATAGCGTTTGTAATGTGTAGCGGATTATACCTAAGAGTCCTTGTTATATAAGCTACTGCCATCGGATGCCGACGGTGCGGCTACGCGTGGGGGCATGACGTATGGACGCGCTACCTAACGTCACAAGTCGACCAACACAGGCTCAAATGAGATGCGAATGTACAGAGTACACCCAGCTTGACATAATATCACTGTTAAGACACTTCGCTTTGCTGAGCTGGAACCGCACGACTCATACCGGCCACTCCACTCATCACCATCATTACCCTACTCTTGTTGCGCAATCTGTAGATGTGATGATCTCACGATACTATCGATAATGTGGGGTAATACCGGGTAACTTCATGTAATCGATGACAGATAGTTCTGGCGGGTAATGTGAGATAACAGTGCTGCGATGTACTGGCTCCTCATGGCGAAATGAATACCAGAGACTGGTGTGCAAATCCTGGCGTGCATTCGCAAAGATCGAGCTTTAAATCTAGGAACTCGCAGTATATCGTAGATCCCCGGCTCTAGCTACCATTTATATGAGCCTCTATGATCGCTGGGTATTAAGCTGACGTATTGATCTGAGGTTTCCTCGTTCGTGTTTCAACTCCGGTACGTGCAATTAATGAACAGAGCTCGTTGCTGGAAACTGTATATTACTAGCCAATATTCCGTCCCGTGCCGATGACAAAGACTACTTCGAAACCTTAGTCGGAACAAACCCGTGTCGATACGTATCAAACAGTTTCCTACCGGTAAAGATGGCCTTCAAAAAGCATTATGACATCGAACATCTCCGGATTATTCAATCCGCGGAACGACGGAGTTTGGCTCCGCGGATCAGCTTAGCTGGTGAGATTATTGATGCTCTAGCATAGCTGGGTGACTAATTGGTCGACCCTCCTTTACTTCACATTTTAAATCCGAGCAACTGATCAATCAGCCCACCTTGGTAATCCCCGTGAAGTCGTTCAAGGTTGTTGCTCTCATGGAGATATGTACCACCACAGTGAGCATGTAGCACGACGAGACGGAGATTATTATCGATCTATGTCAGCTAAACAATTTGGCAATGTGGTCATCTTGTTTATCTATATAATGGTGACGTCGACTATGGCTGATTGGAATCAAGAATCAACTAACATTGGTTTGATAGCTTTTACCATTAACTGAAGTCAATACCTTTCGATTATGTCTTCTACTGTGCTTCTCACTGGATCTTCGGGCTTTGTTGCCCTTCACGTTCTTGACCATCTCCTGAAGAGCGGCTCGGCGGTTGCTGTTGCTGTACGAAACGAATCTCGTGCTAAGGACGTTGCGGATGTTGTGCAGAATTACACCACAACCCCTCTAAAGTTACTCGCACTTTCATCGCCGATATCTCTGTCGAAGATACCTATGACGAGGCTTTCAAGACCCACAAGGAGAATACCAAAGTTGTTCACACTGCCTCTCCCTTCGCTCTTAAGGTTAGCGACTACCGCAAACTTCTTGATCCGGCCATCAAAGGCACAGTCAACGTCTGGTATGCGATCAAGAAGTATGCTCCGCAGGTGACCAACGTGGTTACCTCTTCCATTCTCGCCAAGATGAACCTTGCTTCAAAGCTTGATAGCAGCAAAATCTTCGCCGAGAAGGATTTCAACCCTAGCACTATCGAAGACGCGGAGACGAACGATTTCATTGCTTACAGCGTCTCCAAGACATATGCAGAGCAGGCGTTCTGGAACTTCCTCTCAGAAGGGAAGCCTAACTTTGTTGGCACTCATGTGAACCCGCCCTATGTCTTCGAACCTGTTCTTGGTAAAGTCAGTAGCCCCGCTCGTCTCAACAAGTTGTCTGGCTTTCTTTTGAATAGTCTTTTCACTGAGGAGATTCCTCAAGACGATAAGAACTGGGCCGTCGATGTCCGCGATGTTGCCGCTGCTCATGTTCTGGCCCTGGATGAACCTTCGCTCTCGACTGGTAAGCGCTGGTAGGTTGAACCCAATCGGTACACCGTGAAGAGTCTGGTGGAAGTAGCTGCCGACACCAAGATCGAAGGTTACCGTGGAAAGATGCGACGTCCGGAAGCATCGATCAGCTCACCCGCTATACTCGCTGACCTTGAGACGATCGATTCTCGGCTATTAATCGAGACCTGGAGGGGTATCTCATGTTCCACAGCCTTGCAGAGACCATCGAGGATTCCGTTCAGTCTTATAATGATCTCGATCTTACCGTTTGAAGCGTAGTACCACAGGAAGTTTATATACCTGTTTTTTAGTGAAATGGCTAACAACATAGTGTGCCTACCAACGGCTTTGTTGCAGGACTGAGACTGCAAATAGTGCTGTGTCGACTGTAGTGCTGTGTGGACTGTGTACACTACCATGGAGATTGTCATCACGGTGACTGTTACTTTTCATCTTCTACAACAATAGCCGTTATCAGCCCTGCGACGCCCTATTCTACCGTATTTTCGGGTGCTCCACTGTCCTCTGACGAAGTGACTGTGTACCAGCAGCCCACTACCAACAAGAATTTTGAAGCTCCGGCAGAATCGGAGTTGCGCAACAGCTCCGCGCTCCCTGCTTTCCACTCGAGTACTGAACGTCGGCAGTACCCGAAGCGGGGTCAAGTCTGGTGCAGTGCACCAGAAGTCTCATCTCTGAGAGCAGGTTCCCATAGTCCCTTCATGTCGTCGCGGGCAGTGCGGGCCTCATCCTCGACTTCGATGGAGCAACCGAGCTCGGCAGTAGGGATTCCTGCAATTGCCCTGAACTTGCTCCTCGGCTTCGTCGCACTTGCTTTTTTTCGCGTGATGTAAACTCCCGTATCCTACTTTGCGTCAGGTATGGTCAATGCAGGCCAAATTTCATCATGGCCTACTAAAACGTAAGGGGTTCATGTTGGCTATTATAGTGACAATAGAGCATGGTGATGCTGTAAACAATGTCTCACGAATGCTCCTCTGAGATTCCAGCCTGCACATTAATCAACATTGCAAACGAACTACATCGATTATTCATGCAAGTCGGCGTCGACAAGAAAATAGACCACAGACTTCGAAGACCTGAAACGAAACGAAATCATATCCTAATTGAAAGCAGTAACACAAGGAGTCCCCACAAGTCCCCAAACCGCCAATACTGCAGACTCCGCATTTCAGGGAGCTCCGATCTCCGTTTCGATAGCATCTGTCTGGAGCCGAGCAAATTTCTCACGCTTGAGTATCGCTATGCGCATTTCCCGATAATATAAGATAATGAAACTGGGGAGGCACGTAGTCTCGGAAATCTGTCGGAAGCTTAACGATTGCCGTGTTAACCTTATTAGCATGCCACCTGTCATCACACCCCGCAACCTTATCTTCTGCATTACGGCGGTAATCAAAGTTAACCCTATCCCCGAGGTGTCACTGGCACGTCGCAGTTCGCGTATCTGCTAGGTCATTGATTTCTGGTGGGATCGTCGTCTTCTTCTACACTTGTAGCTAATATAGCGTATAACACCAGGAGACCCTTAGCACCCCCTGAAGGAACAGGGGCTCGCTGGAGTAAATAGGGGATAAGGGTCTCCTGGTGTTATATGTAGTATCAAAATTATGTCGGATGCTTAATTGAATGCCGTATGAAGCCTTATCAGACTACTACCCTTCGTCGGACTCCGCAACTTATGTTGCATCGGGGCGGCAATCGGAAAAAACTCTATCCACAACTGTCTTGTCAGTCAGACCACGCAGCGGATAGTTCTTTCAACTCTGGCGTGACTATCTTCTTCCTCTAGCATACAAGGCGAAGCTCCGATTCGCTTACACTTGGTTGGTCACAAAACACCCCGAATCCGTTAATCAGAGCTTATGTTGACATGCGAAGATACAGAAAATAAGTAACCTACCCCGCAGCTCGGTAAACCCTAACGAAAGGCAGAAGAAAATATGTTGGCAGCCGGCAATCCAAGATCGGCAACTCAGGACGTTCCGCTTCCAAAACAATTATCTATATAAAGCCCCGCCAAACCCCCTGAGCTTTGCTAAAGTTAATTACTGGACTCCAACCTCAGCAAAGAAATACGATCTGCTACTGTATAAACAGGGACATTTGAAACTACAAACATGCTATTTCGCACAGTACACTTCGTATCTTTACTCGTGTGTATCATGGCCGCACCTGTCTTCAACGATGAGAAGTTCGCTATTCCCCAAAACATGTTGAGGATCAGCGAGGACGCAATGAACTCTATCAATCGCCGTATAGACATTGACCATAAACGTAGCGAGTGTAGTGATCCGAGCTTGGAAAGTGGCTATGCGAAATCTGGTTGCGAGAGGATTCACGACCTGACGAAGGAGGAATAACTGTAGTGATGCATGCACAAGTGTCACTTTTACAATACTACTATCATCAGAGAAAGAAATACTATTATCATTAACATTAGAAACCTCACAGGTCCCCAGACCGCCAATAGCTGCCGACTATCAGCGGAAGACATAGGGCAACCTTCGGGCTACTCCCTTGGCTAGACCCACTGCCGTCCATATGAATCCCTTAGTCAACCCCATTTGGAGATTAATCGATCAAGCTCAATTAAGCTTAACCTTTTGAGCATTTCCCCCTAACCTCAGCTTTACGCCTTTAGCATAAGCCCTGGCCCTTTATAGTCCTTGACTATATAATATAATGACCAGACCTTCTTTATTTATAACTAATCGACCTTTTATCTATCTTAGTTTGTATACCTAGAAAGTCAGTTCAACCCTCTGGGCCCTCTAGGCCCCTCAGAACCCGCTGAGTTCCTCATGGTAGTGTACTACTCTGCAGAGCTCTGTCCACTAGTCGCTTAGGCGCAGGGCAGAGATACAACAATACACAGGCGATATATATAAGAGCATATCTCCATACCCAGGTACTGGTAACTGAGGGTTAGGTTCTCCTTGGTGGGGCTTCCGTAGGACATCGCAGCTAAGTTACCTGGTATTACAATCACTATTTAAGCCTAATTGGGCTTGCTAATCGATTAATCCCCAATAAGGGTTAACTAAGGGATTTATATAACCTGCAGTGGGTCTAGCTGAGGGGGTAGTCGAGGTTGGTCCTCTGTAGTCCGTCGATAACCAGCAGCTACTGGTGGTTTGGGGACCTGTGGGGCTCCAGGTGTTACACCAGCCGCTCTACTCAATACCATCATTACCCTACTCTTGTTGCGCAATCTGTAGATGTGATGATTGTAAGCGGATTAGGGCTTGTTAATCGATTGACCCTCGATAGAGGGTTCTACGGCTTTATATAGACGGCGTAGGAGGCCCTCAAGACCTCCTTCACGAATAGGGGTTCCCCCTGAATGAATGGGGGTTCCCTAGAGTGGATAGGGGCTAGGGGCTCGGGGGTAATTAGGGGCTCAAAAGGGGCCCTAGGCTGCCTGGTATTACAATGATGTCAAAATACTATCATAAATATGGGGCAGTACCGGGTAACTTTGTGTAAGCGATGAGATGGAAGACTGGCGGGTAATGTGAGAGAACAGTATGCTGCGATGCACCGGCTCCTCCTGACGAATGCATAGAAGAGACCGGTGTGCAAAGACTGGTGTGCATCCGCCAAGATTGAGTTGCAAACAGAGGAAGTGGACATTACAACGTAGGTCCCCGACTCTAGCTACCATTCATATCCGCTTTTGTGATTGCTGACTATTGATCTTCTGAAGCTCCAGCGGAGTGTTTGAACTCCGGCATTCGCGCAATCAGGAGCAGGTTCACTATTGGGCCCCGCGGATTATTTGTCAACACATTTTCCGTACCCGTCGATGACAAAGACTGTCCGAACCCTTGCTCAAAGCTAATCCGAGGCGACATGTAGCCAACCTTAATTAAAAAGCAATTATAGCATCGAACATCTCCGCATTATTCAATCCGCGGAGCCACGAAGTTTCACGAAGTTTGGCTCCGCGGAACAGCTCAGCAGTGAGGTTTTTAATATTGTGGCATAGTTAGGTGACTGATTTACTGCCCCTCTTTTACTTCACCGTTGAATCCGCGGCAAATGACCAATCCGCCCACCCTGATAATCGCCGTGGCGGCGTTCTAGGCTGCAATTGCCCTCCAGCCAGAGGATCGTACCTCTATTTTGTACCACGGCGAGACGGAGATGATTATCAATCTATATCAGTTATCTAATTGGCAATGTGGTCATCTTATTATGTATATAAAGGCGATGTCGACCGTGGCTCACTGGAATCAACCAACATTGGCTTGATAACTTCTTAAGCATCAACTGACCTCAGTTCCTTTCAACTATGCCTTCTACCGTGCTTCTTACTGGCTCTTCTGGCTTCGTTGCCCTTCATGTTCTTGACCATCTCCTGAAGAGTGGCTACTCGGTTGTTGCCGCAGTACGAAACGAGGCCCGTGCCAAGGACGTATCGGATGTTGTGCAGAAACTACACCATGACCCCTCTAAGGTGACATACACTTACATCGCCGATATAGCTGTCAAGGATGCCTACGATGAGACTTTCAAGACCCACAAGGAGATAACCAAAGTCGTTCACACTGCCTCTCCCTTTGCTCTTAAGGTTAACGACTACCGCGAACTTCTTGACCCAGCCATTAAAGGCACTGTCAATGTCTTGTATGCGATCAAGCAGTACGCTCCTCAGGTGACCCACGTGGTGGTTACCTCGTCCATTGTTGCCATGATTAACCTTGCTTCAAAACTTGATAGCAGCAACGTCTTCACCGAGAAGGATTTCAACCCTAGCACTATCGAAGACGCGAAGACGAACGATTTCATTGCTTACAGTGTCTCCAAGACACATGCAGAGCAGGCATTCTGGAAGTTCCTCTCGGAAGAGAAGCCTAACTTTGTTGGCACTACTGTGAACCCGCCCTATGTGTTCGGACCTGTTCTTGGCAAGGTCAGCAGCCCCGCTCGTCTCAATGAGTCGTCTGGCTATCTTTGGAACATCATCTTTACTGAGAAGGTTCCTCAGAATGATAAGAACTGGGCCGTCGATGTGCGCGATGTTGCCGCGGCTCACGTTCTGGCCCTTAATCGGCCTTCGCTCTCTACTGGTAAGCGCTGGTACGTTGGACCCAATCGGTACACTGCGAAGAGCCTGGTGGAACTAGCTGCCAACACGAAGATCGAAGCTTACCGTGGAAAGGTGCGACGTCCGGATGCCTCTATCAGCTCAGCCGCTATACTCGCTGACTTTGCGACGATCGATTCGTCGGCTACTGATCGCGACTTGAAAGGAAACCTCACGTTCCACAGCCTTGCTGAGACCGTCGAGGATTCCCTTCAGTCTTACAACGATCTTGGTCTTACCGTTTGAAGTACAGATATCCCAGGAAGTTTAAGTTTATATATATTTTATCAAGTGGAAGAGTTAACCTCATAGTGCCTGCAGGTCCAACGTCAACGGCTTCGTTGCTGTTTGAGACGAGATTGCCATACCCTGATGGGCTCACAACGCAGAAAGGGCTCATGGCGGCAGTGGTGGCATATCGTTTGGTATTAACGGTATAGTCGCGGCTTAAAACTTTCCAAAAAGATGACCCTCGACTACCCCAGAAGTAAAGTATTCATTCCCGAAGCCTGTTTTCAAAGATTTGAATTACTCAAATAAAGGTTTCGGGCTTCGGAAGCTGGGCTCCGCTTTGCGCTAATATCAGCTCTCTATTCGATGCCAGACGTGGGGGTACTGGGCAAGCGGCGGTTCTCTGCCTGGCGATCCCAGTCAAAACTTTGTCGATATGGCGATCCGCTCCCAAATTGGCCATCCCGCCACAGCAAATGTACTAAGCCACGCTCTAGTCCGCTTCCTATTGCACGGACAGCGGGAAGTAACAACTCTAGTGGTCAGCGCAGTCCCGCGATGACTAAGCGCTGCGGATCTGTGCATTTGTATGCACCCCGGACTGTCGTCATTCTGGGAGGTTTAAAGCCGCGCTAGCAGTGTTAGGGCAGATCCCTGGCCTGCAACGGCTGGTGGTTTTAGCCTCGCCGTTCCTACTACGGTCGCCAGTCGAGTAGGGAGAACGTCGCAGGATTCCTAGACCAGCTCCATTCTTGGCCGACCCGCTCATGCCATTTTCCGTGTCGCTGTCTATGTATCCTCTAGTGCGTTCCAGAATTCAATCTTGTGTGGTGCGCGGCAATCGCTTCTTCTTCGGGCCAGGCTGCGCCTCTTGCCGTGATGTCGATTCAACACATTCTGTAAAGCATGAGCAAATTAACCGCAGCAGTAGACACGAGGTCGTCGTATTCTCTGTGGTGATCGAATATCCCGAAAGGATAACAATAACTATAAATGATAGCTCTACGCTGGTACAAATGCCTCGTTAATTGTGAATAAACACAACTTGCAAATTCACTTGAGAACCAGCATCGCACAATGGTTCACCGTGGATTCTTATCAGTCGTCGGAGCTGCTCTGCTCACTGTCGCCGATTGCTGGAGTATTCCCCAGGGAACTTCTCCCAAGGCTCTGTATCTCATTTCCGATGAGTCTGCGAATGCTATCGTCTCTTTGGGAATCAATGCCGACGGCACTCTTTGGTTCGGAAACAAGCTTCTCACAGGAGGAGAGGGAGGAATAGGAGCGACTGCTATGAATACCTCCGCAGGTCCTGATCCTTTGTTCAGTCAGGGGGCAGTGTCAGTGGCTGGCAATATTGTCGGCACGGTCAATGCAGGCGATAACACTTTCAGTTTGTTTGAAATTGATGAGTTGTCGCCTACGAATTTGACTCAGCTTGGTAGCAAGGCAGACACCATGGGAGAATTCCCTAACTCAATTGCCCTCCACCCAAATGCCCCAGTTGCTTGTATTTCAAACATTGGGTTGAAGTCTGGCGTGTCTTGTTTCCGATACAACACCAACGGAACAATTATACCCCAAGGTGACTTTCGACCTATCCAGTTGAACGGCACAACTGTTCCTCCATCTGGTCCGGCCACCGACAGTATTACTCAGATTAGCTTTTCCGAGGATGGATCTACTTTGTTTGCGCATGTCAAGCAGGCTGGAAGCATGGTTGCCTCGCAGTACTACACCTACCAAGTTGACGCCGTCAGCGGTTACGTCTCCGAGTGGCCTGTCATCTCTAACCTTGATGGTATCAATGTTCTCTTCGGAGGTGTTCCTATCCCTGAAAGTGAGGGTGCTCAATACTTTGTTACTGATGCCTCTCAAGGCGCCTTCATCCTTGGATTTGACCAAACAACTTATACCGCAAAGGTTAGCTCTCTGTTGAAGGTTCCTGGAAGTAAGGCTCCTTGCTGGACCGCATACAACCCTCAGAGTCGATCTTTCTTCATCGGAGATGCTGGAGTTCAGTCTTACTTCGAGGTCACCCTGCCAATTGTCTCTACTGATGGAACCGCTGATGTTCCCACTCCTGAGCTTGCCGCTGTGTACAATGTGACTGCCGTCACTGGCAATACCAATCCCGGTATGCTCGACAGCACTGTCGTGGATGGATTCGTTTACGGTATTTCGCCCGCTGGTGCCGACAACGGAACTGTGTTCATCAACATCTTTGATGGTAGTGCAGGCTCTGGAAAGGGTGTTGTCAAGGCTTCTTGGCCTGTTCCCAGCATTGAGGGACGATTTGCTTCAGGTCTCGCTTCATACCCCAACGTTTAGATACCATTCGGCGTGTACCAACATCTTTCTTTCATTCTAAATCTATAATTTTCACTATTTTATCAATAACAAGCTTTCCCATTAAATTCTTTTAACTTAATGATGTGTGGATAACATGTCTTGACCAAATAAGCTAAAACATATATGCAACTAATACAACAACCACACAGAGCCCTCACAACACGCACCAGCCCACCCCCAAGTTCTACAAACTATCAAACTATCAAGATACAAAATAAGAATTCCAAAACAAAACACTCCACTAACCCAAAACTAGAAGTGTCTTCCTTGAAACCTGTATCAAACTTTTAGATTATCTGTTACGAAGGTTACGAAGGTTACGAAGGTTACGAAGGTTACGAAGGTTACGAAGGTTACGAAGGTTACGAAGGTTACGAAGGTTACGAAGGTTACGAAGGTTACGAAGGTTACGAAGGTTACGAAGGTTACGAAGGTTACGAAGGTTACGAAGGTTACGAAGGTTACGAAGGTTACGAAGGTTACG